>JACVBY030000387.1:0-370443 GCA_017589505.3 Metroxylon sagu
TCATCGGCAACCACAAGCTCTGACCGGGTCTTGCCAAGGTTAGAAACCAAGGAGGAAGAAAAGGGGAGGAAAAAGAAAGAAAACCCGAAGAGAAGAAGAAGGAGAGGAGATGGAGAACGAGAAGAAAAGATGGTTTCTGGATGGTTATTCGTGATAAAAAAATAAGTGGCCAAAGGTATTTATGGATGGTGGAAAAGAGGGTTTCAAGTTGTTAGAGATTGTTAGTTAGGGAGAAGGTTCAAGAGCTTGCTGAGATAGGAATTTAGAAGTGATGGTAGGAAGAAGATGGGTTTGATGATAATGGAAAACGGTTTAGGCCGATTTGGTTTGAGTTAAAACTAATGATTTTTTTTATTTTTTTTTATTTTATAATAATTTAGGTTAAGCCGGTATAATTAAACCGGTTAATGCCTTAACACTGAGTCGGCACTATCTTCACTAATGTTTTGCCCATCCAGCCGAACTGGAATTCTACCTGACTAGAGATTAATTGATAAGAGAAAAAACAACTTATTTCCACTGTTGATTTCAACTCATGCCTAATCATACTGCAGTGAACTATGTCTTCACATAAGGCAACTTTCCCTCAATGGATTCATGATGCAAGTAAAGCAAAAGAAGAGACTACTTAGAATGACTGAAAAACCTTCGCACTAAATTCTTCACATGTGGAGACAGCCATTTAACATAATCATCTAGCAAGTGTTATTCTGATAAAAAATCATATACTCCTTCCATTTACATACAGGTTTTCAGGAGAATTGCTTTCAATTGATTCTTTCATCAAATACCATAGATCATTTTTTCCATTTTTCTTGACAGATGCAGTGCAAGAGCCAATGCGTTAATTCATTAAATTAGCACTCAATGGTCAAGTAATCATCAGCAAACTTTTCTTAGAACTTCATGAATGATAATATAAAAAACACAAATCCTTCACCAAAACAATGCATCCAACCAAGTAAACCAGCCAAGCCGCTCAAATTCTGCGGCCAATGATGTTATTTAATGGCCTATGGAATAAGCACTGGATCCCTTGCTTCGAAGGTACAATTAGGAACCATGAACACTATATAATATCTAAATTTTCAGGCCAGGCGCACTCTCCACGTGCATGGCATTCCTGTAATTGTCTGCAAAGATGGCACCGTTTCCCCAACACAGCCCGACCCCAAGCGCCCCGTACGTGTGCTTTCTTAGAAAACACAAGCACATGGCTGCCACGTCACGGATCCGCACCAAACCATCCCATCCCATCCGCACCGTCCATTCAAATCAAACCGCCATCGACACTCCTCCCACGGATCGCCCCTCGGCCACGGAAATCCAAAACTCGAATTCGCTCCCCCTATAAAATATCTCGTCTCTCCCCGGCTTCCTCGCATCTTGACTCCAAATCCCTAGTTTCGTCTTTCGCTAAAAGGGCATTTTCTCCGTGGTCTTCGAATTCTTTTCTCAATTTGCGCCATGTCGGGCCGCGGCAAGGGAGGCAAGGGTCTCGGCAAGGGTGGGGCGAAGCGCCACCGCAAGGTCCTTCGCGACAACATCCAGGGCATCACCAAGCCGGCGATACGCCGCCTCGCCCGCCGTGGTGGCGTGAAGCGGATCAGCGGCCTCATCTACGAGGAGACCCGGGGAGTCCTCAAGATTTTCCTCGAGAACGTTATCCGCGACGCGGTCACCTATACTGAGCATGCTCGCCGGAAGACCGTCACCGCGATGGACGTCGTCTACGCCCTCAAGCGCCAGGGCCGCACCCTCTACGGCTTCGGCGGCTGAGCTCCTGTTGGGACGGTCGCGGTGGGATTTAATGGGGTTAGGGCATATGCTAGGGTTAGGGGGTTTTTTTTTTTTTTAATTTTTTTTATTTTTTTTTGTGGGTTTGCGTTTGTTTTTGGTTGTAAATCCTGTTGGGTTTGTTGTGGTATGGGTCGGTTGGTCCGTGGGCCAATCCAAGCCTGGCTCTAAAATTTTAGAGCTTGGGCTTAGGTTTTTGGTCCCTGATCTCTGTCTCTCTTCTTTGTTCCGATCAAATGTCGGGTCGGCTTATAAATGGAATCGGTTTGGCCTGAGCATTTATATTTTTATACATGTTTATGAGTGTAGTAATTGTTTTTAAACGTTTTTAAATGAATTGGGTCTGATATTATCATCTCCCTTCGCATGCTAAGGGGTGAAGTATGTTCTCGCTTGCACGGCAAAACCTCTTTGTTGCACGAGTTTCTTGAGAACTCGAGGGAGATCTTGTTTTATTTAGGGTCATACGGCTTTTATGGATGTTTGTGGAAGTCATGATGGACGTTAGGGCTTTTCATCGAACGGCTTGATCTTGAAGATGGTAATATCAAAAAGAAATATTTTTGTAAAAAGTTAGTCATTTATTTTTGTTGATCTTATCGTATATAAGAGAGCCTTGTTTAGATTAGGATTGTCTATCGTAAACGAGAGGCTTGAAAGAGAGCCTTGATTGGACTGGGATCGATTGGCTGTCACGAGAGGAAATTATTGTTTTATTAAGGTTTAGAGGAGATTATTGGTCAATATTTGGCTCCATCATGTGTCATTAGAGGATCCTTTAGTCAAATTGAATCATATCATTTGGGAGTTAAGCTTAAGTTTGCTTTTAAGTTAAGAAATTAGCTTCGTTTTTTATTTGATCCAACTTTGGTTTACTAATCTTGCTCCACATAATCGAGTTATTTGGTTACTCGTCGTCATGTTACCCCTTGATGTTACTGGAAGTTGGTTAGTTCTGCCGATTTAAGTTGGTTTAGTTAATTAAGTTCAAGAACTTAAGGGTCTGGTTGGCTATGTCCTAGCTCATAAACCACTTGTAGGTAGAATTTTCATCAGTCAGGTACGGCTTGATCTGTGAGCCAACTTGGTTTCAACCTGATCAGCATTGGAAATATATAGGTTGGGTTAAATTTAAAAATTGATTTCAAATTAAATTTTGGATTGACTTTAAGTCTCATATTTTTTTTAACTCGATTTGATACTTGATCAAATTTGGCTGGGCTCGTTTGGGTTCTTTTTTTTAATTAGTTCTCTTTCTCATCTTAATAATTAATTTTTTTTAATTTTTTACTTAATTATATTAAAATATTTATATTTTATTATTTATTTTTGATAGATTATTATATATATTATGAAATAAATTTGATTATATTGAAATGTAGCTAAGTTTAACGTCTAATCATCTTTTTTATTTTTAAATCTATATAAATTTAGAAGATATTTTATATTTTTATAATTTTTTATTTTTAAAATTTGTAATCTATATGAATCTAAAAGTAAAGGAAGTGATTTAATTTAGACTTGCTGCATTTAAATGTAAATAAGTTTATCTATATATATATATATATATATGAATTTATAGTATATGATATTCTTGCCATTATTTGTTTCAATTTTATTTCTACATGTTGTGAGATTATTTTTTTATTTTGCATTTATAATATCCATATTGTAATATTTTATTGGCACTCAAAATTGATTTCAAATGTCAATTAAGGAACCAACTTATATCTCGAATCAACATAGCACTTCTTCTAGTAGACCTGGTTACAAGAGAAACAAAGAAAAAAGCATTAAGAGGTTCGGAGTTGGTCTCCAAGGGAATTATCCTGGCACTCAAGTTGTTAAAGCTTGGTGAAAAAAAGTTTAGAGCTCTAAAGATGAGCGATCTAAGCTTGAGTGCTAATGTTTCAAATTTGTTTATTAAGAAGTTTAGGACTGCTTTTAAGGATGTTTAATTGGTGGTAATTTACCTTGATAGTTTAAGATTATCATACGAATTACTATGTTTGACAATTAGATATATTAATATGGATGGTAATATTTAATTCTCAATAATCTAATATTAGTATAAATTATGATAATTTGATTTTTATTTGAAAGATGGGTATTTAAGGTTACTAAAGTTTGCTAATTTCAAATTATGCTCTTGACCTTCATATAAATATTTATTAAATTTTATTCTAATATATATTTAATATTCACTTAGTAATATTTAAATATTTAAATATTATATTTATATTTAATATTAAATATAAAATATGATATATTATATGAATAGTATATTTAATACTAATAGAATATTTAATATTATAAATACTATTATATGTTTTTAATAATATATAAATATTAAATTTAAATGTATTAATATTTATGACATTCTTGCATATTAAATTATTATATTTTTTAAATAATTTATAATATATTTAATGTTATGTATATTATATGTTTAAATAATTTAAGAATATAAATATTATATTGAAATAAATATTATTCATATTATAAATATAACTTAATATTTAAATATTATAATATAAAAATATATTAACTAATTTATATTAGTTAAATATTATTAATATATATCATTAAATATTTTATATTTATATATTATATATTTATATAATAATATATTCAATAGATATTATAATATATTATATACTATATTTAATATTTAAATATATTGTATTTCTTAAATTATTTTATAAAGACTTCTTGCGTTTTATTAGAATATTTAATATTCTAGTAAGAGAAAAAAAAGATAGCCACTTAAAAGGTATATTTATACATGTGATTGTCACGTTTAGTCGTTATGAATCAAACATAGTAATTTTATATTCTTGATAATTTATCAGTATAATATTATAAAAAATATAAATTTTTTTATAATATTATATTATTATGAACTAAATGTGTCTGTGAGAGTTCTTTTGAAGTTGGCCTCGTATTGATGGATAGCTTTGAATCAAACTGTATCTTGAACAAGGAGTAATCCCGAATTGGTTGATATGCTTAGCGGATGCTTTCTGTTGTTAGGACCTCTCTTCCTTAAAAGATACGTTCATACCATTTTAGTCAGCTATATTGCGGCCAATTCCAGTTGTCTAACATATATGGTTGTTTAGTTGGCATGGCAGCTTAATTTTTGCTATGTTGGCACGTAAGCTCAGATCGGCCCACGTCAATGCCAAGATTTATCTTTAATTTTATAAACATTAATGTAATAAAAGATAGAATTCCATTATTTTCAATTTTTATAGGAGTTCACTGGGTGCAACATATCATTATTCTTCTTACGTGTACAATTTCCATATGTTTTGTAGAATGGTGATGCTATTCCCATGCATTCATTTTATGCACGGACCTGCTGGTTATTTGAAATGTAACATCAATACGTAACAATCTCGAATCGGGTGCACACATAGCTAGCAGAATCAAACTAGACTGGTCAGTAGTTTGGTCCAATTGGACCGATGGACTAATTTATAGTACTTTTGGTTGGTTTGATTCTTTAATTTGATTGATTGGATAATTGAATCGTTCAAAATAAGATGAACCAATCATTTTTTTTTTTATTGACTCTATAATTTGATATGGATTGATAGAATTGGTTCAAATTTTTCATATCATTTAAAATTATTTTTAAATTAATATAATTAAAATATGAACATTATTTTTTTAGGGATTCTTTTAGTGTTTTTAAGCTTCAACCTCTATTTCTATATATCATCTCTTTAATCAATTTGCAACTTTGTAGATGTGAACTTTATAGAAGGATTGATATTTTTATCATGTTTATAAACTAGTATTATTATTTTTTAAAAAATTTAATATTAATTCCAAATGTTAGTGTTGATGTTATATTCTATTGTGCTTAAATAATTAAATTTTAAAATTAGCAAATTAGTTAAATTTTATAAAAAAATTTCTTTATTTGCTATTATGGATCATAAATTTAATTTTAATTATATTTTTAATTATTTATGAAGTTTGATCATTGATCTATGAGTTAAGTCATTACATCATAAAGTTGGTTTCTCAACTATATTGATTTAATTTTGATAACAATGAGTGCATATGCCAGCCTAACTTATATAAAATTTGAGTAATCTTTGATTATTTAAATCAACTCTTTTGGAACCAAACTAAATATAGTGGCTTGGCTTAGAAAATGAGAGTTAGACTTTTTTCTTAGGATTTTCCTAAATGAATGAGAATGGGTTCAAGTAGAACGATAATAAAAACTCTTTTTTGAGAAAAAAGTGAAATAAAAGAAAAAAAAAATATGATTATTTGTTTTCTTCATTCTTTCTTAAAAGCTCAAATTTTTTTACCTTTGAGGTCTTGTTTAGCAAATTGACTAGGCTTCTCGGAAGCATGATTCCATGAGCAGATATCTTCCTATCCTCAGCTTGGATAACGACTTCTTATGAAAGATGTTACTTTTTGCTAGATAATTTTTGACAATCAAATGATTTTTGGTAATCAAACAAAACATGATTTGAGATCTTTTTTAAAAAAATATTTTTTCTAGAAAGTCCATAGCAATCAAACAAAGCCTCAAATTAAAAGGCAAAGGAGGGGGGGGGGGGAAAGAGGATCGATTTTTAATTTTTGATCCTATTTTTTAAATTTTATTCTTATAAATTATTTTACATTCCTTTCCTAATAGTAAAAACTATATTTATGGTTTTATAAATATAACTTTTTATTTTTTTTCTTTCTTTTTATGATTTTTTATCCAAACAAATGAATGTATAAATTATTATTATTATTTTCTCTTCTTCTTTCAAATTAAAGAAGAACAACCTTTCCCCTCCGAAGGTTCAAACGGACTTTTAGACATGGTGAAGCTGATCAAGAGGGTTGGCAACCTATCAGTGGTGCATGGATCCCTGACACGATCGCGTCAGCTTAATAGAACTCATGCGTGCATGACTTCGGAACCTTTCTCCGTTTCTATGTAAACAAACTACCTTCCTCTTTGCGTTCAGCCGAGGCCGCCTGCGGCTTTTGATGTCATCCCCTTCTGCACCCAGTGGAGGACAGGATAATAAATTAAATAAAATAATTTTATTATTTTAAAATAATAATAATTATTATTAAAAATAAAAAATAAAATAGTAATCGAATAGAATAAAAATAAAAATATCTGTTTTTGATAAAATAAATAATTTTTTTCAATAAAATTAATTATTTTTTAGAATAAATTTTTATTTTATTTTTATGAAAAAAAATATAGAAAAAAATTAAAAAAAACCTTAGCCCCCTTCCTAATCCGATGTTGGAGATGCATATCCAAAATACAATCTCAATCTACATCGGTATGCAAACAGTGTTCTCTCTTTCATTCTAATACTACTCCGGTATAACGACAGAATTCTCCATGCAAATATAATCTCTCTCTCTCTCTCTCTCTCTCTCTCTCTCTCTCTGGGTTTATTTGGCTTCCCTTTCCGTAAAGCTATGTGAATCGTTGGACAATCCAATGGATGGATATGGCTTTATAAAGAGGCTGATCCCATGCCAAATTGGGCAATGAATTTTCCTTTAAAAAATGTAAGCCAAGGTAAGCACCAAAGACTTTGCCAAAATGGGAATTCTATAAAGCAACAGAGTAAGCATGTGGCATGTGGTCTGCAACAAAAAAAAATGTGTGAACTATAAGGCTCTTGTGAGATACAGATTACAGTTAGAGATTTTTTATATCAAGAAAGATCTTAAGGTCATCATTTAGGTGGACCACATCCTGATTTTTGAGATACCTAAACATTATTCCAAGAAATTAATCTTAGCATAAAGCATTTTCTCTAGAAAGTAAAAGGATATTGTTCACAAACAATATGTTTACAACACTACCATCAATTAGGTTATAATTTAATGATCATACCATACATCAAGCGAATAGCTAAAACTTGGATTAAAAGTTGCCACGCATTGTTATGATATAGCTAATAAAAAGATATTATGATCAATTATTGAGTATTATGATAATAAGTTGCCATGTATTATAAGATGCTCCAATGTGAAAGCCTAATAAAGATATAGGCAGTATTCTGTTGACTCATCGTACAAATTTATTAATCACTAAGAATTTTTGTATCCCTTCTAAAGTACAGATTGGAAAGCTCTTATTTCGAAAAAAATCAAGATATTTATTAGGTTGATCCGCATACTAGAGATGTATTACAAAGAAAAGGATAATTGGTGAGTGTTGGTTATACATTGTGTGAGGCTAATCAAGAAATAGTGAATCATTTGTTATCTAAATATCTATTCTCAAAGCTAATCCTAAATTGCCTAGCTAGTGGTTAGAGATTAAGTAGATTACTTTTGTGTATTCAGAAGCTATGATTAGAGTGGAGGCGAAAAAAAGTGCCAGTTAATAAAATGAAGATTCAGGATGAGATTCATGTGGCATGTATGGAATAAGAGGAACTTTAGAATCTTTAATTAGAAAAATGCATTTCAATCCTTGATTCTCTATAAGATTATGACGTCTTTTATTATGTGGAAATTTTTTTTGAGTAGTAGGTGAAAGCTCGACTGTTACACTAAATTTTTTTTTTCTTTTTCCTTCTTCTTTCATTGTCCCTTTAACTCCTTGTAAATACTTTTGATTGAATAAATTGGTAGGAAAGCCTTTTTTTTTTTTTTTTTTTCCTTTACTTTTTCTAAAAAAGGATAAATTATCAAATATTTGTTCGAGAATATAATGGTATAGAATATTACTATTTGACAATGGTCGTTAGTAATAATTATTAATAAAAAATAAAAAAAAAATAATAGCATGTGATGATATTATTGCAATACTTTTGACTTTATGTGATTAATACCGTAAATAAAGAGAAGATGAAGGAAAAAATAAACCAGTACGAAGGATTGTAAACTTGGAATGAAAGCTTTGGATGGACAGATGAGCTTTGGTGCCTGAATTTAAGAAAATAATTTTTTAAAAAAATGTGCCCTAGCTGAATGCTATCATTCAGTGGTTGTTTGGATGATATTATCTTCTGTCATTTGAATAAGAGTCACTGCTTGAGGGGATAGATATAATACAGAAAAGGAAGAGATAAGTCTCTCTTGATGTTAAGAAAACAGTGACGCAAATGGTTTCAGCTCAGCTCATGGATGGCTACAAACGGTGTTTTTATGGCCTTCCGTGTGAACGGAACCGTCAAAGCCACAAGACTGTAGACAAGCCAAATGGGCCCCCCACGTAACCATCCTACGCCAATGGGAGAACAACGGCAAGAAAAGACGAGCCCAAGGTTGGGATATATCTCGCCGCCCATGAAATGACAAAAAGCAAAACGGCTTCATTTTTTTTTTTTTTTGGCTAAAGAAGATAGCTTCATGAAAACGATAACAGGAATCAAAGCCTGTAACATAAACAAAAAAAAAAAAATCATAAGAAAGGAAAAGAGAGAAGGAACTACATTCTACGTGGTATAAAGCTAAAGAGGAGGGTCGGCACTCTTCCCTCTCGATCTCTTCCCCTCTTCCCTCTCTCTCTCTCTCTCTCTCGGCATATGGTGGCTTCTTGTCTCAGTTTATTTTTAGCTTCAAGGCTTTAAATTGTTGTTCCAGAGACTGGTCTCTCTCTCCAGTTGGAGGAATAGCAGCAGGTTTGGAGGAAATGGCGCCTGTTGGTCTGCCTCCTGGTTTCCGGTTTCATCCCACTGATGAGGAGCTTGTTGCTTACTATCTCAAGAGGAAGATCAATGGGCTCAGAGTTGAGTTGGAGATCATTCCTGAAGTCGATCTCTACAAATGCGAGCCATGGGATTTACCAGGTATCAGTGTCCTTTTCCATCTTGCCCGTGGTATCACCATTATTCTCACAGCCCGAGTTTGTGTTGATTTTGATCATGTTATGAATTACAACGACAACATCAACAATATTGTTAACAATCATTCTTTATCTATTATATGGCTTAAGATTACATTGCTAATTGTAAGAAATGCTTATTGTAGTCAGTCTGAATGGAATTTATTGTGCTGATAAGAGAAGACAAAAAAAATCTTAACTTAATCAGTCTTACTGATTCTATGAAGTTCATTCCTTACACCAAAGTAATGTTTTTATGAGAAAAAAGTTTCTGAATGTGGTCATGAAGTTTAGATAAAATCAAGAAAAAGAAAAGAAAAGAGAACTTCTCACTGCCATTGTTAGCATAAAACTTTATTAGCGTTAAGATTGTACGATGACTCCCATGTTGTAGAGTATCCTTACTCAGCTAAGGGCCCAAACCTTCAAAAGTCCATCTGAGTTTCTCGCGATTGATAAAAAGGAAGAGGAGATTTCTCTTCCTCTTTAAATGAAGATAAAAGAAGAATATTTATTCTCAAAGCAAATGTAAAAACTCCATGGAATGGAAAGGTCACGTTATCGTGTGTTGAGAACCACATCGCTTTCATCATTATGAAGGCAGCTCTTCTCAATCTTCCAACCTAAAGGTAGTGTTAGTTAGAGACTTTCTATCACATTGCAAGATGATGTGAAGATCCCATATGGCTTTCATCTATCACTTTACTGCTCCCATTGGCTTATTTTTTAAATAGTTTTTCCTTTTTCTTTTGCTGGAACCCACTGGCTGCTTTAACTTTCTTTGCTTAGAAAAATAGCATAAAATGTGACATCACCAAGATTTTCCCTGGAAAAGAAGGATTAGAGAAGAAAAGTTGCATGGTCTCCAAGAGATCATAAGTACCACAGAATGTGGTCCTTCTACTGTTGTGGGGCATATCTAGGGTTTGATGGGGTATATCTAGATTTTGATGATTACTTCTTTATTTAAAGTTGGTTTGTTAGCATATATGCTTAAATACTAGAAAGACATTTGACATTCCAAATCACTTGAACCACTCCTTCCTTGCTATTACATCCTTGCCTATTCTTCTATTTAGCTACCTCCAACTAGTTTTTGCTGCTGCTGCTGCTGCTGTTGTTCATCATCCATTCTTCCATGTACAGTAGTACTTCCTATGTTTTCAAAGCAAAGAAAACTGATCCTAGTGAATTCGGTGAACATGGTTTTGTCACAGATAAATCCTTGCTACCGAGCAAAGATCCAGAATGGTATTTCTTCAGTCCCCGAGATCGCAAGTACCCAAATGGCTCGAGGACTAATCGTGCAACAAAGGCTGGCTACTGGAAGGCCACTGGGAAAGACCGCAAGGTGAGCTTTCAGAAGCGAGCAGTGGGCATGAAGAAGACCCTAGTTTACTACAGAGGCCGAGCACCCCATGGTTCTCGAACCAACTGGGTCATGCATGAATACCGCCTCGATGAGAAAGAATGTGAGGCCAACTCTGGTTTACAGGTTCACTTTCCATCCTCCCTCACTCTCGATTACTTCTAAATGACACAATACCCAATCCCAAGCTCTTAAAGCAGAGATGAAAAATGATTTAATTATTTATAATCAATTTTCTTCTGTAATTTATAATAATTTATGCTTCATATATTTTTGGTCCTTAAACTTTCAATCAAAATTCATTTTAATTCTCAAAATTTTCCTAATTACAGTTTAGTTTATTATATTTTCAGAATATCTTTTTAAGACGTTTTATCGTATAGAATCAGTTAAAATTGATGAAATAGTTGACATCTTAACAAGAAAAAACTTTCATGTATTTTTATCAGGATGTCACTTTAGCTAGTTGATTAATTTTAGCTGACTCTATACAATGAAATATTGAAAATGTAATATTCTTAAAATATATGGAATTAGGTCGTAACAAATGAAAGTTTAAAGGTCAAAATAAATTTTGAATGAAAATTTAAGGATCAAAAGTATATTTTAGTCAAAAAAAAAATTAGAATAATTATTTTACATGTAATATTGAAAATTTTCACATTACAAGATGTCCTTAATTAGAAAAAAAGAAATAAATAATAAATAACAAAATCGTAATTGTTAACAAAACTTCAACCAAATGCATCCAAATGACCTTCCCTGTTCTATTCTTTTACCTCTGCCACCTTTCCTAAAAATGTTAACCAAATGCGAATTCATAAATTCATAGGATATATATTCGCTATGCCGTGTATTTAAGAAGGGCATGCCTGCTCCTAAGATCACAGATCAACATGATGCGTCCCATGAGGAGCACTCTCAGAGGATGACAAGCGACGACACATCGACAGTGGATCGTTTAGCTGGAGGAAGGGTGGACAAGGAGAGCTCTGGATACCTCTGTCAACCGGAGACGTGCTCATCAGAGCTCTTTCAAGGAGCCCTTTGTGATGCAAATGCTCCATCAACTGACCAGTGGGTGCAGCTTCTGGCAGACGAGGCTTTTAGATGCACTCCAATCCTGTTTGATGACCCACTGAACAGTTCCTACCTTCCATCCAAGGTAAAAGTCTGGTCCTACTCTGGAGTTCACTTGATGCTTCAAGTTGTGATATAACTTCTGGAATCAATCTTATCTTCAGCATCTCAATGTTTTAATTGTCACAATATCATGAAGCTCTTGTTCTTGTCTTTTTGCTGTCCAGTTGGATTCTTCTGTTGAACAGATGAGATGGTTCCATGCTTACTGAGTATATTTGTTTCAGAAGTGCTCACTTCCTATGTTCCATGCTTATAATTATTAGAGAAAATCACGTCTTAACAATATTCAAGGAGTACTTTTCTTCAGCGAATCAAGGAAATCCTAAATTCTTAAAAATCCAAAACACATTTGCTATATGTTCTTTATTAGCAATATTAGTCAACTAAATTTATATTAAAAAATAACCGCTAAATATGCAAAATTGTAAAGTTGTTAGGGATCCATAGAGTGGACTTTGTACATTCTTAAATAAAAAATAGAGGAATTTGTCCGAAAAGAATTGTAGAAATGTAAACTGATTATGGAGGAATATTTAAATGAATGATGTTAAAATTGTGCTATCCTGCTACTCATGCAGGTGGATGTAGCACTGGAGTGTGCTAAGCTGCAACACAGGCTCTCTTTACCACCATTGGAGCTGGAGGACTTTCCTCAAATAGACTTGCTGAATTCAAAGGCATTCGAATATGGATTCATTCAAGAAAATACTAGTGAAGCTCATGCTTTGCAAGATGTCCTTTCAGTTGCTTCAGCTTCTCAGGAACTAATCAATAGCCCTAGCTATCCACATGGATGGACTAAAAGTAGTCCCTACATTATGAAGCCTATAAAAGAAGTGAAAATGGATGGAAGCACACCACTTAGCCAAATGGAGAGTGTGGGAGAGCAGGCAAGCTTGGGGGAGACCAGTGAACTGGAAGAGGAGTTGATGGAAGAGAAAAAGGCTAAGGAGAACTTAAGAAAGATAAAAATGTCAGCGAGTGGCACAGTGGAGGTAAATATATTCCATTTTGCTCCTTTCTTCTTGCTAATTGTTGTCTTTTCATCTTCAGTTCATTAAGTAACTTCCTGAAGTTCACTTCATTTATCACATTAGATGATTTTTGAAGAAAACCAGAACACATCGATCGAGAGCATTCCTAGTCATCAATTAGGAGTTGCAAATACTGAAGGTATGAAACTGAGACACACTACCACTATTTTTATTTTATTTTATTTTATTTTATGATTTTTCCTCCCAGAAGCATTGGTTGAGATGACCCCATTCATTGTAAGTTGATTGCAGGAAGGAACAATCAAAATCACACTTACTTACATGACATCTCAATCGAATGACCTCCCAACTGGATTTGCTGACATTCACCAGGATGAAGAGGATCGTCAACTTGATGTTTACTTTCAGCACACTAACTTTTGATGTCATCACAAAGGGAGATACCAACCATGGGTATTTTGTGTCAAGTGGCAGCATGGCTGAAGCATTTTTACATCATGTCGAGTCCTGGGAGAAGGCTACATCCATTGGAATCCGATAATAAAACAAGACAGCAGAATTTTGGAATTTGGGTTTTAGGCGAAAGATAAGGGTAGGATTTCAGTTTCTGTTGAGTTTAAGGTAAATATTCAGGGACAAGCTCAAGGGACGTAAGATCTCTATGAAGACCTGTAAAAGATCTCGTTTAGGTCATGAAGCAGTGAATGCCATGCTAAACATGAAGCCATTTTAAGGGAAGTTTTTTTCAAGTTAGTAATGCCTGAAGAAGGAAAAGAATGGACGATTTTTTCAATTGGATATGTTAATAATTTGATGAGATCTAGATGCGGATTAGGTCATTTGGATTCCTAGTGGAAAGAGAGACGGGCATTTCCTTTATGTTTTTGAATGGAATGCTCTACTCTTACTCTTTTTCTGGTCCTACGAATCAGGGATGGATTAATTGTCTTGCCCTTGACATGGAGGGCCATTTCTTTCTTTTCTGCATTTCTACCTAGCTAATGTATGTCATTGAAGAATACTGGTTAAATTTACACATTTACATAGGTTATGGGGACATTTCTCCATTTTATTCTCGCAGGACTCCAAATCCCATGGCAGATGTTTGGTTATTCTATTTTTTGTTACATTGCTATATAGTAAAATCTAGTACTTCTTCTGTTGCCAGATTCTATCCCTTGCTAATTTGAAGAGGGAACGGAGTTATTTGTTTAACTAAAATCAGTGCATAGTCAGTGCAGGACTAAACACATGCTATTTATTCGGTTCATGATCAGCTTCAAAAGAACTTGTGCCATAATATCTTTAATTCCATGTCTTAAATTAGATTTGTTTTAATATCATTTGTAATAATTCGGGATATCACACAAAAAAAGACTAGTTTTAAGATATTTTTTATGAATTTTTGGCTCTATACAAGTATCTAAATTCTGCTTAGTGGAAACAATATATATCCTTGAACAAATCGTTTCATAGATTTTGCCAAATTGTCGTTTATGAGTCAAATGAATAAACATGATCTAGATAGGTGGCTGTAGTATTTGATATGTGGTGATCATTTCTGTGCATGAAGGTTATTTCAGCTTTTAAAGGAAGCAGAAATTATTACAAGAGCCTTATATCTTCCATTAATTAGGGCTATGGAACAAACTATGTGATTTTTTCACTCACATAAGGTGAACATATTTCATCATATAATAATTTACTGTACGTCACTAGAATTAGCACTGACAGACAAGTTGGCTGAGAGTTGTGAAGTTTCATCGACCATTTAGCTGTGCATAAAAGATTTCTCATAATGGGTATCAAATATTACCAAACAGATGTGTATGATCTTGATAAAATATATTACCTGATGGAACACAGGATTGAGCCACATGTAAAAGGACAATTCAATTAAAGTCTCAATAAATAAAAGCTTTGTATTCTGTTATAGTTGGTGATGAAATGGCAAATTCACCTATTTTCGAAATTACCAACACCATTTCAGAACCACAGAACTGTGGCACCTTTTCTTTTATAGTGAAAAAAAAACCCAAAATACAAAAACATGAGTTCAACTTATTTTGTAAATCTGTAGAAACAAAGAAGGAAGGAAGAATAAAGTAGTAAAGAGTTCTTATATTTGTTACATTATATTTCCACAAAATACAACCATATAGTCCCAGACACGGCCAAAGCCAACTTTTGAAGACCAAGAAAATGTAATATTTGCATAATTACATTGAAAACTATACTTCAAGCATGTCATTGGCCATTGCAAAAAAAAAAAAAGAAAAGAAGGGAAGAAGAAGGAGACTACTAATTAGCAATAGCCACATATGATAGGTCCTGACCATCCTCGTTGCTTGACACATTAGAGCACCATGCATCATCAATAATGAATTGCATCCATGTGTCATCTTTTTCATCCTCATGTATGCAGGATGACGAGCCCACTGGCACATCAGGTGACATGGTCTCATATTCAGCAAGTGCTCCTTGGGAGCTCTCCACCAATGCTAAGCTACATTGCCCCTGCTCTTCCACTTCAGTGCAAACCACATTTTTCTTGAAAACTCGACACAATGCATACGAGTCCTGAGAAAGGAACAGGAGGAAAAAAAAGAAAAGAAAAGAAAAGAAGGGGAACAAATCATTTACACATTGCTGCCAACTGACATATACTAATGTCTGTGAGATGCAACACTCATAAAGACAATTTGTTATCTACATGGAGAAACAGTGACAGCCTAAAGCATGGCTACATCATGGAAGAGTAATTGGAAATTGCCAGCACATCTTCTAAGTAGCTGCATTGAAGGGTTGCAGTTATAAGCCATGTTAACATAGTTTAGTCTCCTATTTTGGCCTAACTAACCACTTGACTATGTGTTTTTAATGGTTATTATTTTAATTCATAGATACAGAACCACTTAACTTACCTCTTTCAATTGAGATGTATCATGTCTTTTAAATTATATGCAGTGCTGAGATGAGTGCCTATTCAGGATCAAACACATCCATGGAGTGAATTCACAGTTCATGAGATCCAAGAATTAAGTATGTTGGAGACCTTCATAAGGGGCTAGGATGGACAAAAGTTGTCTTTTAAATTTGATAGTGAAAAAGAAGGGTGTGAGAATCTGGCTGGATGTTGGGCAGTTGGGGAATAAAGTGAAAAGCCACCGACACCATTGGGCACCATGAGGGATACCTTTGCTTTAATCCAGCATCAGCATGCAACCCTAGGTGGATTTTGTCTGGTCTTAGAAATAAAGTGAGTATACCTAGATATATATATATAATGACAGAATGAACCACACTGCAGTCCTAGCATGGAGCGCAGAATGATATTTTTGTCTTATGTTAAGACCATTCAAAGCAACCTAGAGATTTGTTTCATTGGAATACTGGCAAAGGACCTGGGACCAGAAGAAGAAAGGAATATTATATCGGATCAAAAGCAAGGGAAGGAAGGAGAGGAACCCTAACTTTCCATGCACTCCATGCATAACCCACGTAGGATCGCTACTTTTCCAATATCGTTGAAGCTTAAAGAACACAACCTCCTATCTAACTGCAATGCAGTTTGAAAGAGATTGGGATTCTCTCATACAAGAGTTTCGGACTAAAACCATTTGAGAGAAAATAAAAAACATAGTAAGTGCTGCGGTCATTAGACAGAGGAGGCCTGTAAATTGGCAGAAGAAATGCAACCCAAGACTGAGGTCTTGATGGTTTAGCCTCGCATAAAATCTTGGTTATAATAAGATAGATTAAAATGATGAAGAAAGTACCACCTGAATTCCCATGGCATCCTCACACTCCTTGTCATTGAGACGGTACTCGTGCATCACCCAGTCTGTCCTGATGCCCTGTGGAGCTCGACCTTTATAGTATACCAATGTCTTCTTCATGCCAATAGCTCGATTCTGATAGCAAACTCTCCGGTCTTTCCCTGTCGACTTCCAGTATCCTGCTCGCGTGGCCCGATTGGTGCGAAACCCATTGGGGTACTTCCGATCTCTTGGGCCAAAAAAATACCACTCTGGATCCCTACTGGGCAAGAATGATTTCTCTGCAAGGAAAAAAAGAAGAAAAACTTAAAAAAAAGAGGGACTAGGGAGAAGGTTTGGTATGAACAAAGTTTAACACACTTTGAAGCAGTCAACACAAAGATTTTGGATAATGTTTGATAAAATATTTGTTCTCAAACCTGCTAATTCCCATGGTTCACACTTGTACAGCTCCACTTCTGGGATTATGTCAAGCTCGATCTTGAGTCCATGGATTTTCCTCTTGAGGTAGTAATTGACCAGCTCCTCATCAGTCGGGTGGAACCTAAAGCCAGGCGGCAGACTGACCGGAGCCATCCGCCTTCCTCCGTCCTCTCTCTTTTTCTCCTCTCTTTCCACTCCAAAGACCACCTCAACCGCCTTCTCCTTTGCCTTTAGTCCCCTTATAAAAGAATTAAAATTCTGTCCTCCAAGTAGTTTTCACTCTCTCTTTTTCAGATTCTCTACAAGCTTGAGTCTCTCTACAACTTGTATATATATACCATCTATCATCAGACCAACCTTTTTCCTCCTTAGCTCTCTCTGACCACTTTTGGTTTGACATTGCACATGGTTGTAAACTAGCATTTTGTACTATATGGTGCATGAGGTTCACAGACTATTTTCTTTGGCGAAGGTATGGAATCCTTTACTACTGGGTCATACCAACAGGCCATTCTCAAGCCTTCTGAGTGAAACCTCTGGCCTATCTAAAATTTAGCTGTACTTGGATCTCGCATTTGGTCACTAAGCAGAGGCTTGCATTGTAGCTCACTTTCAAGGCCTGCTACCATCTGTTCAATAACGTGAACTTTTTATGGCTCTGGGTCATGGTGTTTCGTCGACTTTAGAAGTCGTGACGCTGAAGGGAAAGACCTGAGGATTGTTGCCGCACCTTTTCTTTTGAGTTCTTTTCTTTGAGGCCATCTCTCTTCTATCCATGTCTTTTTGTGTAAAAATTATTATCAAATAAGAAGAAAATTCATCCTAATGAATACAAGCCTAGTTTTTGCGTGCCTTGGGATTTGGATTATAAAATCAAAAAGGAAAAGAGAAGAAAAGAGGAGGCCACTATGGCATCAGGGGTAGTTGTCATGCTTGTGTCATTGGCAGACCAAAGCACTTCTTTTGACTTGAAAGTTATAACTCTGTAAAAGGAATGATCGAGTGCCATAATCATATATTTTTCTGTCTATATTTTTATTTTATTTATATTAGATGGGTCTTTTTTTTTTTCAGAATCTTGATTCCAATTCTAAGGCTTCAAAATCTCAATGCTTTTAAATTTGTTTCACCTTATTTAAAATCTTGAATTCACTTCTGAGATTTTTTAGCTTAATTGCCTTGTGAAGAAACTTGATGCTGCTAACATGGAAGCTGCGAGAGATCAATTTAATTTTGAAATATTTTGATGCATCAGCTTTAAATTCAGAGTGCATTTAGATAAATTTCAGAATTTTTGTTTTCAGCTAAGCTCTTCACTTCTTCATGTATATCAAATCTAATGATTTTTTGTTATATAATTAAATTACTCCTAATTCAATTCAATATTATTTTTAAGAGAAAAAATCACATGATTTTTAGTTACCAAATATTTAAAATCCTAAGATCTGAAATAGTTGTACTATAATTCCTGAGCTAGAACTATGACATAATCCCATCAAACTCCGAAATTTTTTTTTTTCTCCGATGTAATTGAAGAAGAATATTATGTTTCATTGACAGCTGTGAATTTTGTCATTCTCATCTTCGTTACTGCCAACTTTATATGTATGCTTGATTTGATATGGATTATATTCCAAAATAACTATGATTATCTTATTTATCTGTTCATCAAACAATAATACCATGGATGGCTATGATTCCTCAAATTTATTTATTTTTAATTATTTCTGTGATTTAATATATATACACTTCCAATTTTTGGCAGCAAGCTTCACTCATTCCACTGCCTCCAGCCTAAATTAAAGGATCTATCCATCCAAAATGGAAGTAGCTCTAGTGGTGTGGATACAGACTGTACACTCCAAGGCGGAGCCCAATGGATGCACTCAGGAGTTCCAGTTGAAGTAGAATAGATGAGTTATGATTGGCAAGTAAGATGCAGCACAAAATGTGATAATTCTCTTTGTTCAAAAAAGATCCAACACTCACCTGATTGTGATTTATTTGTACATCACAAGAAGAAAAATACAATGATAAGTGAAAAAATAAAGCTGATTTATTTATTACACTAAATTACCATTGCCCGTAGCCCTCAAACAGGATCAAACAAGCTATAATGTTTCATGAAAGCTCCAACAAAGGAAGTACGCTTAGCACAATTGACAACTTTCCTTATTTCATCAAATTCATACAGAAACATGTTATTTGCCACCCAATAGCATCAAACCAACAAAAAAATAATAGAAGAACCAAAACATCTCAATTAGCAAAATCCACGCATGAAGGGTCCTCGCCAACCTCATTGATGGAGACATTAGAGCACCACGCATCCTCAGAGATGAATTGCATCCATGCATCATCTTTGTCAGCGTCGTCTAAGCATGATGACGATCCCACAGGCATGTCTGGCGACATAGTCTCGGATTCACTGGCGACAGTTCCTTGGGTGCTCTCCATCAACATTAGGCTATATTGTCCTTGCAACTCTACTTCGGCGCACACCACATTTCTCTTGAAAACTCGACACAGCGCATAAGAGTCCTGAGAAAAGAAATATCAATTGAAGTACTTGAAGACAATTAATACATATCGATGCCTATGTACAAAATAACATGACTGTAACTACTAAGTTTGTGTTGCATGTTATGAATACTTGCAATTTCATGCAGGTCCTTCTATGAGGCCATTGAGTTGAGTTGGGTGGCTAAAAGTTTTGGCCCTAACAATCTAAGGGTCTAACAATCAAAGCCCAGCCTTCTAACTTTGATAGGCCTCATTTCAGATGGTCATTTTAGTCATGAATGCTGAATATTGGGAAAGACAACGGCTAGTCTTTCAATGGAAGAGATTAGATACTTCCATAAAGCTGATATAAAGTTAGATTTTTATAGCACAAGAAATCAGAAGTTCACATTGCTTGAATGCATAAGAAAAATAACTGAGGGTTAAGGTGATTATTTGATGAATGAATCTTGTAAGCTGTGAGACTTTTGGAAATAAAAGTAAAAGAGGCCACCGACACCATTAGTCTCCGCGAGGGGATATCTTTGCTTTAATCCACCATCAACATGGTCCTCAATGTTTATATCCACAAAAAAAAAAAAAAAAGAGGACCATGTCAGAATAGTGGAATATTTGCAACTATAAAATTGAACACTTGTCTACTTTTGGTGGAACCATACATTTGTCTTGTTAGAATAGTGGAACCACGCATGTTATATAGACCCAGGACCCGAGGAAGAAAGGAATATTTTAGTGCATTTTTTAATGGATAAAATATGATGAAAGATCTGAGAACAGGAGAGCCTTAACTTTCCATGCACTCCATGCATAACCCACGTGTAAGGTGGCCACCACTCTTGAAGCTTAATGCTTATTCTCCGAGAGTGATTTCAAGAGGATGCATGCAAGCAATAAAAATCGATAAAGGTGTATTAATTAGATTCACAACCGACAGCCAAGGAGGTTGGATCTTATCACCCAATGCAGAGCTCTAGTTTCAACAAATTAGATTTCTCATTGTTGGAAACAACTAACGACAACTAAGAAGTTAACCTAATATCCAAGGGAAACGACCTAATAGATTAATCCTAAGTGGGATCTTGTCTGTGTTTCTTAATGGGAAAAACATGGTCTTCTAACAGTGAAATAATTAATGGTGGACTTGGAAGGTGACGATGATACCACCTGAATTCCCATGGTGTCCTCACACTCCTTGTCGTCGAGACGGTACTCGTGCATCACCCAATCCGTCCTGATTCCCTGTGGAGCTCGACCTCTGTAATAGACCAGTGTCTTCTTCATGCCAATGGCACGATTCTGGCAAATAACTCGACGGTCTTTCCCTGTGGACTTCCAGTATCCTGCTCGGGTTGCACGGTTCGTGCGGAACCCGTTGGGATACTTCCGATCCCGAGTTCCAAAAAAATACCACTCCGGGTCCCCACTTGGCAAGAAGGATTTATCTGCCAGAATTGATTTAAGTTCAGAAGTCAGATGAAATTTATAGTTTCTCTTTAAACTAAGAACGGTTGAAGAAAAGATGATAATATTTCATTACTCTAACCTGCCAATTCCCATGGTTCACATTTGTAGAGGTCGACTTCCGGGATTATATCGAGCTCGATCCCAAGGCCATGGATCTTCCTTTTAAGGTAGTAGTTTACGAGCTCCTCGTCGGTCGGGTGGAACCTAAAGCCCGGTGGCAGACCCACCGGAGCCATCTCTCTCTCTCTCTCTCTCTCTCTCTCTCTCTCTCAGCCTTCCCCTCCTTTCCTCTTCAAAGACCGGTCACCTCACCTCTCCTCTCCTTTGCCTATAAAAGGGTCCAAAGTCTGGCCTTTGGATAGTTTCCACTTTCTCTTTTTCAGATTCTCATGCAAGCTTGAAGCCTTTGACAAGTTCTCTATGCCATCATCTAATCATTCTTCCCCTCCTCAAATCTCTCTTTGCTATATTTTTAATTTGGCATTGCACATGATTGCATGCAAGCTTGCACTAGGTCTCTCAATAGCCTAAAAACTTAAAATCCGCTTCCCTTGAGTGAGACACATATACCTCTCCCAGATTATTTTAGAACAACCCATCTCATGATCTCAGTCTTAGCTCACTCTTGGCCGCCAAATATAACTCCTTCCATTCCTACTGCTATTATAATAAAGCCATAAAATAACAACCTCTTTCTATCATCGTATATATTAGGATTTAGACATCTTGAGGAATAAGGGAGATACAGAAGAGATTTGCTGGCAGTTCTGTGCTTTTTGGTGCCTCAGCTTTTTCTTTTGGCCATTTCCATTGACAGCTTTCTGAGAATTATTATTACCTAACGGAAAGAAAAATCATTTAGATGCATACAAACTTTGTTTTTACATGCAGTGTGATTCACTGTAAAGTGAAAAAGCGGAGAGGAAAGAGAGAAGAAAATGTGGATAGATACTTCGATGGCATATGAGGCTTTAAGCCAATGCAGCTAGCAGGCAAAGGACTTATTGTGCCTTGACTCTTTTAACACTCAGCAGGAGAGATGACAATGTTAAACCTACAGTGGACTTCATTGATCACCATGGATTTTCTGCTACAAAAATAAATTAGAAAATGTTATATCTGCAAAGTTTGGTGTACGATATAATATAAATCAATCTTTCTTCTCAGCCTGAATATGTGTTCATATTAGGACATGTCTTCTCGTTTGCCTTTTGCGATTATAATAATTAGTAGAGAATTTATCTACTGTTCCTTTTACTGTAATCTGAATTCCTTAACAATTGAAAGCCGAACAATTATATTAATCCATATAGCCAAGTGGGATGTTGGATGGTTAAGAACATAGATAAATTAGGGACCTATATAAGAAATAAATAAGTCCTTAACTTATGTCCCCTTCTCTACCAACAACATGTCATGATGAATGCCAAACAAACTAACATGCCCTTAGCGTAGATGGTTGGCAACCCTTTTCATTTGAAAAGGTGTTAAACAATAAAATTACAACGAATTCCTCATCTTTACCCCAAATAAAATAGGTGCAAAGAAGGGCAAGACCATGCTACCTTCAATGTCTTAGATTGAAGGATCATGGTTGATGGGTAGCTATGAAGTGAAACATTAGCTCCGTAGTGAACTTGTTCAAAAGAATTATTTGTCATTAAAAGAGAAACTCAAAAGTTATTTGGAACTGACATCTAAAATTAAGAAAAATAAGATTCTTTATTTTTTTTAATTAAAAAGGTTGATGGGCTACCCATCTTTGCATCAAACAAAAGAAATAATGAAAAATAAGATATGATCGAGGTTTCTCACTTTGTTATGGCTGGCAAAATAAAATAGAGCAGCCCATTTAATTTGTTTACAAAAGAAATATTTATTTTGGCATCATTCATGAACAAGATAAGTGAAAAATAATCCTCCATTGCCGGAATTATGATCAAAGTTTTAAATATTTTTTATCAAATGCAAGTTGCTAAGACAGGTGGCATTTTTTTTAAAAAAAAAACTTATTTAGAGATTAATAGGGATAGGATTTTATTTTTTTTTCAACCCTTGGTCACTTTTTATCCCAGTTTTTTTTTTTTTACCATTTTAATGATTATTTCAATTTAAAATATGTAGCCTCAATAGTGAAAAAAATAAAAATTATTTCTATATATTAATTGAACAACACAAAAATTGAATTTCAAAAATAGCAAGCAATGCAAATGGAAAATATAAGTTAATACTCTTAATGTGTAACTGCTATATAATAAAATAAAAATTAAATAATAATCACCATCGTTGGTGTTTGTAATGCAACGGCCCCTCCAAAGCCGCTACCTGCTTTATTGTTCAAAGAAGACACGTTATTTTACACCTAGCGGCCCATTAGTATCTACGAGTCCTTCCAAAAACTAATGGGAGTTGTTCTCTTGAGAAAAAAAAAACCCTAATTTATCGGTATGATCAGCATTGGTTTCTTCCTTCGCTCGTAAAAAACCATTATTTTCCGCCGATTTTCTCCAAATTTAGTCGAGCATAGGATGAATTCTCGAATAATAGACGTAGGATCCGCCATGTGAGTCCACTTAAAATACATAGTAAAAAAATTATAGATTACATTAAAATACTTTTTCTTTCTCTTTTAAATATATTAGTGTGCATTTACAAGATGAATTTATCGAAACTTGAAGTTAATCCTGGCAGAGCTCCAAGCTTTATTTGAATATTCATAGTTTAAGAACTATTCGCGTTATTCTTGTTGAAATTATACAGTAAAAACTTTACCCAATTAATATATTGATTGTTCCAAGCCATCAGTTCTTGAATCTTGACAGAACTTGTAGACAGGAGCTGTTGGTGGCCTCTACATACTATCACCCAGGAAAGAATATTTAGAATTCTTTCATTATAAATTCCAGGTAAAAGATTCTGGAAGTTGTTGCTATTTTACTCTTTAAAATTTTCTTGAAACTTGAGGGTGATCACTAATGATAGTGTACTTTTGTCAGCTACCTTGGTATTAGAAAATTGGGAAAGATAGGAATTTAAATAGTTCTGATGAAGTTAAAGGAAGGAGGCTAGTTCCTTTATGCTTATTCTAGGAGTTTTACTTGTGTCAGGATAATTTCATCCAGCCATGGCTAGTCGGTGCAGAAGAACTTGAAGATGTCACAATTAGTTTAGCAATGCTGGTTTGATGGAATGCTGTAAGAAATGATAAAGACTGTACAGAAAAGGTATCCTAACTTAAATTTTTAGTGAATTTGGATACAGAAAAGGTACAGAATGTTGTTTTGTAAGAGACACTGCCATGCTTCTAGTCGCTTGATTCAGATATAAAGTCAAGACACACATTAGTCACACAAATGAAAAATATACAGGGTCCTTTTCTTTGGAGCATGAAGAATCTGACAGCCTGTACCACTGCTTGATTTTGAGGCTTATACAGATATTCTAGCATCACAGAACAAAGGTTTTTTTTTTTGTTTTGATCATGGAGGACATTTATCCCAAGGGGAATTGGAGCACAAAAAGCAAGAGGTATCATTAACATAACTGCTGATATTGATAGAAGTTGAGAATAAGGATGTTGAGGAGGAGAAAGAGTATGATGATTTACAACCAGTACACATGCTGAGGAAGGGAAATATGCAAGAGGAAGAGGGGAAAGATGAAAGAAATGCAGTCATATGATATGACATATAGATCATCTTTATATAACAGCAATGATAAAGTTTTAATTCCAAAGTAGTTAGGAATATAGGCTATCCTTATACATAAATAATAACACCACTAATCATGCTTTAGAAATATATAGTGTTATCATTTTTCTTGTAGTCCTTGGTGGCATGAAAAAAATAAAACAAGTAATAATCATGGCATGCCAGCATACCATATAATGCCATGCTGTCCTGGCATCAAATTGAGACTTGCTACATGGATTGTATTATTTAAAATATCATTTCCTCTTCACATTTATAACAATTAAGGTCTCCTCTTATTTAATTAAAAATAGGCATAAAAAAGCTCAGCCCTGATAGAGGAGGACCGTGCATCCAATTTTGGAGGTTGAAGAGCCAGTCTGAGGAATTGGATGGTGAAAACTGTTTAGCAATGACTGTTGTGTTACGTTAATCTATCTGTTGCACATCCAAAGAAATGAGAAAGTAAATCCAGTTGTACTTAAGCCCCATTAAAACTGTTTCAGGGGAAAAAAAAAAACGATGTTGCTAATTCGAGGCACCGTGGTTTAGTTTGTTTTGAATGACTGCGCGGCCAGATAAACATCTAAATTCATTCTTAGAGATCTTAGACTTTTCATTTCCTTAACTCTCAGCAGATCACCGGTAGCAATGCATCTATTTTGTCACCGAACCCAGGCACTCTGCCAGGATTAGCAGAATAGTGAAGTAGTGTTTTCGACTTAGGAACATCCTAATGTTTCAGATAGACTATAGCATCAGTGTCTTTCTATGATTCATGTCGAAAGATCATGAGATAGGTACTCCTTATCTCAGAAAAGGTGATAAAATGGATTCTCCTAAGCAGATTTGGCACTCTGACCTGCTTCCTGTCAGAGCTTTAGTAAGATCTTTTTTATTATTATTATTTTTTATTGGGTGGTGTCCCAGCATCATTCAACACACTTCAGGATCTTGTAGTAATTTCGCTAATTAGTGGCTGTGAATGTTTCTGTGGACTGCCCCAACTCCCTCAAGAAAGCTGTTAAACCTGGAAGAAGGTAGGAAGCAATAACAAAATATTTTGATACCCATTCTCTTACCAGGATCTATTAAGCGATAAGCTTCATAGATTGTCATCCAGATCCATCAGTTTAATTGGAAAAATCTCATCCTTTTTTAATAGAATATCTGGAGTAGGAAGTGTAATTTTTGTGGATCCTGACCTGCATCTTACAGCCTTGTTATAGTTAACAGGTCAATAAGAAGTGACATATGACAAAGTGTTATTATATTTATGTAAGCCGCCGCCTCACCAATCTAACTTGATTGTAGTTTCCTGAAATATTTACCTTAAAATAAAAGGGGGCTTCTAATCCAACCAATAAACCAAAGAGTTATGTTAGGAGTCTAGTAGAGTATTGAAGCCGCCGAGTTTTGTCGTTTTTGTGGTTCAATAAACCCGGTATCTTGACAACAGACCGGCAGCAGATTAATTAAAGATTACTCGAGTCTTTTTGTTTAGCCTCTGTTAGCACACTTGAGTACATATTCTAACCTCAAAATCTAATCTATGGTTTCTTGAAACTGCATTGGGGCAAAATCTAATCTATGGTTTCTTGAAACTGCATTGGGGCAAAATCTAATCTATGGTTTCTTGAAACTGCATTGGGGCGGCAACAATTCAGCTGATTGGGCAGAATAACGAGTGTGATCATGAGTTAAAACATAGCTGCATTCTACCTGTCCCCCATAATGTGATCATGAATTCAAATCAGCATTAGCTTGATCATCAACCATAACCTTATCGTAATACAGTACGTTGAAACCAGACTTCACATATATTGAGTTACAATGCGTGTTGTTATGGATTGCCATGGTTGAAGCGAACCAATAAAAACAAATGAAAGAACTCCGAAGATAATATGCATCTCTTTGAAATGCCAAAAAAATATCTTGGGAACTGTTCAAAATCTGTGGCATATCCACAAATGATACATTAAATGTTGCAATACCAAGGGTAAACAGATTTTTTTTAAAAAAGAAAAAAAGAAAAAAAACATAAAAGGGCATAAATTTGCCTAATTGACGAGGACCATCTCTTCTCCTGAAGCCTTGGCTGCAACAACCGCTTCCAGTCTTCTCCATGCTAGCTCTCTTTGCTCTTCCAAGGCTTTGGCCTTTTCCTCTTTCTCTACGTACTGTCGCTGGCACTCTTCAAACAGCTCACTGTCCATATCAAGGAACATCTTACGGACATTTGCAGTCAATCCATGAACTGCCTGATTCCAATGACCCTGCGTGTTCCTCTCCAGAGCTTCAAAAATGATGGGAAAGATGACGCTACGGTTTTGGGCAATCAAGCTCACAATGTGATCATTATTCCAGAGGAATAGGGCCCGTTCAGCAACCTGCCATTCATCTTCACCTTTAACAAATGCAAAAAAAATGTACAAAAGGAAAAAAAAAAAAAAAAAAAAACAAAGAGCTCGCATTCATCTTGGAAAAATCCAACTAATTTGCTACAGATGTTGAAAATACCTACCTACCCAATATTGGTAATGGTATATCTGGGCGGCTAATTGTTAACTTCTATAATTGAAGCATTGCATAGGAAAAGTTTGCTAAACAAATGGCAAATTGTATAAAACTTGGTATTATAGAAAACAGATATGAATAGAAGCAAGGTATTCATGCTACAGTCAAGCAAGAAGATATTTCAGACATGTAAAGCCAGCGTAAAAGAGAAGCATCAAAAAAGGTGCCTTATCTGAACTAGGATATAAAAACAGAATCTTATCAAAGGACTAAAGCTTAAATAGAAATTTGCTGAACCAACCATCAAGAGCAACATTAGCGAGGGATGCAGCAAAATGCAAGTATATGTGCAAACAGAAAAAGGATGGCCCCACACAAAGTATGGAAAATGTTTAACTTTCAGAGGCCTGTTATGTCCATTTTTCCAATTATTTTCATTTTACACCAAAGCCATTGGAAATTTGCCGATGAAGAATATCATATTCAAGGCAGGAAACAGGTCTGGACTATCACAGAGTCCATCAGGCTGACTGATATTTGGTTCGGGTTCGGGCTGCTCATACAAGAATTAGTACAAGGAAAAAAGGTTATCCGAACATCTTGATGAATATTTTTCCATGTACAAAGCAGATCTATTTCAAAAAGTTATAAAACTCAATTTGTGATTCAACATATGAAACTAACAGAGAATATCAACTCCATTCTTTTTTGCTAAGTCATCTTTAGCTTCATGAAAAAAATTGGCTATTAGACAATGGATCATTTACAATGTTACCCAGTCTCATGCATGCATCCTATAAATAATCAAGTTATCACCATCTTGCCCGATTGGACACTCAAGAGCCTCTAGTATAGAGTGTTTTAATCAAAGTAAAGGCTACTTCTGTGATTTTAACTACCTCCATCAAATTCTTCTTTGACCCTCTCCTCCATGCTTCAAACCCTTCACCTGTGTTTAAAAAATTTATGTTCCCAGCCAACTGTATTCATTCTAGTTTACTGTGGAAGCACTCCTACCCTTTATTTAGGACTTGCTTAATATTTATTAGAAAGATGAATGCAATGCACATGAATGATTCGACTGCAACTGGTATTTGATTGATGGTTGAGACACCATCGGCCATTGAATGTTTAGTATTAGCTTTTTTTTTTTAAGCCACAAGATATTTTTGTTCTTGTGAAATGACAAACATATTCCAAAGTTACACATCTCTCTCTAATGGTATCTACAGAGAAAGAGAGAATCACAAGCCATATACTACTAGCAAATGCTGAATCATGTTACGATATCTGAGTTATATATACTGGAGACAGATAGCAGTAAAGAAAGTTTACTGCCACATGAAGTAGAGGAAGTACACATGAAGCCAGTCATCAATTTAAGAAGAAAATTATAGGTGTGTTGCCACAATATCCTTGCAAAGTAATTTATACTTTTTAAGGTGCAACTGTCTGAGTTAATAAAAGCTCATGTTGCTATAACATCTCTTAAAAGTAAACCGTACTTCTAAGGGTTCCAACAAGCTGAGTTAGTAAAGTGTCCTATATTGACATAAGTGAACTAGGTTGGATTCTTTCCATCATCGAATAAAAATAGGTAGGGTTTCTATCCCTCCTACTCCAAAAAAGATAAAAAAATTTTGCAAGTCATAGTTCTATGGTTATGATTTTTGGGGGAAATGAGTTCATGTCAAATATGTACAATGAATGTAAAGTCTCTGGATATGTGATTAGAGAAAAAAATTGGTAGTTGTTAATGTAAACTCTTATGATATTACATTTTCTTCTATTTTAGGGAAATGATTAGCTGCTCTTTTTGTTAGGAAAGCTAATGCAGAGGTCTACAAATGTCCTAGTTAATTAAGGAGTCATATTTATTATAGCCATTTGGTGTTCTTAGCTATATAAAGAGCAGAGGAGAGAGAGAAAAACAGTATTAGCTTTTGGTGATGAGTATTTAGTGAATTTAAGTTTTTTTCCCTCTCTATTAGGCACTGTAACTCTTCAATCTTCTATTATGCAGTCAGAATTCTATCTCCATCCTTCTCTCCCATATAATCTTTTCTCTATTTTGTTTCAAATTACTCTCAGTTGCTGATTTTGTTGTTTGAAGAGTAAAAATCAGACCAAGTCAGACTGAAAAATTATTTAAGCAAATTAAATTAATTTCCGCAGTCTGGTTCTACACTTGGCTGCATCATATCCCCAAGTTAAGCACGTTAACCTCCAAGAATCCTTACACTGGGACACTTCCATACAATACAGTTTATAAAAATCATAAATATAAATATCCTTTAATGACTAGCATAAATTGACTAGTAAAAAGTCCTTTAAAAAACACATTCATGCCATAATAACATTTCACCAGAAGAGTTTTGACTCTTCAGATTAATGCCATTTACTGGAAAAATAGTTGAGAATTCAAGTACTATCAATTATGATAAGGAGTTCTTTGATAAGACACTCCAAAAAGAAAAAAAAGAAAAAAAAAAAAGAAAAGAAAAACAAATCAAGTGCTGACATTTCTAGCTGATGTAAGGAGGACATTCCATCTTTGGAGTATCATGGAATGTTGTCCATAGTATGTTGTATCCAAGTGCCCAAAAGCCTGGGCACTTCAGAACTCCTAAAAACTAAAACGTCTAAATAAAACAAAATTCTTTTACATTAATGGGCTAGCCTGAATATTTAACTAGTGGAGTCAGAATCCAAAATATAGGAGGTGTCATCAATCATGTCAACTGGCAAAGTCAACAGACCTATTGTTTCATATCAAAACATACTACATGGCTATTTTAGTAAGTGCAATAAAAGGGGGTGCATTTTGTGAATGATAAAGGGAGAGCATAATGTCTAGGTGAAAGATTGGGGCCATATTGAAATGTATCATTTTATTAAAAAAAAATAAAATTCACAAACTTTAGAATAACTCAAAAATTAAGGAATAAAAAATTAACTAGGAATGATAATATTTAAATGAGGAGTTATCTTGATGTAAAGTGACATGTCAACTAATAAAATGGAATTTTCTACAAATCATATGATAACATTAATTGATCAAACGTTAACCAGTCATCTATAAAAGATGACATATCAATCAAGTTCATGCAACAAAAAATTCTACAAAACCAATACTGAGTGATACGAAGTTGAAGATAAATAACTAATCAAGAATTGTCGAAAGTTTTTAGTTGTAACTAGGGTAAGGTGTAAGGGCATAAGTGACAAAGATAAAGGTTATAACCTACCAGGCCAAGCCACCTAATATCTCACCATGTCCAATTCCTGATCAACCAGAAAGATAGTCCAAACTCAACCCATCCAAGCAGCACGATTGGATGATAATTGAGTGTTTGTGTAGCATAAAATGGCTAGTTAGGCAGATGAAACCTTAGTGGAGTAGCAAGGGCCTGCTTTAGCTAATGTAGCTACCAGGCAACCAAGCATCTAGCCTATAAAGCAATCTCTAGTGAGTTTCAACACATATTGTCCCAACCAATGGAAAAGTAAGCATTCAGCAAACAGTTTACATTATCAATATGTGTCTAGGAAGCCAAACCAACTCACTATCACCAAGCCTGTAAAAAGTTCTTGCACTCCACACATCATGAAGTTTTATTTCCTTAACAAAAGCATCAATACAAGCATATGCTGGGAACCGTATGCAATGTATATTTTTATGCAATTCCAATAAGAATGAAATTATTCCTGAGGCTGCACAACATCAGAATATAGAAATTAGAGGCAAATAAAATAAACTCTCAAAGTTCACTTCAATTGGGGGTCAGATTTTATAATGGATCCAGTTAGTATTCTTGTTTATTTGCATGGTTTTATTTTCTTTAAGATAAATTGGAGACATTCTTATTCTACCAATGGTAGATTCAACTATAGCAATATCCATAGATCAGTATCTTAAAATGCTGTGCATGAGATTTTCATATCTAGCCACACATATGGATGTGGTCCCTTAATGGATACGCATTGCCTATACGTGTTTACTTTATGAAGTCAAATCACTTATGGGCCAAAAAGTTAATCCACTCGGCACTGTATAGCTGTATAGGTGACTCAATTAGCATTATATGGCTGCATATAAGGCCCTCTTAGCATTATAGGATCGAATATGTGGCCTACTCTTATGTGAGCCCATGCAAATGGAACGCGTTCCAATTGATGATCAGATTGGATGTGGATTTCAATTATATTATAATTATTCTATTACTATTATGTACTAAATGATAAATATTAATCTATAGTTGTCATTATTACTAATGTTATCATTATTTAGATAAAAAATATTACTATCATTATTATTATTTTTATTGTATTTATTATATTTTCTTTATTTTAGCATAGTTAAAAATAGTAACTAATAGTATGAGCGCCCGCATAGTTAACTCGCATACCACGTGTAATCTATGCAGTCACTTAATTGTCTGCGCACTGCAACCGCTTTTTAAAATACTATCACATATGTTAATGCAAGAGTACAAAAAGAGATGCTCTTTCAAGTATATATTCCCCTTCTTAAAAGGAAATGATTCTTTGTTTTATGGATTTGGTTGTTAACAAGTGGTCCTCCATGTGGACTTTTACTGGTCATGTGCAGCAAATTTTATCCTTCAATTCTTGCCTATTATCTGCTGTTTTTCAGGCAGCATTACAGAGAGACAGGAGATGGAGACTGAAATGGAGTTCTTCCTCTATCTTAAGTAACTAGAGAAGCTTCTATTTTTTTTTTTTTTTAAAAAAAAAAAGAAACTTGCTATAAGGATCTATTGGGATATCATTGCAGGAGTATCATCCATTCAAGATTTGAAGACTGACAGTCCACCTAATTAGCAGCAAATTATCCATTAGAGACTTTCCCAAGGATCATTTATTACCAATCAGAGCGCATTTTTAATTACTTTCTCTATGAAATTGGAAAAAAAAAAAAAGGCTAAAGTTTATTAACAACAGCACAATGGTTGATGAGCTGTTCATGCCACTAAATCACAAGGAGAATAAATTGGGTAAGAGACAGAACAAAAGCCATTAAAATCCTCTAAATGCACCACGAAAATATATATATATAGGGTCAACCTGCAGACCTAATTTTGTGATATTTCAGGTCATAGAGTTTTGCATATCCAAAATTTGGTAATTTTTTTGCCAAGACATGACATATTGACATCCTTAACAGCACACACGTGGTTAGGAAAAAAATGGATAGAATAGGCAAAAGAATTCCAACACAAACAAAATATAGATGACAAGGACAGAGGAAACACAACCTGGTGATTAAAATTTTGATATCCTGAGACAGGTTACTAGGATTTTGGATTTCAAAAGATATCATAACCATAATCAGTGACTGTCACTATAACAGCCAAAGCTTTTACTCATCTGTTTTCGTCTGCTCTAAAAATTATCATATGGTAACCATAACCATCAAGAGAAAACATTATCTCATCTATTTGTTCACGGATCCTTCTTTGTCATTATGAGTCACCAAGTCTAAACTTCAACCAAGGTCATAATCATAAAATTGAGGTCAGATTTATGAAACCTAACTTAATAATTGTTCCCATTAAAGGCTACCTCTCCTATCACTCCAAGCTTCTGCATATTCTTTCTAAAATCTTCCACATCAAGTTGGTCTTCCCCTCTTTTCAGACCCCTCTGCATCCATTCAAGACCCCTTACTAGGCCATTCTCACATTGTTTGCACATTGCATACCATGATAACCATTTCTCTGTTTTAGATGCAATCAGTGCCACTCATATGCTTCCTCTAATATACTATATATTCAAGCCCTTCCTAACCAAAGTTTCCCCAATTCTCCTTGCACATTTTGATATAACCTAAATCAATTCTCCATTACTTTGTCCTTAATTAATGCCACCACTCATATGCCTCCTCTAATACACTCACTTGCCACTCTATCCTTCCTATTTTTATCACAATGAGAAACTATGCAAATACATGTCAAGACACATTCTCTCTCAAATACTTTAAATGTGGTATCACATACTCAACAAACCAAGAACTGAAATTCGCAAGGAAGTCATATGACTTCACCAAATAGAGCATTACATAATATAAGCATATCTTACATAGTTTTTTATTGTGCAAAAACAGGACAAGAACAGCTGAAGAAGAACTTATAGCATCTGCCCAACTTCATATCCAGTCACAATGTCTTCGTTTATGCCAAATAATATCTTCAATATTTAAAGCATAATGGTAAAGCAAAAAGCTTAGTGTGACACTTGTAAAACTTTTAGAAATCAATTTGTCCTTCTTCTTTTTTTTTTTTTTTTTTTGTGTCCGAAAAAAGCTACATTTGTATCCAAAACAAGAAATATATCGTTTGTGGAAAACCAAGTCAGAACCAACCAACTTATTTATGGTAAAATTTACTTTAAAAAATAAACCTCAGTTAAAAGATTGGGTCTCAAACCTGGAAGTGAGAGCTATTAAGGCAGCGGGCGATTTGCTTAAACAGGGGAACCATGCATCGCTGGAACTCTGCAGGCTGCGTCGCCTCCAGAACTTCCTCCAATTCGCCAAGGAAAAGAACCTCCTTTTGGCAGTTGATGACTGGCCAGTACTTCAACAACCCCCTGATGACCGTATCCGCGAGCTTGAAGTCCTTCTCTACAAATTGGGTGATGCAGTAGGAGAGCTGCTGGTGGTACATGCCCACCGATTTCGGCTTGTGGAGGGGAATGAGAGCCCGGACGAGGAACAGCTTGTGCTCCTCCTTCATCGGCAGAGCGAAGCCATTGATGATGCTGCCGAGAATCTCGAGCAGCTCACCGATTCCACTGTGGCGCTCGGTCTCGAAAATGAAGCGGTAGAAGATGTTGTTGATGGCCTTGCGGATGAAGGGGCGGTGGACCATGAACTTGCCGTAGATGCGGTGGAGGATGGTCTTGAGGAAGTCGCGCTCGCGGGGGTCCTCGGAGTCGAAGAGGTCGAGGAGGCGGAGGACGAAGGAGTGGTCGATGTAGCGCTTGGCGACCTTGGTGTCGGTGTCGGAGGAGACGACGTAGCGGAGGAGGAGCTCATAGACGAGCTGGAGATGGGGCCAGGCGGGGTCGAGGTACGGTTCCTCCTCCTCCGGGTCGGCGCCCTCGGAGCCGGTGTTCTCGTGGGACGCCGGTGGGAGGCAGCGGAAGATGTTGACGCCGACGGTACGGACGAGCTCCTCCTGGACGGGCTCAGTGATGCGGCCGGAGCCGGACTGGATGAAGTCGACGAGCTCCATAAGCGTCTGCCGCTTGGTCTCCTTCTCGCGTGCGGATTTGAGGGTGTCAGAGAAGTCGAAGATCACGGCGCAGATCTGGAGCTTGCGGAGGAAGAGGGCCTGGCGGTCGGGGACGGGTACGTCGCGGAAGAGGGGGAGGGCCTCGATCTGGGCAACGGCGGCGCCGGAGGAGGCCTGCGGGTGGGAATTGGCGGGGGGGGGGCCGCCGCCGCCGCCGCCGGGGAAGGAGGGGGTGGTGCGGGACGCGTGGTTGACGGTCACGTTGGAGGCGGAGACCGACGGGACGCCGGCGGCGGCGCCGTAGGGGTAGACGGCTGGATCATTCGCGTCCGATTTGGGCACCTTGCGGTTCCCTCGCTTGATGATCCTGTTAAACATCTTGCTTCTCTCTCTCTCTCTCTCTCTCTCTCTCCCAATCCGAAACCCTAACCCTAATCCTAACCCTAGGTCTCCGAGGCAATCCAGGGAGGGGGATCGCGGGAGTACGAAACCCTAATTGGGGGAAGAGCTCATAAAGCAGGGCGAGGCCATGGATTCGAGTGGGAGAGGAGGAGAGCGGATGAATTGGGGATAATCCATGAGAATTAATCAACTTAAATGAATGTATATACTCTGCATCTAATGATTGGTGGATTAAAGGAAAAGAAATGGGAGGGAAGACGAGAACAGAGAAGGAAGGGAGGAGAAGGCAACGGAAGGTGGCGAGAGAAAAAAAAAAAAGTGAATTTTTATTCTAACGATTAAAAAAAAAAGAAAAAAAGGAGAACTAAGATTTAAAAATAGGAGAAATGAGTATTTTTACATGTGATTAAAATTTGATTAAGGGCTGGATTATAGTGTAATTTGGTTAACGTATGGATTAGGAAAGGGAAGGAAGAGATTGGTGTCATTGATGTTGGGAGGTGGATTGGGTCGGATTTAATGACGATGATCATGGTTGTTGGCAAATAAAATGAAGTGATTAGTCATTATAATAACGAAGATAATGATGTTAAGTTTGAAAGGATCAGGTTTAAACTTTGCGTGATTAAACTTTACGTGATTATTTTAAGCGTTGGACCTGGTTACTTGTGGCTATGATACCACATTTGTGCGTCATTATATTATTGTTATTAGTATTATAATCTCTTATCGTTTGTCATTATTTATCGTCTTTTTATTTGGGTGGCTGAGGATCTGGACCGAAAAGAGGGGCGGAAGCCGTATGGGTTGGGGAAAGGAACTTTTGCATCGTGCTCATGGAATTCATGCGAAAAGAAAAAATATCTAATCCATGTCACTATCACATTAAAAAAAATTTATTATTTATATAGTATGAGAGAAGTTATTTACGTGTTTAAAATATTTGTTAGGATGAGCATCTGGATTCATAGTATAATTTTAATATATATATATATATATATATATATAAAGGATCCAGATGATTTTGTTTTATTTTTTTTTAACAAAATAAATATTTTTTGGATGAGTCTACGTAATAAAATTAGATTAATTAGTAGATTTTTTAGGTTGATTCTGCTAGAAATTTGATTCTATCTCATAAATCTTATCTATCATTCACCATTGCTAACATTTCCTTTCTTCCCCCTTTTTATCCCTTTTCAATCTCATTATCTCCTGGTTCATAAGAGCAAAACTTATGTTACTTACACTGACTAATAATTTTATGAAAATTTAAAAAAATAAAAAATAAAAAAAATATAATCACATCCACTGTTCCTTCCCTTTTCAGATTATACCTCAAGTTTAAAAACATAATCAAGCATCCAAAACAAAAAAATTATGTGAATACATCTATAGATGACATCAAATATCATAAATGTTTGGTGTAAAATATGTTTAACTCAAATTAATACATATTAAATGATTGGCTTTGTAATCGTAAAACTATTCTTATATAACCCTTTTCCTCCCTCCCAAAGGAAAAGGATAAAAAAAAAGGGTGCATTATTAAAAAAAAATCAATAATATTGCCTGTTTAATTAGTCAATTTTAAAATTTTGTTTTATGTTCAACCTTATGTTTTCGCTCATCTATTATATTTCATATCAATTACTACAAGATAAGTGTATCGATTGCAAATATACTTAATAAAACTAATATTACTATTATCATGCCGTTATTTAACTTAGCAATGAGTCCCATTGACACTAAATCAATTGCTATGTTAGAAAAAAAAAATTTGATTCTATGGTTAACCAAGCCCCTAGAAAATGATGCTAAATTGTGTGTATATATAGAGAAGGCATTATGAATGCTATCTTTTTTTCATTGGATTGAGATTTGGTGCAAAAATAGTAGCATAAAAATAAAAATAAAAATAAAAAACTTTTTTCTTAGTTGCATGGCACCAACCCAACCAAATCCTAATAGGCTAATTTTATTCCTTCATTCCATCTCAATGTCACACACAGTCTACTCAATCCAGCCTAATCTCTTTCTATCCAACCAAATCCTAGTGATCCAACCTATAAAGAGTAAAATATTTTTTAAATCAAATTGCAGTACATGAGAGAACTGCTACATTGTCATACTTATAAGGCAGCTTTCATTACACCTTACTGGTCTTATTCTAATTAGATATTTTCATAGGATCATATTTTAATAAGTAGCAAACAAGTTTTACAGGAATTAATTATTGCAAGTAATTCAAAAATAAATCAGAAAATAGAATATATATATATATATATATATATATATATATATATATAACTAAAAATCATTTGCAGAACTAACTAATAATTAATTCAAAAATAATTTTGAAAATAAAAATATTGTAGAAAACTGAAATTGGGGCAAGCTAGATGCTAACCTAAAAGCTTTATTACTCTTCTCATGAAGAGTAAATGTCTTTGATGCTCTTAAAGCGCATCTGATCGTAGATCAGCATAGTTCCAACCTAGTGCAACACGAGCACTTGGAAGGCTTGACCTAATGGACTCCATTGTCCAAAAATTATCCTTGGAAAATTATGTGAAATATGAGGAAGCCATAGTAACAAAGTTATTGCTATCATGGTGAGAGAAGGCTCTTATCTGAGATAAAGGGAGGTCCATTAACAACTCTAACAACTAGTCTGGTGCTAGTCTCTGGGAATTACTCGCTGTTATAGGTCCACAGCTTAATTTAAAATGCAACTTAATTTGCATTAAATTTTCTGATGCTAGATTACCTCCCTGCCCAAAGATGGATACAGATTGATCATCTACTCGCTGAGTATGCTTGAAATTTCTTAAGTTTTTTTATTAGTTACATAACATGCTATCAGTTTAAGGTTCATCTGTCCATAAATATTAATGTATCTATATCACTTATGAAACTTGTATTCAGGAGGAATACAGTGTCATCTGGAACTCTTGCCAGCAACAACCATACCAGCCTGCTTCTAATTAGTCTTTTTTTTCCAGCATAGAGCATAGCATGAGAGCTAATTAGATATCAAACATGTATTTTTTCTTTCTTACGTTGCTGTTATTTGTGGGCTATGGACATTGATGCATGGTCTGGTGAGTGTGTTTTTATTTTATTTTATTTATTTTTAGAGGGTGGTCTGGTGAGCGTCAAAACTCAAATTTTAATCTCCTGTCCATGAGGCCCTTGAATTGCTAGTTGTGAGTTCCATTCTTTGCCCCTTTTGTTCTGTGGTAATTGATTTTGTTTATAAGGGTAGTAAGGAATAAGAGTAGCAGGTATCACACAAGCCTACACTCTAGCAAGGTTAATTGTTATCCTTTATTGAATTTTTATTTGTTTCTCAATTTTTCTCTTCTCTTCTACTTCTTGTTAAGAATGTTTCTTGAATTAACAAAATTTTGAGAGACTTGGGTTTTTTGAACCTCATTTATCTTCTATTGATTATCGATATGAGACAAACAACTATATATTGTAGTGAAATCAATCGATGTTAACAATGGTAACAGTTTTCCCTTGCATGTGAAGCATAAATTTAGGCATTGCTCCATAAATTTAGTCTGTCTATATACCACCTTCTTTCCTCTTCCCTGATGGATAAACAGAAGCCCATCCTTCTTCGTCTTAACCACTCTATTCTTCCTATCGAATCCCCTGCTCCATTGATCACGGCCAACTCTTTTCCCATCCTTGATAGCCAAATTTACGTAGTTCACGTCGAACACCCAGATGGCACCAACCTCCCAAGCGCCGAAGAACGCGAGAGTTGGTACAAATCCTTCCTGCCAAAAACCACTCTAGACTCCGTCGAGCCGCGACTGGTCTACACCTACCACAATGTGATTAATGGCTTCACGGCGAGTCTGAACCCATGTGGAAAGGCTCCATCCCCACCCGCCCTTCCTTCACTCGACAGGCGGCGGCGGCGGGGTGTTGATTCTTTAAAAAGAAAAAAAAAAAAAAAAAGTTTTTATTTTAAAAAAAAAAAAATTTGAATGCCGGCGAGTGCTCGTGGACGCTCGTGTGAGCATGCGCATCGCGTGACCGCTCGCAAGTATCGCCACCGTAGCGATAGGTCATGTTAAAACTCCATCTTTGAACTAAGTTTATAAATAAATTTAAAAATTCAGGGTTAAAAAAATTTCAAACTAAATTTTTTTAAATTTTTTTTATTTTATTATTATTATTATTATTATTAAGCTTCATCTTTGAGATTTGAATCGAACCAAATTATTATATCTTAGAAACGATCGTTTACAATATATACAAAAAGGCAAAAATTAATTTTTAAACAGTATCTAATACGTTTCAATTAACTTTGATTCAAATATGATTTTAATTTTTTTATTTAAATTTATGTATTTAATTTTTTAAATTTAAATTTTCAGCGGCTTTTAAACAGCTTAAACTCGAAGATAATAATTATTTTTTCGATAAAGGGCACTACGAGCTCAGTGGGAACCGGTGCAACCACAAGCTCATCGGAGCAAAGTCACAATGGCGCGCAAAGACTCAGGTGGACGAGACCGGGCACGACCGTGGGGAGCGCCATCGACGACGCCGATGCCCTCGGCCAAGCGAAGGGCAACGCAGAGGATGCTCAAAAGCATCGACGACGAAACTGATGATGTAGTGCAGGGTGCTCGTTAGGCTGGATGAGAAATAAAATGATGGTTATATTTCCGGCCCGTCTAAATGAATTTTATGTTCTTTCTTGGTTTAGGGACCAATTCAACTGATTTAATCTATAAATAATGCCCCTACAATTTGGGCATAGTCTCTCGTCTCGTTTGGCTGCATTATTTATTTGTCACTGAAGGTCTCATGCGGTCACAATATAGATAGCGCTGACATTGAAATGAATGAGATTATGACATCGGGTGGAATGAATCAATTGATCCAAATGGAATCATGACGCACAACCAGATATTAGATCAGTTGAGGTTGGCGTGAAGGATGAGAGGTGGCTTGGTCAATCTGATTGGAGGTCAAAATTCATTAATTTGTTGAAGCCGTCAAATTGAATTGAGTAAGAGTTCAGAGACTCAAGTTCATTAAATCTCAGCCTCATTCTAGTTTGACCAGGCTTCGAAATTTCATGTTGTTTTTAGCTGCCACGGAGTAGATGAGATGTCATTGTATGCATCTCTAGCTCCTCAATATCTCAATGAATTTGTGGTGGATTCCCCTTCAATTTATTTTTCAAAAGAAATTTTTTTTTTTAAAAAAAAAAGAGAGTTTATCTCAACCATCCACCACATTCCAAGTACAAGAAGAAATATTAAACAAAAGCAAAACACCCAGAACTAAACCTTGTTTCTGGTTTCACCAATTTTCTTGCTCATAGAGTAACACCAATCATCAAAATTGAAAACACAATCAATGAACATGTCATGCCCCGGACCCAGCTGGTGGTGGTCCAGGGGTGACAGCCCGCCGCATGCCAGGCATGCAAGGCATCCAGTACAATATCATTATAAACAAGGAGGGTTAACAACTATATAACATACAAAATTTAATCCTCCATAATACAAATTATGTAATGTTGGGCAACAAACCAAAGTTACAAAATAAATCCAAATGGGGTTACATATAACAAAATATAAATAATTTACATCAAGAAACTTCCAATTACCCCTGTTGTTGCTCCTAATAATTCTGTGGCTCTGGAAAAAATATTGTAAGGTTTAATGAGTTTACACTCAGTAAATAAGCCTACTATTACATGATATAGCAAAATAAGAATTTTACCAAGTCAAATGCATGTCATGCTTCCAAATTTAAAAATATTTCATCATATTATAGAATTATACAAATCTCATATTTGAATAAATTGGAAGCAATTAATATGAAATAATATTTCAAAATACCATTTCAATTCCAAATCACTGTAAATCTCATTTTGTACTAATGTCTCACGTCCACGTAATAACATCCCAAGAATATAACCTCCCTGTACGCCCCCAGTGGAGGAAAGGTGCTGGAGTCAATTAGCATATAATGCTATATCCTGTCACAGCACATCCCTAGGATGTGTGTTGTCCACATATTCCTCCTGTGGAGGTGGGTCCCGGAGTCATGTAACATGTAATGTGGAACGTGACGACATATAATAACACAATCACAAATAACATTTATGCGCATAACAACAAACATATATCAAATTACTTTTCATATTTTACCAAAATTTGGTAAATTCATATAATCATGTAATAATCAGTTGCATGTATAAAATGTCAATTTAATTTACCAAAATTAACAATAATCAAGTCAAATATTCATTTACATAAACGTGATACCACAAATATCATTTTTTAAATAATACTATAAATCAATTTCATTATTTTAATAATGGCATAATTTAATAATGATTTAAGAAAAATCATTATAACTGGCTTACTTACCTCACAACGCTAATCCAAAAGCGTAAATCAGCTGTATGAACCTCTGGGTACCTACAACATAATTTTTCAGATTTTTAAATTTCAATTTTAGGATGTCAAACTGACTCCTACACTTAACCCAATCTAATCCTGGGTCTAACTTGGGGCTTGAATATCTCCAAATATAGAAGCCCAAATGGGGAAATAAAAATTTTCCAACAAACTAGGATCCATGCTGATCACGACCATATTTTTCTTTTATTAGGCCGGACCCAATTTGGGACCCGAAAATTCGGTCCAAAGGAGCTAACTGGACTGGGCCCGGACCAACGCGGGAGCCAAACCGGCTCCCGCGATAAGGGAGGGCCATTCGGCCCTCTCCCTCGGATCTTCCCTCTGCCGGCGACTCGGCAGGCCACCAGCGGCCGGTCGGACCCGCCGGACGCTGCCCCGGCGCCGGCGGGGGTCGCCGGCCAAAGCTCAAGTCCGGCCGAACCCCACCAAACGCTGCCCCGGCGCCGGTGGGGGCTGCCGCCTGAAGACCGGGCTCGGCGAGACGGCGGGCACGCCGCCGGGCCCGAACCAAGCGCGGGAGCCCGCTTGGCTCCGGCCTCAACTTGCTCTCTCTCTCTCTCCCTCTCCTCGCCGGTGAAGGGGGGGCTTACCTGCCGGCGGCGAGGTGTCGGGGATGAACGGAGGGCGGCACAGTGACGGGAGCTCGCGAAGAGGAGGAGAGAAGAAGAAGACGGAGGGAGGAGACTTCAGCCCTCCCCTGCGCCCCATGCGCGCGTGGGCGTGCGCGCCCTAGCGCGCATGCAGCGCGCCGCATGTCGCGCACCCACGCCGCGTATAAGATAAAAAAATTCTCAGATTGAGGGGGAGGGGGGCTTACAGAACATAAGAATTAAAATCCGAATCCCCAGCCATTTTGGAAAATACAAGATCGAAAATGTTGAAAAAACATGCAGAGTTAACAAATTAAACCCTGTCTACTCTATCTTGGACATATCATATCAAGCCCTCTTCTGAAAAACATCAGAGAAGTTAGGCAGCTTGTCCACATGCTTCAGTGCTCTCTCTGCAATCTGCTTTGTTCTGTAATCGCCATTTCGAAAAGCTTCGATCAGAGCTGAACCCACACTTTGCTCTGCTGAAACCTCATTGGCTATATCCTCTATCCTTAGAATCCTCTCAACTGCCCAAAGTGCTCGGTGGCGGAGTATCTCTGTTCGGCTTTCAAGCAACACATTAAGCATCGGTCTGATCCCCTCTGCCTCACACAACACCATCACCCCTTGGTCAATGTCCACCCCATCATCCAGCAGGGTGCATAGTGCTGCCAAGGCAGCCTCCACCACTTCCTCATTTGCATGGTCTAAACAAGCAATCAATTTCTCCACTGCTTTCCCTTCCAAAAGACAGAAGCTCTCCCTCATGGAGCAGATACCATGGTGGATGTTACATAATCCAGTTATCAGAGGTGGCTTACTAAGACATGGGAATATAGAGCCACAGAATCCTGGTTGAGGGGTCTCTGGAATTCCGGTGAGATGTCTGGACTCCTTTGCGAGATTCTCCAATGCCATAGCTGAAACCATTTGCACCTTATCAAGCCCATTCATCTGAAGTAGATCAGTAAAAAGTGCAGCAAGATTGTGATCACGAGCGAAGGCAACATATTGAGGTTCATCATGCAAAAAGTATGTGAGCCTTGAAAGAACACTAACAAGCCCTTCAAGAAAAGGGATGACATAGCGGTTGCCTCGAGGTTCTCCTTGCCGGATCCTGACTATCCTGGAGACGGCTATGTTGAAGATCCCTTCTTCCCAAAGTTGCCTGGTGAGACCCAAGTCCCTTCCAGGAAGGTTGGCTAAGAGTCTAATGGCAGCTGCTTGTTCCTCTGAGATCCCATTGCTTTCTGAGACTAATCTAATCAAGCCACCCAGCTGACCAGCAGCACCTCGAAGGACATCAGCCAGCTCTCGACCCATGAGAGGTGATATATTTTCTAATAGCCTTATGGAAGCCACCTGGATATCCCTCTGTGGAGCTTCAATGAATTGAATCAGACTGATGGTAGCGCCGGAGGTCTTGATCGCAGAAACAATGTTTGGGGCTGTCGATGAAGAACTAGTTAGACCAACAAGGACTTGAAGAAGTTTGGACTCGATTGCAGGACCAGTGTTGCTGATGAGATGGAGTAAGTTATGGACAATATCTTCAGAGACCAGGGTCTGGTCATCATCATTAAGTGAGATGGCCTCAAAATCAGCAGAAGAAGCCACAATATTGGCTAGAATTGTTGCAGAAACCTCTTTCAATCTCATAGGAAGCTGGTTGGTGCCAACAGCAAAGAGGTCTTTGATCAGAGGAGGAAGGATCCCTTCTTGGATTAGTATCTTGGCACTTGCCTCATACGATGAAATCTGGTTCAGTGCCTTGAGAGCAGCCTCTCTTGCATTGATACCTCCACTTTTCATGACATTAACCAATGATGAACCCACTCTTTGGGCCACCAAGACCTTCATCTCATTGGTCAAGACTAGCTCCCCAATGAATGCAGCCATGGACATCTGTGCTTCAGGTGGACCTGCATAAGTTTACAGCTTTATTGGTAAGATAAGAAGTTCAAGAATAATTCAGTGACATTTTTTGATTAATAGAAATGGCAACAAAACTACTTCTGTACAGAGAGTCACTCTCAAGAGAACTGGCTGCTACAAGTAGTGTATCATATTCAAAAAAGGTAGCTTTAGTTAATGGAAACTAATCAAGACATGCAGCAGTATCCTTCCCTGCCAAACTATAAACATCAATAGATGACCTTGAAGCTATTACAGGCTGAATGAACTTGACATTATTATGATGCCTGCAACCGCGAATGAGAGGGAAGCAGACCATTGAAAAAGCAATTGATAAACATGAGATCCAAAGAGAATGCATAGCACATAAAAAGTTAAAGAGGGATTATCGATTCTAACCAAGAAAGTAAATCATAAAGAATAAAATAGAAGGATCATGCTAAGAGGCAGGAAGAACCTTCAAGGAGTAGGTTAATAAGGGGCTGCAGTCGACCATTTTCAGCCATTTGCCTGACACTTTCCTCAGACTTCTCCAGGTTCATCAGAGTCTTCTCAGCTTTCTCAACAATCAAGATGTTTTCTGATTTACTACTTGTCATTCCAACCAATATAAGAATTGCTCCACATACACTACCAATCCTTTCACATAACATTTCATATTTGGAAAGCTCATATATCAGAGAAACAGCTAATTCCCTCTCCAGAGAATATTCATGTGACAAGAATTTTATAACTGTGCGTAGGTTATCTCCTGCAGCCATGACTTCCTGCGTAATAAGAAAGAATATGAGAACCAACTTTTAAGGACATCGGACCATGAAGATCAAGAAAGTTGCAAATAAACTTGCAAACCTTAGGACAACCTTATTTTCATCATCATCTTCTGCTACCATTTGAAGAGTTTCTAATGCTTTGCATCGCACTCTTCTGCTGCTGCTTCTCAGCATGTCAGCGATCACTGGTATTAAGCTTGCATTACGCACAACATTCTTGTTTGACCTGTCTTTCTTGCAAATATGAATAATATAGTTTAGAGCTTGCAAAACATCTCTTTCTAAGCCTCCAGAAGTGAGTGATCTATAAGCCCTTTCAAGTTGAGCAGCTTCATTCCTTTGGATCCATTCTTCAATGGCATTTCGTAGAGCTATACTGGGGTTCAAGTCGGTACTGTGAAGCTCTTTCAATGTCAATGGGCAAACGGGCATCTTTCCACTGTCCCTGCATTCCTGAAGCCACTTCTCAATTGCCTCCCGCTCAAAAGTATGCCCATTTTCTAAGGCAACAGGATCCCGCATAACTTGTTTTGTAAGGGGACAAATAAATGCTGAAAATATAGGCTCAATATGTAATTTTCCACGATAGCTCCCATCAGGTTGGTCAACACTGTCATAATCTCCCTCAAAGTTTTCTGTCATCTCCTCTGAAATCCCTGCAACAATAACTAATACTCTGTGATAGTGTTATTTATTTATTTAACTTTATTGAGAAAGAGTTGGGAAGCCCATCCACTTTCATTAAGAGGACAAAAGGAAATACAAGAAAGAGAAGCAAGGACAAAGAAACTACAAAATTTACAGGCTGAAGGAAGAGATGAGGGAAAGCAACAATCTAAAAGATTCCAAATTTAGCAAACAAAGATAACAACTTCTGCCGCTTACAGTCGGATAAGGTCCGAGTCTGATCCATTACTAAGAGCTTGAGCTTAACAACCAGCTGAGCTATTTGGAGACTCTTGCAGCCTTGCTACTGTAAATGAGGAAAACTCGATTAGAACAAGAAATTTAGCATTAATTCCCTGCTCTAAATTTGATAAGTTTCAACGGCAGTAGGAAAAATTTGATAAATAACTCAAGGATATCATTAGTTCAGAAGAACAAAAAGAAAAAGAAAATATGAACAGCATCAGCTTTTTTGAGAGTGTGGGTCAATTCCCAGCTAATATGATGAGTTCATCAATTTCTTGCCACAGTCAATATCACACCAATTAATCAAGCTTGTGTTCTCCAACCTCTGTACCATATGTCTGCATTTTTTTTTTTTTTTTTTTTTTTTTGAGAAGAAATGCATATACCTGATGTTCTTAAGAGTGAGCTAGTGCATTTGTTACTGTCATTATGTCTTATGATTTCCATTTTATTTTTTCTTATTTTGGCAGTATATATTTTTTTTTCCCTCAAATAACATGCCAAATATCAGCATAAATTAAGTCCCAATTATCCAATGTCTAACTTCAGTTTTTCCATTTTCCTCAATCGTTCGGTAGAACAAACCCAATCATGTGACTATGTTTAATTGCCTGAATTCCTAAAGGGGGCAACTATCATCTAATTTTCATCCAAAAAAAAAAAAAAAAAATCATACACAGTCTTCTCTTTTCTTCAAAAAAAAAAACATAGGCTTCTCTTCCATCATGCAACACCAAATCTGTGGTGGTCTCACCTTTTAAAATTCCATTCCATAAACTGGAAACACCATAAATTGACCTCCACCAGTTTTGATTCAAAGATCATTCTCAAACACCAATGAACGGGCTACAGAGAACTCAGACCAGAATGAACTAAAAGAACATGAAATGGAACAAAAACAGACAGAGAACCACAAGACAAATCAGAAAAAACTTTAACAAGAACGAATGAGAGTAAAAAAAAAAAAAATGAAACTTGCGGCTTTTTACCTCCTCGTCTCTATGATCTTTCTTGGTGTTCCTATAGAGATCCTAATTTCCCGGCCATGATCGACTTTCTCCGGCTCGTAAAGAAAACTCCGGCAGGAAGAAGAGGTGAGATCCAGCGATGAAGAGAAAGAGAACAAGGGGAACGAGGCGAAGGAATGGAGGTTGACCCTTGCAATAAGAAGAGAACGTCATGTTCTCGTGGAAGGGGGCAACGCCAGAGAGACAGATACAGAGAGAGAGACAGGACGTCACAGGGTAACGAGAGAAAGAACAGGTAAGCGGATTCCAAATTTTTCACTTCAAAAGGCAACAACCGCATAACGATAGATTAGATTGGATCCTGCTTGCTTTACCGGGTTACCACACAAGAAAACAAGGTGGATGTTGGTCACACTGTTGACTTTAAATTTCTTTCGACTTGGATTACTGGATGGAATTTTGTGTTGAAAAAAAAAAAAAAAAAATTGTAAAACCGTTCTAAACCCTGTTTTGAAATGAATAAAAAATTAATTGATGACATTTAATTCTTTAAATTTTGAAAGGTATATTAGCGCTTGAAAGTTTCAAAATTTTAAACACTTCATACTTATTAATTTAGATTAATATTCATTAATTTTAAGCCTATTAATCTTTCTATGATGCCTATGGAAAGGCTTTCTCTTCTTTATTAAACATCGAATAAAAAAAAATTCACACAAGAGCACAATCATAAATGTTGAGTTTTTTCAAATTTTATTTTACTTATTTTTTTAAATATTTTCTTATGATAAAATGAAGGTATCGTTTTAGTTACTCATGTTTGCTTGATATAGAGGGATTAAACTTACTTAAAAAAAAAAAAAGAAAAATAAAAAAAAAAAAAAGCATGATTTTACATGCCTGAGCTTTTAATTTTTTTTCATAATATTTTTATTTTTGATATTATCATCGTATTTGTTATTTTTATTTATTCTTCAATAATAATATTTATTTTTTTTTTCGATCTACTAACATTTTGATACAATATTCCCAGATGGGACTGTCGGAAACCTTCCATTCCGGTCGGGTGATCTCCATTACTCTCGTTCACATGGAAGTTTCTATGTTGACTCTGCATGTCCCTTGCGGCCATTACTCTCGTTCACATGGAAGTTTCTATGTTGACTCTGCATGTGCCTTGCGGCCATTAGTCTTAACAACAACGGAAGAGGAAGAGAAGATCCCATCTTGAGGGGAACAGGAATCTAAAACTACACTCCTTCAAAGCATCAAAATATTTTATTAAATTTTAAGAAATATAGAGATTAAAAATAAACTCGAATCAATATAAAGATTTTCCATTATTTTTTTGTCGATTGAAAATAAATAAATAAAACAATCAGAGACAAACTAGAGCAAAGATGTTAGGCCTGCAAGCAGGTGCACAAGTATAGAATTGGATGAGGGGCCTGGGCCTGTGCATGGGTGCAGGTTGGATTTCTCTTCAAAGGCTGAGCATGCGAGAGAGATACTTTTCCTGTTTGATGTGAGGGTCTGGCAACAACTAGACGTGTCGTCACAGCTATCCAAACACCAAGAACTCGCTTTGTTTGGTAGGTGGGGCTATTTCTCTCTTTCCTACCAACCAGTGCAGGGAAGCAGAGACTTGAGCTGCTGTCATTCATAAGGCTGCAAGCTTTTCCTCCTTGTGCTTTTCAAAGAGGTGGAGATTTATCTTTTATCATAATTACTTGTATTCAGACACTTGGAGAGAGAGAGAGAGAGAGAGAGAGAGAGACTAATCAAGACTCAAAACCTAAAACCTCTGCTTCTAAGGGGTTTGATCAACTCCCATGGTCTCTTACCCCTTCTTTTTTTCAAGGTAAAATAAACAGCCGGCTGTGACATGAGACCACATGCCCGCAGTCTCGCATAAAATTCTGGGTATTATACCCCACCATGGCTAAATTCTCTAAGGCCAGCTTTGTTTGCAAATCGGTGGGCTTATGCTATCCACCAAACAGGTATGCGGTTAGGGCTGTCGCCAGGTAGCAAAAAAAAATAAGAAGTTTACATCGAACACAAATATCAAATGGTTGAGCACCGAAGATAATGATTCCAATAGTTTTTGTTCGCGGTGTCATTGATATATATTTCGCAATCCACCATGGGTCCCCAGAGTTCCAGCTGTATTTTCAAAACGACTTGGTCTAAGTCAATGTAATAGTTTATGATTGGTGAGATGGCTTACAAATTTCTTTCATCTCCCCGTCCATCTCTCTCAGAGGAAATGTGCCAAGAAGACTCTTGTGGGTGTAGAAATCTTGTTCTGTTTTCATTTAGGACCGGAAGTGAAATCTCATCTACCCTTTCGTCGGTTGTTTTGCGCGTAAAAAAGACGGCAATACTAACTTGGGCCAACCTAATACGACGTTGTAATTTGTGTCCCACCAAAGGTTGGTCTTATTTGTGATGTGACGCAGAGAACTAAGCCGCTGTCCTCCAAGTGTTGATCCGAAAAGCGTTGGGTTGGAAGGGACACCAAATTTAACATTTTTTTAAAAACAAAACTAATAATAGTTTTGGTGCCATCGTAGTAGGGTTAGTTTCTATCAGGTTTTCAAAATAATCAAAATATATAAAATTGCAGAACATGTACATCTTGGAGACAAGAAAATCTTCTGAAAATATTATATTAAAAATTGATTGCATTGCATAAGATAAAATCCATTCTAGAACCAAATCTTGCATCTCTGCAACAGAAACCATAATCTGTTTTATACCTTCATCTTTTGGGATGTTAGGTTGATTCACCAGGAGTCAACGAAGTGCAACAATTTCACTAGCACAGCATGACAATAAAATTTAGAGTGGTCCATAAGCCTAGGAGCAGGTATCTTGGTTGTCAAACCTACTGCTTTGCATGCCAGCCAACATAGATAATAACAAAGGCTAGATCGCAATATATAACCATATAGAATCAATACAATTGATCCATTTTAACAGTATGCAGATAAGCAACGAAGATGCACAACTAGTGCCAGGCATTTAGTCATTTATCGCATAGGAGTATTTCACATTGACAATTTATTTCACGTCAATAATTTCAAGATAGCATCAAGCCCTTTTTTGTGGGGTTTCAGTTTTTGCATCACTAGAAAATTAACAGCATCAACCTTGCACTAATAGCAAAAGAAATCAACTCAAGTATCAGAATAAGATCTACCAGGCCAAGAAATCAACTCAATCTTGATCATTTTCCAATGAAACCAAGAAAAATAAAATCTGTAGAGTTAGCTTGGATTAGTGGAACAGCATGTAGTTACCCACTCTTAAAATGAAGCAACTATAATGTACCATGAACAGGCAATTTTTACGGTCAAACACATATCTAGCTCCAAACCCTCCGAACTTAGAACCATCATAAAATGTGCCATGAATGGATAACGTCTGTGATCAAGTAGATCTCATGTCGTGTTGATCTGAGGCTAGGGACAGCGGCTGGCTGGTAGTGTGACAGTTCTTATTTTCTTGATTTTCTGTTTCTTGACCTAGTTGTGGTGCTAAAGCGTATTTTCATTAGTTCAATACAAGACGGCCGGTCTTTCTATCTCTAGCTTAGTAGTTTGTTGCGCACATGTCAATCTCTCCTCAAAAAGAAAGAATTTATACAACTTCTTTAATTTCAATTACAGGTAATAGGAATGATTAATTCAACTTATTATTGGACTCAATGATTTTTATAACGATTAGGCACCGGTAACTATGGCCGTAGAATCAAATTAACTTATAAATGCATGCACTTTCATTTCATCCAGAGAAGATAAATGATTCTTATACATAAGAAAATAATCATTAAAAATTATCTTATATTACAGAAAGTATGGTTGTAGAAACAAATTTCTTGTGATTAAAAAAAATCTCTGATTCATATTGGTGCGGGACACTTCTTAACATTTTTTTGCATTTGATTAATATAAACATTTGATTGATATCTACATTATTTAATCAAATCTGCAAGATTAACCTACAACAACATTCCAGAATTAGATCTAAACTCAATATCAAACATCTTTGCTCCTTTACCAAGTCTTTGACATGTATTACACGTGTATCAATTTCCTTAAAAAAGATTGATGCATGTCTAGCACTTCCCAAGTATAAACAATATTGAATTTCTATAAAAGTTGACAGTAGTAGCATCGACGATGCTATCAAGATCATCACTATGCTATGCAGAAGCTGAAATCAAGTTCTAATATAAGGGATTGCAACCGATTGTTTTGGCCATCGTGCCAACCACCATACTTCATCATGGGTTCCTGCTGCAGTACGTACCATACTAGCCCGTCATTGGTGACCAGTATACACCCATACCTACATTTTTGAATCCATGGAAAATTATCATGTAGTTTTCATGAGAAAAATAATACAGAAGAACATATAAATGCTTCCAGAGTTTCACCTCAAATACAAACCAAAACCCACGACTATGCACACAACAGTAATTTCTCAGATGCAGAAAGAGACGTGCTTCAGGTGACCACATAGCCTTCAGATTCATCTTTCACTGCCTTCAGGTTACCACAAATACAAAAAGCCAACACCTTAAATAAAAATAATGAGCATATTTGTTCTGCTTCAAATGATTAAATAAGGAATACATATTATAAAGAACGTTCATCAGGCCACCTTGAGTGAGATATGTAAGCGGAAGAAACTCTTATCGTTGACAAACAGAGATTTAGAGGTAAAAAAATTGTTGACAACAAAGAAAACAGATGTTCTCCATACATACAACCAAAGATCTTCACATGTTTAGAGCACACAAAAGACGACCTCATTCCTGAATGGATAATCTAGCATGAAGGCACACATAGAAAGCTTTCTCAGTAATGCAATACCGATTAAAATGCACTCCAATGATCGGTTCCAGTTCTTGGGCTATGACTTTCTGAAGACTTGAATGGTCCAGAGCCAAAGGGGTCAGCATCATCGAAAGAGAAACCCCCACCGTGGCCAGTGGTGCTACGAATGGAGTCGAACCTTGCAAAGGTCTGATGCTGTGGATAATCATTTGTGCTACGCATAGAATCAAACCTTGCAAGGGTCTGACTCTGTGAAATACCACTGTCATGATAATCATTGGTGCTACGAATGGAATCAAACCTTGCAAAAATCTGATTCTGTGTGACACCACTTTCTTGCATTCTGAAGGAATCAAAATGAGCAAAACTGTCAAAAGAGCTGTCATCTGGGCCTTCACTAAACCTCGGAGAGAAGCTAGAGCGGAACAGAGGTGTACTTGGAGCTGAATCAAATATTGGGTTTTTCTTATCTTTTCCAAACACACTAGCTGCACTTGGAGAGTCTGTCCTGATTGGATATAGACCAAAGTCATCAGAACCAAAGAAGTTGTGTCTGATCATATCGTTATCACTCTCCTGAATGAATGAGATTGCAAAGTCAGAAACTAAACAAAGCCATCATGTGCACATTTCATTGAGCGATGGCAACTGACACAGCATAGTTTACTGGAACAGCAAGTAGTTTTACCTTTGAATCAAAGTTCCATATTGAGTCACTATCACCACCATGATCAAAAGTTGGACCCCATAAAGGCTCATCAGCAAATTTCTCCCCAGACAGACTGGATTCAGCAGCACCATGATCACTGCAGTACACAGTAGAAAGTAAGATTCTCTGGATCTAGCCATCATCTGAAATCAGAAGAATTGTAAAGGAAAAAATTGAAACAAAGTATATACATTACTGCTTTTCAAAATATGACAATGGTTGTACTGTTTACTGCACAACAAATATACAGGTTAACCACTCTAAAGGCATATTTTCAGTCCTATACTATGTCATACTGCAAATCACCAAAGTTGTTCACATAAAAATGGGTAAACCGCTATAAAAATATTAAAGGCATCAAGACTCGCATATATCTGACTTGCGTGACCCTCCACTAAAGCATCATAGGTCAGGATGGCCCTTCATGAGATGATTCCAAGCAATACAAGTTGATGACAAGTTTGTGATGCATGCATAAGTGCCCCCATGTCAACATGCTCAACTAGCATCATTCCTATCGGAAAATCACAAACTTGAGTGGTTAATTGTGTTTAATCCTGCATATGAATGGAGCTGCAAGTGGGTCAGGCCAGCTCGAAAATTTTTTCAAAATCCAGGCCCAGCCCAAAACTCAATCGGATCAACCCACAGCAACTCAGTTGGGTCAAAAGCTGAGTTGGTAGAATTAATTTTCAGTTTTTAAATGCTTGTGTAAAAACAACATTCAAAATAATTACACCTAATCACTTAAGAAAATTTACTAGCTATTTTTACATAATTGACAAAAAATCCAATATAAAATTTAAAAAGTTCACCACATTTTAAAATTTTGGGATTTGATTTGAGTCAAATTTGGGTCTGATTAAGGGCCAATGCTTTGGATCTTTTTCAAGCTTGAGCTTTGAGCTGGGTCTGAGTTAGGTCAAGTAACAGCCAGAGCTTAGCCTGAAATTTTCTGGAGCTCTAATTTTGAGCCCAAACCCAACCCGAATTAGCTTGAGCCTAGCCTATGGTTCGGCACAATGGACCATGGGCTAGCCTAAGCCCACTTCCAGCCCAGCATATGAACAATAGTTCTATAAAATTCCCTAAAGAAATTATGACAATTACAAAATCAAATTCACTAAATGATAGGCTAGCAATTTAATATCTTAGATAATTTAGTTTCTCTCATTCCCTCTGCACTGAAAATTTGTGTCATCGGTAAGCTTTTGTCGTTCTTCACAAAAGAAACATTCATTTTATTTTCAGTTTTGAAAGACCATGTAAGGATTATATTTTAAGAGAGAAGCATCTTACTTGTTCATGATTTCTTTTCTTATTAGAATGTTTTCTTAAATGTTACCAGGGCTGCCAACAGGAGGTCTTGGGCCTGGCCGAAAATAACTTTTTAGAGGCCCATGCCCAGCCTGAGCCTGATTTCAAAACAGAACCTAACCTCAGCAAACCCACATTCAAAGTCCTAGCTTGACCCATCCTGCATTTAAACCTGCCTGGACTTCCCAACCTACCAAGACGAAGATCAGAAAATATAGGTGCCAATGTGGGTGTCTATGCCTGTCTTATGTCCTTACCACAGCCGGGTAGAAGAATTAACACAGTTAAAAGAAAGCAGTGGGGAGTGAGGGATCAAACATACCTAGCATGAGGTGAGAAGTCGTGTACTCCAGACTGCGTTGAATGATTTTCTTCAGATGGATTGTTGAAAGCATTTCTTCCAGGACTGCCAGGAGAGCCTTCTGCTGATCCATCTTCGCTATGGGCATAGGTTGATATATTCTCAGCCATCCGAACAGGAGGGGAAGAAGGCTTCTCAATTTTGTTATCAACATTGGACAATGATGCAACTGCAGATGCCTCATCCTTGGAGGTTTTACCATTCTGAACAATTGGAGGCTTGGGTTTTGCAGGGGCAACAACATTTTCCACTTCTATAGTAAGCTCCTTTATAGCTGTAAACCCTGGACGAAAAAATAGGATGCGCAAATAAGATTCACAAATAGGAATTCATGATTATTAATCAAAGAAATCATAAGTATTAAAACACTATGTTGTGAGTTATATAATGGTTTAAAAACAAACGGTAATAGGGTCCACAATGATGCAAGAATTGGATAATAAAAGAAAATTAACAATCTAGTAGATTGAAATTTCCAAGGAAAACGCATGCTGATTATGTAAATCTGCATGGTCTTTCACACATAGGTGATCTAATAAAGTTTGAATAAAGGAATTATGAAAGTTCTCCAGACAGAGGATATCACTCTTGATAGGAAACAGTGGTTTGTCAAGATTTTCAAAAAGATTGGTCCTGAAAGGAAGATGTTATTGTCCTTCCATCAAGAAGGGTATTGCCAAAAGTACCTAGTCCACACACCGCTTGGTTCCCCGGCTGATGTGGCAATCAGAGACGGGTTCATTGCACAGAGGGCAGGTGGGGTCATGTCGGAGTTGGGCCAATCACCAGGTGCCACATTGGAGCAGGAAGAGGAGTGGGGAATAGTGGGAACAGATAGCATTTTTTTAATCAAAAAAGGCATCAAAATAAAATCTCAACTAGATAAATATTCAGAGAAGCAAATGCTAGATGCATCACCTGATAAATAACATGTTAGTTTGTGGAAACTCTAAGACTTATACATGTGCCATAACCATCACATAAATCATTAGAGTGACAATAATGTGAAAGAGACAGTTGATCTTTATAAATCAACATTAAAAAGCAGATAACTAAATTAACCTTAGACAAGTTAAAATGAAAATTTACTGCCACGAAAAGGCTATGTAAAACAAAGAGATTACAGGATTTAAATATCATTGCTACTTCCAGCATTTAGAAAGAAACCTCAGATGTTTGGCAATAGGACCACCATGCTGGTAATTAATGCAATATTCCCAGACTGACCCTCCAATTCAGAACAAATTGGAATCCTCCAGTTTACTTGCCATATGAGATTTATAGAATCCTCTTTAGACTGAACTTATTAACACAATAAAGCTGAATAGCAAGGTGACAGGTCAAAGAATAGACTGAGGAAAATAAATGAAACAAAGGAAAAGCCAATGAAAAGGCTTTAGAGACAACCAACCAATTAAAGACAACCAGGATTGTTTGTCTGATAAACACAAGGTCTTATATATATCTGTTTGGAATGTAGCCAGATAGAACAGCGCATTAGTCTTTTCCTCGTTTTATAGAACCTTTAGTTGTGATCAAGGTTTACCGCCTCGATACCTAAGCCCGTACAATTACTACATTGGGATAATGTTAGCACACTTGATACACGGCCGGTTCAGAATACCAAAACTCAGTTTGCAAAGCACCGAGTCTCAATTCGGTACCAATGCAGTATAGTACATCTGGCATGGGATGGTACACACCGGTGCAGCATATTTTGGTTATGATTATACATAAATCAACAGAAAGTTGCAGATTTTTCCTCTCACATTTTACCTACCTTACTCTCTTCTCTCTAACTTTAGAATTTACATGGTATCAGAGCTCAGGCTGTTGGATGCTATTACTCATGAGTTCAAATCCCCTCTATGTCACTTATTTGATTAACCAAGTTGTCCCTATTGTGCCTTTACTCATTTATCCCTCTGTGGGCATGAGGGGGAGGGTTAACTGTTAAGTGTAATATATACTGTTAACCCATTCCACAACTTAAAATTTTGAGGTCAAGCGCCCAGTTAACATGGTACTAGAGCCACCATCTGCTCCTAAGACTCATCAACCCACCAGCTTCTTCTGTTTAATCAAAACTTGAATCAACCTATGACTAAAATGTGCTGGATCCACTTGAGGATGGAATTGTTGTGCACAAAACAGGTACATACTCCTTTAGACCCCAATATTAAGTTGGTGGCTGATCAACAGATTAAGGGCAGATACTTTCCAATGCAAGTAGATATCAGCAGTTGGTTAGCAAACTGAATTATCCTGCGATTACTAGACCACATATCTGTTGCAAGTGTGATTGGTCAATTCATGAAGGCTCCTTGTGTACCTCACTAGGATGTTGTGACTCACATTGTAAAATATTTCAAAGGAACTCCAGGTTCAGGGTTACCATGAATATTTCATGGCCATCTCAAGGCCAAGAGATACACTAGTGCTGGTTGTGCTGGCTCTCCATCAGATATATCGACAATAAGATAGTATACTTTCCTAGAACGTGATCATGTCACTTGGAATAACAAGCAAATTGTGGTTGCTCATTTGAGTGTTAAGACAAAATACAAGGCCATTGTACACATTATTCGAATTAACATAGTTAAGATATCTTCTTCAATAGATTGTCCTCAACGTCGTTTAACCTTTAAAGCTCTTTTGTGATGATTAAGCTGTGAGAGACGTTGCATCCAATCCCATCCTTCATGAGCATGCCAAGCACATAGAAGCCGATTGCCCTTTTGATTGTGAAGAAGTAACATGTGGCCTAATCACTACTCCTTGTGTGTGATCTGAATGCCAGCTTGCTAATTTGTTCATCAAGTCTTTAACTCAAAATTTATTTATTCCAACTTCTTGCTTGGCTCATATATTAGCCTCCTTGAGAGTTGTATGTATTAGTTTAGAACATATCCAAATAGCAGGGCCATATTGGTCTTTCATCCTTCTAGATGAATTGTTATCATCATAATATATGTGAGGAAAATTACATATTTATTCTCTCATGTTCTCTCCTACCTCTCTCTCTCCAACCCTACAATTCACACAAGCAATCTCAGCTAGCAACCGAAAGACAAGAGAACATAATCGGTACACTCATGGATAAATACATGCGTAAGTGTGAGTTTAGCCTTTGGCAGGCCGTATCACAAGAAGTGGGAAAACACTTGGGAAAGGTCTATTGCATTAGGTTACTCAGTTTCCAACAAGACCTGGAAAAGATACTCAAGTAACCCAATTGTTAGTTCAGGTAACAGAAATAGACCCAAGTTTGAGATCACTCAGTTCAAATGTGAAAAATGCCTATGCAAATACATCTGCAAAGAGCAAACTATGGCATTACAATGCACAATTAAGTTGAGAAGATATTACCATAACTCAATTAGATGCCATTTTTAAATTCAGCTGGCTCAATACTTGCGCCCAATGATAAAATTTTAGCTAACGTCACAAAAGACTGGGTTTACTATTGTAATATGATTGACATATGATGATCCCATCCTGTGATACCAGGACTCTTTGGTTTGCCCCAAAATACCCAGGTTGACATGACATGACACATGTCCAGGATATAGGTCCAACACATTAGTTTAGTGGTCAGACCCGTCACCCAAGCAACAGAGGTCTAGTGCAGATCAAGAACAGAAGAGAGAGGACTGGAGAGAAACCTGCCAGGTAGGAGTGGGGGCTGGAGGTGTTCTGTTTTCCACAGATGTCGCAAGCATGGTCAGATACTCAAGTGACAGATGGAGGATGGATCTAGGGCAGAGGGTAGTGGCGCAAAAGAGAAAGATGGAGCAGGTGTCGACCAGAAAAAAGAGAAAGCCGTGGTAGTTTTATTTGGGATTAGTACACGCACTTCATGTGCAGTTTAAAAGGAAAAGATTAATCCTTAGTCCTTAATAAATTGGTCCTGACTCTCAGACCCTATTGACTAAGTCTTTTATTTTTAGTCTCCGAAGTAGTGATAATTTCATTTTGCTCCCTGTTTTGAGTACAAGAGTATATGAAATAATAATTAAAAACCTTAATTGTATAGAAAATGAAGGCCTAATTATGTACAAAGATTAAATGTTAACTGCTAGCTCCCTAAGGGTAAATTGCTGCAAACTCCCTAAGGGTAAATTGTAAATTACATAAACATAACCATCTAGCCTTTTCACATCGATTAGGGGGTAAATTGTATATTGATAACAAATATAAGATGTCTATGCAGCTATACCCAATTTTTGGGTCCTTTTAAGCCAAGTTCCCTGATCCTAAAATTTGAGGATAAGTCAACTCCAACTCCTAGACAGACCCATTCCCGAACTCATGTAACAAGCTCCCATCTCAAAAAAGTTTTGATTAATTTCCAGCAAAGTTCCCCAAATCATGCCAAACCACCTATTTTGAGGCGAACCGACTGTACCAGCCCAAAATTGATGTGGTTCGGCACTACAAAGAAATTCGCAGCATGAGGGATTCGTTGGTGGGTTTAGGTTGATATGGTTTACCCATTTAATAAATATAAAAAGACCTCGTTTTTGGTTTTCATCCATGTCTCTCATGGCAAAGAAACTTTAACATATTCATCCAACGCTTGTCCATCACCCTCTACCCCCATTGCCACCTGATCTTCGCCCTCTTCCCTCATCGAAGTTCTCACCATCAGCTGCTATCCATCACCCATCGTCTATTATCCATCGCCTGTGGTTCCTCATGTTTTCACCAATGCCCACTCTTCGCCCAGTCTTCACCACTTGTCGGTTGCCAGAGGTACATCTACTCTCTCCCTATTCTTCCTCTTGTATCTCTTCTCTCTCCTCTCTCTAGTCAACCGATTCTCTTTAGCCTCCCTTTCTTTTTTCGATTCACCGCAATTTGGTATGATATGTACTGGTACCGCATCAAACCAATCACTGACCAACATGAGCTACCAGTATGGTTCAGCGGATCTTAGTTCCCAAACATCTTAAAATATGAGGCAGAAGATTAAATACCACTTTACATGGCTAGAAAAAAGACAATTCCTTTAAGAATCTGTTACTATATAAATTATAGTTTCAAGACTTTGTTACTTAGGTCTCATGAAAAAAAACTAATATGTTTGCAAGCAATTATTCATTAAAATGTTCGCCACTGAAGTGCATAGAAGCATACCATCATCTTCAAATTTGTCCCAATCTTCATCCCAATCAGCAGCCCCTTCTTCTATGCCAGGTTGCCAACCTTAATGAAAAAAGAAAAGGAAAATAAACAAAAATAAAACAGGCAAATTATACATTATATATGGCCAAAAAGCAGAAATATCTGAGGAGATATTAGTAATGTGCATTCAAATGTAAATAATAAATGATGAAAACAAGCCAAAATAAGCAAAACATATAATGCATGTTGATATTTTACATAATAACCAATCTTGCAAGATCATATTTTAATGTCAACTGTTATGGGTGCAAAACCTCCACCACTTATTCACAAGAAAGGTACCGTAGAACAATGTTATTGTAATAAAACAAACTCTGAATCATACAACAAAGAATTGCATGCAAAGTGTGAATGAATAGCTGTTGACACTAAATAACTATAGCTTATTAATTAGGAGAGGTCCTAGGTGCAACACACAAGCCCTTGACTCATCCATTATATTTTACGGGAAGAAATATCAAACAACAATACAACCAAAAAAAATGGGACAGCATAAAATTATAGTTACCAAAAGGAAGCTCAACCAATGAAGTTGGTTTGGCACGTAATCCAAATCGTTTGCATTGTTCATTCAAAGCTTTCACAAGCTGCTCAAGATCAGATTGTATCTGTTCAGCTCGAACCTGGAGAAGCAATATAGCAGTGGAGTTAAAATTGCCCAATTATGGGAACAACAAAAACAGCATGACAATATTCTACCTGAAGCACACCATCAGCACTTCCTCCTTGTTCCATTTTGACTATTGCATTATACAATTCCAGTTTTCTTTCCTACAAATGAAACAAGACATACTCAAACCATGAGACTACAAGAACATGCTCCAGAAAGCATGATACGAAATTTAGGAATTTGAATTGATTGATCTTCCAAGACTTTTTCTAGGTTAATACACAAATGTACCTGAATATCACGAAAGGTAGCCTCCTCAATTGTAAGTTTTGATGCCACATCTCCGACTTGCTTGCACTTTTGTTCATATTTCTTTGCCAAAGATTCAAACTGAAAGAATTCATGTGGCAGTATTTTTTGCGATTAGGGTAGAGTTAAAAATGATAATTACAATTATTATTGTAAATAATCCAAATGTAAGCATATAAAAAGTTTTTTTTTTTTTTTTTCTATCCATAGCAGCATTAAACAACAAAAGACATTTGACAAACAACGCAGCACTACTAAATGGCAGCAACAACTTGGTATAAAGAACAGTGCAAGGTTTACAAAGAATAATTCATCTACTAAGCAGCACATCAACCATTGTCACTGTCAATGTCTTCAAACTAGTAATGCTATATCAGCAGGTTGATGCACTGATAAAGGTAATGTCATATTTATATCAAAGTACAATTCAAGAATTAACAAGCCTAAGTTGTATTGAAAGATGGAAAATAATCATAAGACCTCTTATAAACTCTGGCATTAAAAAGCATTCTCAGGTTTTCAAAAGACAAGTGAATTACAGTATTGGAACCCTGTCATCTTGAACTTTGATATTTTAAATAGAATAAGCATAAGTGCTCTAAGTTCAGACATTCTTGCCTAAACTACACATAAAGATATTTTTTTTGGATAGAATTAACGAAAGAACTTTTCTAATATTGCAAAGATAGCAAAAATAATGAAAGGCTGTATTTTGAGATCCATGTGATTAATGTAATATGTAATGAACCATAGCAGTGACAACATCATTTTACACCCAAAATAATTGTTCTCATTCCTTCTCCTGATAGAACTTAAAAGTTAAAACAAATATCAGACACCAGTAAAAGCACTAAAGAAAACAACAATAAAGGCCATATTAAGCCACATTCCTTAAAAAACAGTACAGAAAGCAGTTCTATATCAAAATTCTGAGAACATGATACCTCATGTTTATCAGCAGAAGCCCTTTCGGTGATCTCATTTAGCCTGTTGTCACATCTACTTTTGTAAAGAACCTAATGCACAAAACAATTAAGTACTATTATAAGATGAAGAAAATGTGAAAATATAAGATAGGTTATACTTGCAGCTTGCTACAAAGCACATCAGATAATTTAGTAACATTCTAAGTAAATAGTTAATCAACATATGAATCTCTAACAGTATAGCTAGGTATGGCAATCCTGATCTGAATCTGTTAAATCAACCCGACCCAACCCAGCACAAATATGCGCATACAGCTACTGCAAACCACCTGAAAATTACAAGCTGATGTTTGATATTACCATCTAGCAATACTAAAAATAAGCAAGCCTATACGGCAAAAGTTCGCCAAATTTTAGCAAGAGGTTTTCTATTCTTCAAATGTGAAACATGTTCACATGCTCCAACTCCTACTTCCAGAGAGTTCCAAGATTTTACATGCTCATACTAATCATCAATGCTGCATGGACACAAATACCAGAATCAGATCCAGACATGTATCCAAGTGTCTGACTCAGCAAAAGGAAAAAAAACAGAGATACAGGGATACGTAGGAAAAAGTATAAATTTAACTAAATTGTATGTTAATACTTTTAAACATTATCCATGCAAATATTAAAAAGATATTGTTTGTCGAAATCTTTCAATGTGTCTGTTTCGCATTTAAACTTTGCAATTAACTTAAGAATATTGACAAAATAATATTTTGCAAAGTTTGTTTCAATACCTATATCCTTAACAAATCTCAAAAAAGAACTACTCACTCCTAACATTAAATAAGATAATCAAACTCATCATTCGAAGAGTTTAACTCTTTTCCAACCACTAAAAGCTGCTACCAAAAAACTTCAAAATTATCCAGGCATCCAATATGTATCTAACACAGATTTTTAGAGCTAAACACAAGTGTTCAGGTAACATTGCAAATCATACTTGCTATCATGGCGTACTTGACCACCACTAACTTGACAATTTTAGCCATCTTAGGGAAGGCTCATTTGAATATATAAACTTGCACTGGTTATGCTCATTTGAATATATAAACTTGCACTGTTTGAAAAGCTATTAACATCCAGCATGCCATGCTAAACATAAGAAAATATTAATTTAAATGCTTATTAAATGTTTCTGCTTCCTATCATATCTTGGACAATGTTCTTTTCACTCCAGCACCCCAATATAATCCCACATCATGCAACAATATACCACTTTCAATCTTCTAACCATGGATGTCCAGAAACTTCAATCTACAGACACATGTTGGAGTCTACATTAATAAACATTGATTCAACCCTCACAAACAACCTTTCTCTCCATAATACCCATATAGATTACCCAAATTTTAACCGACAATAAATAACAATAACAACAACAAAACCTTAATCCCAAACTAATTGGGATTAGCAACCCCAATTTTAACTGACAATGAGGTGGGCAATCTGAAAATCACATTGAACACCAATACTGATTTTTGTCGTTAGTCTAGACAAAAGAAAAGATATCAGCATCAAAAACTATGGTTATAATTGTATAGTATATCATATCTTTACAACTGTTATCTGAAAATGCTAACAAAGAGAAGATGGCAACAAATATGAAAATTTCCCGTTGTGCTCAAACAGATCCATTAAAATACAACCATTACAGTCAGGTTGCCTAAAAAATTAGCAATATGAACTATTACTCAAAAGTACTAACAAAGAGAAGACAAAAGCAAGTATAAATGTTGCCTACTATGTTGAAATAGATCTATTATAGACAAACTGCTCCAAAAAATAGTATATAAATTATTTATATACAAATGAAAAAGATACTTAAAGAAGCCACCAAAAAAAAAATCTTTCACGCCATTTAAAAATTAAGAAAAAGATACTTACAAGTTCTTGCATCTTGGCACGGTAAAACTCAATCTTCTCTTTAGAATCTAGTATCTCCTTTTCCAATTCTTGAACCTTTCATCAGAAAAAAAAGGTAGTGTATATCAAATTTCATGGACAAGCATCCAGTGGAAATAGTAAACTCAGAAAAGACAAGGAATGACAAAGCACATGATCGTATTTAAGAACTCAATTAAGCACTGATAAGTGGCCAGCTGTAACTGGGAATAACCATACATAAATCACAAATAATAATTTAATTTTATATGGCCTCAAGAGATTGATATTTCTGATCAGAAAACTATTTTCATGATTTCCATCATAAAATTCAAACTAATTTAGTTTAATATCCATAAAACTTACAACAAGACGTATAAAGCCATTAATTAATTGGGAGATGGCTTGTTAATTACAAGAGAAGGGAAACTTTGGGTGAGGAAGCTTTGCTAGGAGAAGAGCTGTTGGCACTAGGATCATAATTATGGAGTGGATATTATAGGAATTGCAAGGGAAAGAGTGCATGAATTGATGGGTCATTTATGATGGTGTCCTCTATGTGGGCACGTGTTTCAAAAAATTGGGAGAAATTTAGGCTAAGGGCAGAGAAAAAGATTAACAAGAGTCTGGTGGTGTGACCTTAGGCCATCAAAATGGATGTTCCCCAGAGTTTTTAACAGTTCCCCTACAAGGGTGCTGTATGACCAAAAATTCTAAAGAGACAAGGAATGTAGTGTTAAAGTGCTTCAACTTCAATCATCTCTTAGGGATAAAAATTAAGAAAATTGGTGATCACATCCATCACAATCACCAATTTTAAATAAGACAGTGTTCAAGATGGGAGGACAGTGAAAACCTCTTAGAAACACATCACCGCCTAGTGGCCCTGATGTAGGGTACAGAAATTAATTAGAAACAAGATCAGTTTGGACATTTAAGACCATTCCACATTGTAACTTAACCAAAAGTCAACGTGTATTTATGCAACAAAGAATTCTTGTGCAGTATGATAGAGCTAGGATGGTTTATGCATCAGTAATAGAATCTTAGTGGTAACATTAATAGCAAGGTATTAAATCTCATAGAATAGGGCCGTTCCAATTTTTTTTATGGAGCAGGCCGTCATTGTCCCATCCCATCCCAGCATCCCACTAGGACCTAAAAGCCTGATCCATAGTGGTTAGGAGCAGGGATTCAAGTCTCAGTGGAATGGGGGTCGAGACAGCTAAGACATCTCGTCCCAAAGAGATTCTGATACTGATCCTGACCATCTCGTCCTATCTTGTCTTGGCCATAATACATTATAGTATCAATTTTAAACAGATCTAATTTATCATAAAGATATAGCTTTTAAATATCAAATATGCTTAAAAATTGGATAAAACATTAAAGTTTCACAAATAATTTTTTTATAAAAAAGCATTCCAAGCAAATATTGGGATACCTAATCGGGTCAGGGATCGAAATGGAATAAGACGCAAGGAGTCTCGTTCCGTAGAAAAACCGTAACAACTCTGTCCCATGAGATTTAAAACCTTGGTTCGGAGTAAGGCCTTGATTAATGTGGATAGAAAGAAAAATTAACATAGTTTCCCCTTGGTCCTTGCTGGATAGTTTCTCTTGCCATTTAGGAGGAATGGAACTAAGCATTAGGCAGTTTCAGAAAAAAGAAAAGGGAGTCTATCTAATCTAACATAGAGATAGAAGAAGTTGCATTTTTGCATTAGAACATAATTTGACGTCATTTGCATTGCTAGGCAACATAAAAACAAAACAAAGGCAAATAAAATAGGACACAACTAACCACATATTTATGCCCTAAGCAATAATGAACTACCCGAAGCAATACACCAATGAATACACCAACTAAAAGAAATATCAAAACTAGGAATTTTTAACAAGAAACACAAAGAATCCATCAAAAACAAAGGAAAAGAAAATGACAATGATGTTAGATATGAATTAGCAGTTTCACCACAGAACAAAATTAAAAATTGAGGGGGAAAAAGGTAGCATAAAAGGAGACATGCATGAGAAAGATCAGCTAGGTTTTCAGATTAGAAAATGACAAAGGAATAGATAGTGATGACTTTCTTTCATAGAAATCATGGTAAAAAAGCTAGGTCTTGATCATCAAACAGTCAATTAAGTCATCAACAAAGAATACAAAATAATGCCATGAGGAAAGAATGGGCAAGGAGATATTATTTATTTCAGGGTTTTTTTAAAAAAAAAGGGAAAAAAGGCAGAGAAAAGATACTTTTTTGTCTGCATCTGCAGCCTCCTGGAACTTCGAGTTCAGTGAACTCTGTTCGTCACTGCTTAGTTGGTTAACCAGATGCTTCTCCAAATCTGGGACCTTTGATTTCCGTTCTGCTGGCTGCACTGTGCCTTCAGTCTGAGAAGGGGTCAGAGTTTGAACAGGTTGCTTCGTTGAAGTAGCAGGTATTATTGGCCATGATTTAGGGACCCCTTGTTGTGATAATCCTGAGCCATAGATATTTGAAAACCCACATCACCAAACATTGCAAGTGTATGACAAAAGACAGGAACAGCAAACTGAAACTATAGAAATTACAGAAAACAGAACTATGGATTCATAAATTGTGTTCAAGAAATACCAGGCATTGGCTGCCAGCCTGGACCACCATATACGGTTGAAGGTTGAGCTGTTGATGGTTGAGCTGCAGGTAGTAACAATGTCTCATCAAATCTAAGGCTATTCGGAAGCACATCTGGAAGACGGCACCCTTCTCGGTATCTCTCCATTAAATATAAGGCAGTACAGAACTCCCTCAGCGAAAGCATGCTATCATTATCCTGGTCGGATAAATCCCACACCTGCTTTAAGACCTCTGGAAAATGCAGAAGAAAAACAGCGTTACAAAAAGGTGCAAATGAAATACAACAATAATGACCTTGCACCCTAAGCAATCTACTTTTTTAGATGTATGATGCAGAGAAAAATAGAGGCAAGGTGAAAATGTATGCAGCAACCAACACAACAATTAGATCAAGCACCTCAAAATTAAAGATGCGAGACAAAGGTAAAAAGCAACAAAGAAAAAACTAAATATGAAGTTGAAGGAACAATAGTATTTAGTTCCTGATTTTATGAACACATGACAATGTGTCCAACCAAGTTAAGATCTTTTTCCAATATATCAAAAAGAAATAAAAGTTGCACATCACATTATTTAATTGTGTATAATTATCTGGGAAAAACAAATATCCATTTAACAGTTGAAAATTATCCACCTCTAGGTAGTTTCCAACTCAGGAACAGATTGCGTGCCTCTTGACCAGTGATTTTCCCATCTCTATCCTTGTCTACCTGCACAAATATTTTGCCATACCTCTGAACATCAGATTGCGAAATTTTTGGCCATGGCAGCTGGGACTGACCAGAAAAAGAACCAACAGCTCCAACTGGAACTTTTGAGACTGTTGATGCTGAAGTACTCTGCATTGCACCTAATTGGTTTTGCTTGACCGGTGACTGAGTCCGTTGCAACTGACTACCAACAAGAGAAAGTGATGGTGTGCTTTGCGATGAATCTAGCTGCCCTGGCTTAATGGAATTTTGAGACCCAGCAATAGCTGTGCCAACACTGGATGAGCTAGACACATTAATTGCAGATAAGGCAGACAAAGATGTGTCTTGCTTTAGCTGGGGAATGGCAGAGGATATACCTCCTCCAAAAGCTGAGTCAGAAGAAAAGCCATTACCAGATACAGCTAAAGTTTTTAAATCTGCAGCAATTGGTTGGAATGATGATAAGGCTGCATTCGGTGATTTTGGTGGAACTGCAGATGCTGGTGCAGATGGTATTTGTGGTCTAGGACTTATTCCAGGTGCTGATCCCATCTGTGATACCCTGAATCCATCTTGGTTTGCCAAGGGAGTAGCACCTCTAATAGCACCTTGAGAAGTTCCCCCTACTGAAGTTCCACTTGTCCTACCGTCAAGCCAATCAGCTGATAGATTTGGAGTATTTGAACTTGGAAGACGAGGACCTACCATGCTGCCAGCCCCAGGTGGTCGTTGACCAACTCCTTGCACTGGAAGTGAAGCAGCAGCAGATATGCCTTGAGGTTGCCCCATGAGATGGTTTCCTGCTGGAAAGAATTGCTGGTCAATAGCCATATTTGTAAGTGTCTGTTTTCTCATAATGCCAATATTCTGAGTTGGGCTTGAAACACCCATCTGAGTGGAAGGTGCAGTGGTGGTGAGAGAATTCATCTGAGCCACAGGAGTGGATGGAGGATTTATCTGTGGTGCAGGAATTTTAGCAGCAGCTGGACTAAATAAGGCAGCCCTCACTATATCTGGAGTTAGTTCTCGCCCACTCTGTGCCACTGTCACAAGTCTCAGGGCATTGTAGAATTCTTGACGCCCAAGGTAACCAATGTCATTCTGATCAGCATGATTCCATATCTGCAAATGAACAGCATGATATGGGCAAGAACAGAACCAGAAAATAATACATCAAGACTCCACTTAAGAGAAATGAAAGAGAAAGTCATCTTGCTACACATAAAAATGGAACTTTTTCTTGGAAGTAACAAGTGAATCAAAGTTCCAAGCACATTCAGTTTAGTCTAAACAAAAAGCTGGGCCAGATGATAAGTAAACCAATTATAGTATAGCTAAATTTAAATTTATAAATAAATATAATTAGATCATACAAAAGCACATACCACAGAATTCCCAAAAAAAAAAAAAAACACCTTTTTCACTATTGACAAGGTTCCAGGACTTGCAACACCCAAATGACTATCATCAGATATGGCATGATGTCAATATACACAAAGATATGTATTTTTACACAATTCATTTTAAACAGCAGATCTGGACATACACAACATATGCCCAAAAAAATGGAGAATACCTACCTGCTCCTGCAAATTTATGACATGCAGCAAATGTAGAGATGCTGTAGATTCCTGGTGTAGGCCAGGAAGAATAGATGATTCTCGTCAAAGACAAAAAATGGATTTTCATCCAATCTAGGCTAATCTGATATTCACAACTGACAGCAATTCTCTCCATGCGAACCTGATGAAACTAATTCAGCTCTCTGCAGATCCAAAATTATTCATATGAACAGCAGCAGTTATAGAAAAGTAAGAAAATAAAAGTGAATAATCATAGTGGCTTAAAGATATGTTGAGATCTGTAGTCTTCAGACACATTTCTCCTGTGGAAAGCAGAGAATAACAGCTGAAACTAAAGTACTAGAAGATGACAAAGGTTGAAAGATGGGGAACCTTGAAGATAATCAGTAGAGAAAGGGAAGAAAAGGTGAAGAAGGTCGGAGTCCCTTTCTTTTCTGTCATCACAAAGAGTTGGGGCTGCACAGGTCAACGAAAATTACCCCCTGGCCAACCAAACTTACTAAATATAGACACCTCAAAGGACTAAAATTGCTCGCTAGCCAAGAAGACACATAAATAGCAAGATTCTAAAAGATTCTAAGTTACAGAATAGGAAATAAATTTACTAAATATAGGTGGGCTAGATCTCAGACTTAAACTAATCAAAGTCAAAAAAAATCATAACTATGAGGAACTCCCCAATAGGTTTATGATGGCACATGGAATCTTTCAGTCGAAACCTTATTGGCCCACATGCTAACTGTGGGATTTGAACCCAGTCCCATCCATTTGATTAAGGGTATTATTACCAACAAGTAAAAACTATTAAGCATGATTAGGAAGCCTTCTATCATGAAACTAGCATTCTTATTTTGTAATCATTTGATATAAAAAATAGAAACATTCAAAGCATTTGATGTATAACTGACAAAGTGAATTTTCAATTTAAATGTCCAAACACATATTTTGCATCAATAGTATCTGCTTTCATCCTTTCAGTAGGATATTCCGCTTAGCTCTAGACATACATGCAAACATGCATAAAAATACCGCCACAGCTAACGATTCTGATTTCCACTGCTCTAGCTAAACTTAATAGCAAATTAGCAGTTGCAATAAACATTGAACGAATGGTTTGGAAATAAAGAAATGAAAACAAAAATAAAAATGGAGTACCCGAACATAAAAATGGAAAACACCACTAAGTGAACAGAAAATATAAAATAAAACAATGATTTAAGTATTGATCGGTATATCCAATACATAGACAGCCAACACCAAGTATGTACTGGCATGTACCGAGCATCCCATAAATGTAGATCTATACCTTATACCAGCACACAGGTGTACTGCAATATCTACTACCAATGTTGTTAAAAGCATGAGGCATACTTAGGAATAAAAGGCTCTTGAAGCCTAAGCACAAAACATGAGCACACAAAGCACAAGCGTGTGCCTGACCGAAGTAGGGTGCACATTTTTAAAATAAATGATAGAATGATTTATATAAGCATGAAAAAAGATTTTAAAAAAATTAAAATAGTAATATATTTAGCCTATTAGTTCATTGGAAAGCCTTCTTCTTTTTTCAGTTAAAATCTGTAATCCCTTGATGTCTTTCCTCCTCTTTCTTAGATAATAGCATAATTTTCAATATTTCATCTTCTTGTCTTCCAATTTTTAGATTTTTTGTAGGGTAAGGAAGATAATTGTATATGGTTGGTGCATCATAAAATCAGCACAATCTAATAAATATGAGACCTAAAAAATATAACAAATATAGTTATTAAAAAGTGCATGCTTTTTTTACGCTTCAAATCAAATTAAAAACATGTCTTTTTCACCTCATGTATGCCTAGATGAAGACGCCTCACCTAAAATATAAGAAATGCATAACCCTTGGCACGTAGCACCACGTACCTTAGGCACATTTTAGGAAATAAGAAACGCATAACTCTTAGCGCCTTACACCTCATACCTTAGGCATACCTAAGGCGTGCCTTTGACAACATTATCTACAACACCATTAGTGATATAAACGACCCATATTTGAGTATATGAAATAAAAATACAACAAATAAAATAAACTATAAATAAAAAATAATATGGAAAGGAAAGAAATATTTGTTGGATGTAATGTGCATCCACTGAATGTTGATATACTTGGAAAATTCATTTATAGGTTTGTGTACATAAATTGTTAAACATACTCCAATTTCTTATTGATTTATCTTTCTCTTGCATCTCTTTATCTATGGAAGAAAAACAGGAAGGATGCCATATGATACATATAGGCAAAAAAATAAAAAAACAGTATATAGTATATAGCTTGATCTAGGTTATAAAACCTGAATAGGGGGAGATTATAAGAGAAATTTAAGTTGAAAGGAGGCAGTCAGAGATTATTAGGAAGGTGGATGAGTGGGATTGGAGGAAAGAGATATTGAGTGCACACACAAAGAGAGAAGTAATCTGTTTCCTCTATAAAAAAAATTTAAGTGGAGCATAAAGATAATAAAAGAGGATGAATGATTATTAGGAATGTACACAAATCGAAAAGGGGAGAGTGGATGAGGAAGAAACAGTAAGAGGGACAATAATTGAGGAATAATAAGGGGAAGAAAATATTTGCCAGTAGTTGGTCAGACACAAAATACAACTAAGAGCTAGTTCATGGTACTTCACGAACACAAGCCAACAAACAAAATACTTCTAGAATACTCCTGAAATTCTTTTCAGGTGTCGAATATTCCTGAAATTCAAAACCCAAATTAAATGGTATAGACTATATACTTAACTTCTAATCCTATTGCTCATAATTAATTATATAATTTTCTTCCAACCTCTTGTAAGCCATAGGTATCATATATGGAAGGTCCTCTAACATGCCAACTAGCCTTCAAAGTTTACCCTCCATTTTCCAAATATAATATATTATGAATTAGGCATGAATATAAAGAATCAATGTTAATTCAATTGACTATTATAAAAATTTTTCAAACGGATAGATTGTACCTTGATTGATAAGGCCAAACTTATAAAAAGGAGACATTTGTTGGCTAAGAAACGTAGAAACACATATGCAATATGGCATCAAATGTAGATATATGATATTCATACACATGCAAAGCAGTAACACATGCGCTCCACAATTTTTATATATTAAAATCGTGGACTAAATTTGGAAGGATGGATATGGTTTCAAATAATTGCCTTCACAGCAACAAATTTTGTAATCTAATAATAAATCAACTTTAAGACCATCCCAAGTGCGATCTCATTATACCCAAATAAAAATAATTAGGCCAAAAGGGTGAATTTTCAGATTTTGATATTATACTTTTGGAGTTACAAACAATAGTAAAGTTTTAATGGACGAAGAAGTGATCTGTATTATAAATGTCAAGTGAAAGTGGAAGGAGTTTGGAATAAATGTTAAAGATTTCTTGTAATTAGCATATTTATGCATCCAAGGAATGACACATTTAACAAAAATCACAAGTATTTCACATATTTCAGTTCACCCACACAAATATGTAGCAATGATTAAAGAGAACTTAACATTGAATTTCCATCTGAAGAAAGCAGAAGAAAAGAGACATGTAAAGATGTAAGTGGAGAAAGAGGAAAGAGGGGAATAGAGGATGAAGGTTAAGGGACAGAAGAATAAAAGGGTAAAGTGGTCAATATAATTAAGCAATTGAAAAGGTGGTTGGTTGCAACATAAGGGAAAAGAGTAGGAAAGCAAGAAGTAAAAACATTTGATCGCTTAGCTATATACCATCTTGGCATCTTCCAATATGTTTTATAACCCATTTCTATTGAACAAGAAAGCAAAAACTCATTCCTCCAGAACTACCTTTTCAATGACCCTCTAACCATTTAAAAAGAACTTTTCATGACTCGTGACCTTTTGACTACTTCCAACAAAACTATGACCTTTGAGTTACCCTCTGGATGACTATAACATAAACAACATTTAATAGGCCGCATGCCATGACCTCCCGAATGATAAACAAGGAACAAAGTGCCGCATGTGGTACAGCTACATGCCACTATATATATGCCTATGCATGCAGCACATTGCACTGGCATGTGACACTCATATGTTGGTGGTAACCACTCACATACAACTTCATCATTCCTCATATAACAAGAAACGGAATATATAATGATGTTGAGAAAGATAGTAATGATAATAACCTGAGAAATAATCACTTTGATGCAAATGGATCTCATCACCCCAAGTTCAAATAAAATGAAATTCTTGAACAAGATAGGGCCAAACTCAACATTTTAAAAAAATCAATGACCAAAGGTCAAACCAATTTTTTGAAAAAATGGTATGGTACCAAGAACCAATACATGATAATGGATTGCATACCAACACACCCAGTTTTCTGTTGCAATGGTACAGCAGTGCTCATGCCATCTCGTTCTAGCGCTTGTTAAAAGCTTGGCCAGGATGATAACAGAATGCTCAGTACAATTGTAAGGGTCATGTCACTTGTTTCTTGTTGTTGATAAATTTGAGTATGCAGGATATCAGGATCAGCCTCTAACTAGATAGGGCGCGTACAAATCTAAGTTACTAAAAGGCAAGAAGGAAAACACAGAAATTTAGGGCCTGTTTGCTAATGTTGCCATTTCTATGTTTTTATTTCTCTACAAAATACCACAAAGAGGAGGTTGTCTCCTTTGCTTCACGTCAATTGGAGAGAGGGAAGTACATAAGCTCTCTCTCTCTCTCTCTCTCTCTCTCTCTCTCTCACTCACTCACGATGTAAGAACTTCTTACTACTAAAAACTTTATGGAAAATGATAAAACAATAGAGAGGAGGGGGTGCCAGACATTTTAAGCATTGTTGATTTTCCATAATTTGTTTTCAAAAAAAATGAGAAACTAAAATATGCCCAAGCAGACACTTGAATATGTGTGACTGTGACATTTTTTACTTTTAGTAGACCAGTGGTCTGATTCTAATTTCTTCTACACTTACAAGAAATACATGGTGCATAACCGGAAGAGAAAAGGTCCTTCAGAAGAAAACAGAAAAAAAAAAAAAAAAATCGCAGCTCCATGCCATATTCCAGCTGCTCCAATGGAACTTGGATAAAGATCTAGTTAAGTAGTTCCCCTTGTACCAAGTATACTGGCAAGTAACCAAAAAAATTGTCCATCTGGCTTCTAGCATAATGGCAATGTCACAGAAATGCTGGTCGCTTATGTTTCATAAATGCAGTTTAGAAATTATATTTTGTCAGATTCAGTTTCACATAATCAGCATTTCCAAACGCTCAAGCTAGATCTTGATAAATCCAACTAGAATCAAGTTTTCTACATATGCTTTTTCGAGTGGTTTCTCTGTATCGTCGTAGCCTTACTGATAGTTAGACTGAAGTTTAACAAAAAAGTAACTCAATGCCAGAATGAAACCCAAACAACTAGCGAAGTCAATCTACAATTCCCAGATCCCAAACTCAAATATCATAAGTTCTCGTCAAAGTAATGTCACTGTGAACTTCCAGAAATCAAGAAACCTAACTAGATCAGCATAATTCAACCAAAGCTTCACAAAAGAGGGACTAACATCAAACAACCCAAGAAAACAATCAAACAAGAAAGATATCAAACCAAAGTCTAATAACCAAACACAAAATAATTCCGATCCGCTGTTCCATCATGAAAGGGTACCTGAAACAGAACGTGTTTGGGCAAATTGGATCCCTGGAAGAACGCCACAGCCTCCGGCCCGCTGATCCTCCCATCCTTATCTAAATCGGCCCTCCTAAAATACGCATCGAAGGCCTCCATATTGGGAGCCTGGCTCGCCGGTGCCGCCATTCCCCCACAACAACCGTGGATCAGACTACAAGATCAAACACAAATCAGCTCCGGGGCGCCACTCCGGCGGCGGAAGGCGGTGGGACTCGCCGGACCCGCGGCGGCGACGACGGCGAGGGAGATCGAGGAGTGGGTTTAGAGGATCGAAGAAGCGAGAATTTGGGATTCTTTCGGCGGGATCGACGAGGGATTCGAGGGTTCGAGGCCGATAGACCGAGCGATTTGGGGAGCGCTGAGAGATCTCGTTGGGTTTCGCCACAGCTCTCTCTCGCTCCGCCTCGGAGGGAAGAGAGAGAGGTGTCGCCACGGAGGACATGACAAGATGTCGGAACTGACATTATATAGTAGTTATAATATCGAAATTGCCCTTGTAGCATTTAATTTTGGGTTTGCTATGGTTAAGAAGAGTAATGATGGCGGACGGGTACTGCAGCGTAGAGGGAGTGGTCCATCTGATCAATGGTCGCCGATGAATGGGTTGGCCACGTGGAAGAATATTTGGGAGCAGTTGTTTTCGACGCCGCCGGAGCGATGGGAGCCATCGGAGCGGCAAAGGATGGAGGGTATGATTATGGGGTCCACCGGATGGACGGTAGGGATACGAAATGATGAGATTGGCGGTGGTGGGGCTTTAGTTTTGGTGAAACATTACGTCATTGCCGGGTGTCCGCATCACCGTGACGATTCAGTGCAAAATATCTTCTGCGGACAAGAAATTGAGGGGTTAAACCGTTATTATTACTATATTATTATATTAGTAACGGCATCTATTTTGTTAATGAAAAATACATTTATTTACCTTGATGTTTACCTTTTTTTTTTTTAACATATATTTATTAAATTTCTTAAAACACAATTAGCGACCAAGAGGCACCATGCTTTTTATTATTATTATTATTGTTAGATGTGAACAAAATATGATTAATTATACGGAAACCATTGTTCCCATTCGACATTGAAACTAAAGCTCAAAATATTGTTGCAAATAAATAAGATATGTTTGATATAGCTGTCATCTAATAATTATTTCATCTGATTACTAGAAACAATTATTAAAAGTTCTCCTAGCAATCAATTCAAATAAGATAATTAGTTTAGAAAAAACGTCACTCCAAGCAGGCTACGAGATAATCTATGGTGCAAGACTATTTACATACTCATGCCATGTATATTTAATCCAAAAATTATTGGCTTCCATGTTCCTATGTGTATTGTTAGTCATTGGATTTGGGCATTTGAATGGATCATTTTTGATAGGTTAATATAAAGATAAAAGGAGTGGTTGATTTGGAAAGTTTACGCTACCAACTCTTCGAAATTATAAATAATGGTCTAATGATATAGGTAGATGAGTGGCAATAAAACAGTAATATTTGAAGTAGATGGGGGTATGAAGTTTAGATTCCTTGTCTTAATTGTTGGCCAGTTACGTGATTTCAATGCAACTTTGAAAACAAATTGCCATTGACTTTTTATCATCTTTAACCAATCTCAAATCATGAATGGTTCAACCCATTAAACTGATTCATAACTTTAAGCGCCATTTATTATTATGGCTATTATGATTTTGATAGTCTAATCATACTTAATTTCACAAATAAGTCATCTTCGTGGTTCAACTCATCTAATACAACTCAACTAGAAAACTACTGTGATTCACTTGGATAGAACAAAAAAGTAAAAGCTCCAAATCATTACGGTAAGATAGAGTAAAAATAGATTGCAAATTTGGCTCTCCGTATTTAAAATGACAACTTAATATATCATTTCATCCGTCTATTCTACTATTAAACTGAAACTCCTAAATACAAAGCATTCACGAAGCTTCAAAAAGTGCATATCTACCATTACATGCACAACATTGGATTATTCTGTAGTTTGCTTTGAAATCTATGCAATAGGTGATTAAATGATTTCGGAGTGATTTAGGATTTGTGCATTGGATTATCTGTTGGTTCGTGTAAAAGAATTGGCATCATCTTTTTTTTTTTTCTTTTTATTTTTGTGTGTGTGTGTGTGTGTGTGTGTGTGTGTGTGTGTGTGTGTGTGTGTGTGTGTGTGTGTGTGTGTGTGTGTGTGTGTGTGTGTGTGTGTGTGGAGGATACAACCTGGTTTCCCCAAAAACTATCCTAATCTCCTTTATAGAAAATTCAAACCATTACCCACCATCTCTATGTCTAGCCTTACATTTTACCAACCTATACATACCTAAATGGCTTGTGTACAATTATATTACGTTACATTAAGTAAATTCATATCTTACATTTCATCTCAATCTCTCTCTCTCTCTCTCTCTCTCTCTCTCTCAAAGAATCAGGCGTAAGAAGATTCATTCTATTAAAGCATTCCAAGTGTAATGCAAAAAACTAACTTCGTTTTGAAATTTATTTAAACAATCTACTCCCAGCTCTGCAAACTTTGATAATGGTAGTTTTCTGGACAATGTAAAAGGAACAGTAAGATCTCTTCACACAGATTAACAAATTTCATGACTACATTACAGAAAGCTTTAACACTTCTTTATTTTTTGGGAACGCTTAATCTTCAACAAATTTTGCATCTTAACCTCATGACTTCAAACTTTGGTTCAGGTCACTTTCTTATGAAACAGGTAAAGTTTTCCTCCTCTTTTCTTTTTTATTTTCAAAGAATAATAAACTTTGGTTCTGATGGCTTGCTCCACTTTAGCTCTTTCATGTGCACCATTATTGCAACGTAGGCCCTTAAATGATGATCAAATTATTATCTTTTTCCTGTTCACAAATGAAATGAGCCTTTCCACCACTTGGCGGCAAGGTCGACCAAGTTAGAACTATAAAAGTTCCAGTTTCAACTCTATTTTTATATTGTTCGCTCACTCGCATTGCAATGCCAGCATGCATTATAATTCTAAATCACCTGGCCAAGGATGACCGGCACGCGCACAGCACGTGACTAAACATAAAGAAGGTGATTACCTGAAACTGCTCCCTAAATTCCCTGCCAACGGCCAGCTGGAGAGCCAAGCGGATCCATTTTCTCAAAAAAAAAAAAAAAAAAAAAAAAGAAAGGGAGAGAGCTTCTTTCCTTTCTCTCTCTCTCTCTCGTTCTCTTTTTATTTTCTCATAATCTCAGGTGGAATCCTTGCATTCGATAACCATAATCCATTCATTTGGATTGAGGGTACTAGCGATAAGATGGAAAGATAAAAAAAAAAAAAAAAAAGAAGGCGCGAGAGAGAGGGAGGCGATGTCGGGCTCGTCGTCGGAATCGGGGGAGGAGGACGAGGGCATCGACGCCTACCGGAAGGGAGGCTATCACGCGGTGCGGGTCGGCGACCCCTTCGGCGGGGGCCGCTACATAGCCCAGCGCAAGCTCGGCTGGGGAAACTTCTCCACCGTCTGGCTCGCCTACGACACGCAATGCCAGGTACGTCTTTGTCGATTCCCGTTCTCTTGCTAATCTCGTCTGTTATTCTTTTCACTCCTAACTACGTTGCGCTCCCCGTTTTCTTACATAGATCTGTGCGGTTCTGCGGATTTTCTTGATAAAAATCTCATCTTTACGTGTTTTTTCTGCAATTATGTTTTTGAAGTGCTTCAACATGGACAATTCTTACGGTGATTAGTGAAATTATGCTAACAAAGCTGATCTTTGCTTTGAAAAATGCTTGTTTTTAGAAAAATAAAAAATGATCAATAGAATTTGCTCGTCATATCGTATCAGCGATCCTTGAATTGCTACTGCTATTGCCTAACCCTGGTTCGTGCAATTTTATGAAGACCCTTCCTTTTCTCCGTCTGATAAGCCTTTTTCTCGTTCAAGTATCCTTAATTTGTGGGCATTTTGCATCTGCTCATAATCTAATACCATTTTTTAATATATATATATATATATATATTTCATTGGTTAGTTTCGGGCATCTTTCGTCTCTACTGAATTTTTCTTTTATTTAAATGATGCTCCTGTCATTTAGCTCAGAGGAGTTCCGGTTGCTACCTCCTTACAAATTCTTTGCCTCATTTTACTGTCTTTAGCTTGTGGACTCAAATAATTGCCTTCATTCATTTGTTTGTTAAATCAATATCGTTGTTTCATTATGCTGAAGTTAATTTGTATTTTTATTTGCCCATCTAGTCTACTTATCTCATTAACCCCCAGCTCAACCTTTTAAGTTGATCATGCCCATGTTTAGTGTCTCCCATGTACTTGAGCTTACCTTCCAACTGAAGATTTGTGAGCTACATTTGCTTTGCAGAGTTTTGTTGCCCTTAAAATTCAGAAAAGCGCAAAAGAGTATGCTCAAGCTGCTCTCCATGAAATCGAGCTTCTTTCAGCGATTGCACAGGGAGATCCAACAAATTCAAAATGCATAGTGCGTCTGCTGGAACACTTCAAGCATGCCGGCCCCAATGGGCAGCATCTTTGTCTTGTAATTGAATTCCTTGGGGACAGCTTGCTGCGGTTAATCCGGTACAACCACAACAAAGGCATTGGGCTGCATAGAGTTAGAAATATATGCAGATCAATCTTGGTGGGTCTTGATTACTTGCATAGGAAACTTGGTATAATTCACACTGATTTGAAACCAGAAAATGTGCTCCTTATCTCCACCATTGATCCTGCAAAAGACCCTGCACGATCTGGATTTACCCCGATTCTTGAAAGGCCTGAGGGAAACCCAAATGGTGGGGTTGCAGTTAATTTGTATGAGAAGAAGCTGAAGACAAGGGCAAAGAAGGCATTGTCAAAGCTTTCTCAAAGTATAGGATCCATGGAAGGCCCTTTGGAGTTGAAGAGAAGTTTGGAAGGGATAGATATGAGGTGCAAGATTGTGGATTTTGGAAATGCTTGTTGGGCTTATAAGCAAATTACAAATGATATCCAAACAAGGCAGTATAGGGCCCCTGAGGTTATTCTTGGAGCTGGATACTCTTTCTCAGTTGATATGTGGTCTTTTGCTTGTATAGCTTTTGAGCTTGCTACTGGTGACATGCTGTTTGCTCCAAAAGATGGACAAGGGTTTAGTGAAGATGAGGTATTCTTCTGCCCCATCTTCTACTGTGTTTTAAAATGATGGTGTTGCTTGTATAAATAGTTCAACAAAAATGAGCATAGTAAATGCAACTTAATAAACTCTCATTTTGCATGACTCTTCATCCATCAGGAGTTGTAGATGGGATGACCAGAAATGCATATATCAATTTAGAACAAGCATGACAAGCTGGAGTATAAGCTACATATGGATCTGATACCCATTGCATAGTTTTGTGGGGGCATAGATTCAAGAACTGGGCAATCATTGATAAGATCCTGCTAAGTACTTTACTAATTTACCTGTTTATTTTAGCTGCATTTTTTTCTTGTCCTTGAAATGTTGATAGGTAAATAGGAACTTACCAACTCAGCCAAGTGATCTTGGTGATTACCTGTGATCATTAAAAATTGATAATTTCTTCTCCATATTATGATGTCAACTGAAATGTCATGTGACATATGAGTCAGGAAGCATGTGATGATGTAAGTGTGATGGCACTGAACCCTAGGATAATTTTTGTATATTTAAAAGATGGGATTAATATATATCGAATTTGATCTCCACAGGTGTGTTCTCTAACTTTTCAATTTATCTTAAAAGTAAGGCTTCTATCTTCTCCGTTAGTTCTAGCATATCTCAAATGAATAATTAATTGTCCTTGATGCATTGGATGAGTGTAGATTTCCAGGTTAGTGGGATTGAGAAATCAAATTACCTGTTAAAATTAAGCTCTTCAGTTAGATGAAAGTTCCCAAAGGCATTCCTCATGCATAATGGCATATTCATTGGTTGTACACTTTTACATGTTTCATATAATTGATATTTGTTAATGCACACACTAAGTGCATGGTTTGAATTCATAAAAAATTTGTAGTCTAGCTTAACAATATTTCCTTCCAACATCTGACTGCTTTTGTTTCCAATATCTGGCTGCTTTCTAATGTCTGATGGAGGTTGATAAAGAATGTCGGAAGGTGCTGGAACACATATTTTTAACAAATTGTTGCATGATCAATAATCGCTAAGGATCAGCATTAGCCCATGCCTCATTATTCTTGCAATGAATGTGTTAACTATGCATACTGAAGAAGAAATTTCTTGGTGTTTGTTATTTGCAGCAATGTAGTGCAAGGCTATCATAAACTAGAGTTCTCAAGGAGAACTTTGAAGGATCATAGTCTGAGTCAGATAGACCAGATGGAGTATGCGGGATGCACTTTTGCCAGAAGTCAATTGAGGATGAAGCTCATGATCTATGGAAAATAAGTACCCCAAGAGTGAATATATCTTTTACTCTGGACCTATCATGCAAGCGACAGGGAAATAATATTAGAGAGGCATGATGAAGCAGAAGGGTATTGCTAATGTGTTGTTTGATTGATACATACTGTGGTAACGTGGGGGGCAATTGTTCGATAGTCATCATGGCTGACTCATGGACTTTATTCTATATAGTTTGGGTTTCAGGCTAGGCCATTCAAGATTTTGGGTATGCTTTGCCTAGACCTGACCCTTTGGTATCTCTAATCATGCGGTAAACTAGAAAGGATAAGATCAGAACTCGGGAAAGTGGAGGAAGCATAAAAATTGTACTTGTAGAGGGTAAAGTTTTAAATTGTAGACTAAGATGCTCTGCCTGTTTACAAGAAAGATTAATCTATAACATGAGGGAACAGAGCCTTGCCCAGAGGGGGCAAAGAGGAGAAACAGGCCTCTAAGTTTATGTTATGGAGGTAGCGAAGAAGTATGGAGAGGATTAATCTAGCACAGACTTAACCTAGAAACATGAATTTTGGAGAAGTAACTTGAGACTTGATCCCTGTCGCTGGCATATTACATTGGCAAAGTATTATAAAAAGTTTATATAAAACTAGTAGCATAGATTGGATAGCAATAATAAGGTAGAGCAGAGTTTTTCAGGTAGCTTCCAATAGTCACGTGCTTCTCTTTTTGGAATATATTCCTTGCATGCACAAGCAATTTCCAAAGAGCAGCAGTGTTTCAGCTAATTAACTTCTACTATAACCAAAGCAAACAAGCTGCCATCCAATTATTTGAGCTTGAAAATAACTCATTAAGGCCATGCAAGCAACTTGATAAGGCATAAACTGTTTTTTGGAATGTAATAAGCAAAATCTCTATTGCCAATGAACTTCAGAGTTAACGTCTGAATTTAATTAATAGTACAACCTAGCAATTACCAAAGACATTACTTGTCTTAATTTTTCTTTTCTTTCCTGTCTTTTCAGATAAACCTTAGCAGAAATTTCCACTTCTACTTCTTTTAAGTTGACCGTATTTTTAAGTTGAGAGGCCGTGCATGCAACTTGATGAGTCATAAACTGTTTTTTGGAATGTAATAAGCAAAATCTCTATTGCCAATGATTTTCAGAGTTAACATCTGAATTTAATTAATAGTACAACCTAGCGATTACCAAAGACATTACTTGTCTTAATTTTTCTTTTCTTTCCTGTCTTTTCAGATAAACCTTAGCAAAAATTTCCACTTCCACTTCTTTAAGTTGACCATATTTTTAAGTTCAGATAAACCAAAATTCTTCTCTGTCCAAAATATTTTGCTGCCCTAAAATTTTTGAGATGCATTGTTCTTTTAACAAGTTTAATATTTAAGATGTGCTCTTCTTGTTGACCATGCAATTTGGAAGGCTTGCTGCTTAATCTAAGGTTATGTAGGTCCGTTTTCTTCTCAACCGACCATACAATGTCTTGAAACACATTACTGTTGAGATGACTGCATCCACCAACAGAGCTTTGGCTTGCAAATTCTGCTTGCTTATGTCTTCTGAATTGACTATTAGAATTTTTCAAAGATGGAAGATCCATAGAAGCCACCCTCTATTAGAAAGGATAGCAACAATCAAACATCAAATAGCTGAAAATTGATTTCTGGAGAGACCCAAGAAACATGGAAGAATCTCATGAAAATGCATCCAATTGAGCAGGTGTAGTGATGTACATGGTGATCTATGCGTTCCCCACTTTCTCAAGCTGATTAGAAGCTAGGTTTATTTTTTTATTTAAACAATTAATAAGAGATGTAAAAATAAACATTACTCTGCTCTTATTCTTCTTCATTTTTTTTCATGCAATGAGCCAGCCCAAAATACTCTCTAACCATTGATTTAGAACTTAGAATCATTCCAGCAAGGCATTTAAGCCAAAATTTTTGTGCATGTGAAAAATTGGGAGATATGAAAGGACACATAGTTAACATGGGTGTTGTTAACATTAAGTTTTAAGAATGAAATTTGAATTATTCATTAGAATATTAAGATTTAATTGGATGCATGCCTTCATGCAGTTAAAAATTAGAGGAATATATTTATAATAATACAATATAAAATATCAACACTATCTTTATGATCAAAAGAATAATAAATACCTTCCTTTTTTGTTTAGTAATGGATTCTGATCCCAGTTCTTGTTGAATAACCTGACTATAAAAGCAATCAACCTTCTAGGTCTGGAGATGCAAATTCAGAAGCTCAATGCCTGATCTACTTTGATGTGGTTTTTACTTCCAGTATCAAGGACCATAAGTTGGATGTTGATGTTATTGAGCTTACTGCTTGATTTTTACCTTTGGGTTGGCCTAACAATGGAAGGTTTCTTCTTAAAACTGAAGAGGGTTGTTAAGTCATCAGTAAGTTCATAATTTTGTTATTATTAAGGTGACTTGAAATTTTGAATGGAATAAATCTTCATTTTTTTCATAATATCTAAGCATCTTCATGAAGAGACATTTGGGATCTTTTAATTTCATGAGAGGTCTATACTCACTGTAATCACTCTTAAGCAAATTACTGTTTAGTGCGGCAATCATTTGGTTTTCAGAGTATACTTTCTCAAAGTGTATGTTTTCAAAGTAAATTTCTCAAAGCAATTTACTAATAGTAATCATCTAACTATAGCCAATCCCAACTAGTTTAGAATTAAGCTTCCTTGCTGCTGCTGTTGTAATAATTTCTTTCTGTACTTTGGCACTCACTGTTCAAATTAACTGGAGGGGTCAGTTTTTTAGGCCATGTATTTGTAAAAGCAGCCAAAACTTGAAACAAAGGCTGAAAAACTTGATCATCTTTAGAAAAAAATAATTACTTTTCCATGTGTTTACCATATTTCTCTTTAGCAAGAACCAATGTCCATGAGTAAACTATATTTTTATCAAAATGTAATGTTTCCATGTTTTTGGGTCTGGATGTCAGGATCACTTGGCTCTAATGATGGAACTTCTAGGAAAAATGCCAAGAAAGGTATGTTTTGTTCTCACTCTTTTTGACCATTGAAAGAATCTGATAGTGATCATCTTCTCTTGGGAGTCCAGATTGCTATTGCAGGTTCTCGATCAAAGGACTTCTTTAACCGATATGGAGACCTAAAGAGAATCCATAGGCTGAAGTTCTGGCCACTAGATCGGCTTCTGTCTGAAAAATACAAATTTTCTGAGATGGACGCCTGTCGATTTGCAGAATTTCTAAACCCTCTTCTCAGTTTTGCTCCAGAGCAGCGGCCAACAGCAGCACAGTGTCTACAACACCCATGGCTCAATGAAACAGAATAAGCTGGTCTAGTGTCTACAACACCCATGGCTCAATGAAACAGAATAAGCTGGTCTATAAGAAGAGAAAAGCAGCATGGAACAATCTGCAAATTAAAAATTGACAGGTGATAAATTTTTTGCAGATGCCAGCCACCAAAACCGCCCTCTTGAATATGTGATTTTAATGATTTTTTTTTGTGCCTCTTATAATTCAATAATTTCATTTTATTGGTTGAGTGTAAAATATTGAGGTCTGTAAGGATGAAGCAGCTTTAAGTCAGTTTTAAAGTTGTCTTAGCGACATCCTACAGCAGCATAAAGTGATCTTTCGTGTAAATGTATTACCTAAAGATTCATATCCTTTTGCAAGAGAGAATTATGGTATTGGATGCAAGATGTTTGATTAAGGCTATGGCAACCAGGTCCTGTGCAGAGAATGTTGGTCATCCTTGCTCAATCTTGTAAGTAAAAGATGTACATTATAGTCATTTTACTTATCCTTAGATGTTTGTCTACTGCACCCCATTAAAGAGCAAAGAAAGCTCAGGCATGACGTCTAGAAGTGCTTTAACCTCTGAAAGTTGACTTGAGTGGGACATGGAGGCCTTTTCAGAACTTTGTGCTCTTTGTGGTGCTCTTTTTATGATTTCAGCTGCTCATCTTTTTCTTGTCTACAAGTTCATGAAACAATGCCCCTTAGCAAGGGAGCAGGTGTTGAATTGCTGCATATTGGCCTGAAAAGGCCAGAAATGTTCAAAGTTTCGGAAGCCACAAACCTGGCGATGTTCATGATTGCTCGTATTGATTCAATCGTATATTGGGACCCGTTTGGAGTTTAGAGGAAGGCAGTGGTGGCCTTTGGGTCAGGTCAGGAAGTAGGATCAAATCGATGAGTCACCTCAATAGCAGTCCGTAGACAGCGGATCCAACCACTGCTATAGCTGGTTGCCTCAAAGGTCTAGAGGGAAAATACGACAGTAAATATGAGATAGATTGGGTAAGTGTATTTTGCTTAAATGTATAAAATTTACTTAATTTTTGATTGTCCAAGAGAAAATTAAATTTGTTGATTTATTTATTTTAAGAAGGATATATTATTTAGAGCTTCGTCATGATTATGCAATGCACTTTTATTAGAAGTCTGATGCACATATTTTAAGTATTTAATATATATATATATATATATTTGTTTAGAGTATCACTCCTCCCGTATTCAGTCCAGGGGTAAAATCAAGGGCCCATGAATAAATGTTGTTCTTAAAATAAGATAAAACAAAATAAATCCACCCTTTTCTTGCAAAGTAAATTCTTAAGTAGATTTTTTTATGCAAAATTTACTTTGGGTAAAGCTGTAGAATCCGATTCCTCAAGTGTGGATATAAAATTACAGGCTTTTGCTACGATATTTTAAATTATTTTTCATTTTTATAATTTTTTTCTTATCATTTGATTATTTTCTCGTGCTTTTAATGCATAAAGAATAATCAATTAGAATAATGGTGTGCGTGGCTAGTGTGCTTGGTACAAAATATGGCGGTAGGAAATACGAGGGATGAGAGAGAAAGAGGGATTGATTCAATCTATGAATCAAGCCTCACAAGACTTCATTGTTAAAATGGCGCTGCTCTCCAAAAAAAAAAAAAAAACACTCAATCCGGATGCTTGTCTAAATAGTTTTTTCTTTTCTTCTTTGCAGTGTTAATGCACAAGGAAGAAGAGTCGAATGGAGATTGAAAATATGAGAAGAATAATTAATTTATTTGGCAAACTATCATAAAATAACCATACTTGAACAAACGGTGAAAATGACTTTAAAATTAATAAAAAAATACCATAGCAAATCCCAAAATTATAATTTTGAATGTAACATGCTAACCATTAAGAAGGTAAATCCTAACATGGGCAAGATTTTTCATAGAACTTGAGTCTAAGGAGATTTATTTGTTACATAAAATGGATTCTAAACCTGAAATTTATGACTAACACCCCGTATGAAACAAATGAATTCTATAATTTTTGTTAAATTCATTTACGAATACATGATTTACTATGTTTGATAACATAACAAGTCATGAATTTGAAATCGCAACTATTAAATCATGAAACTACTCTCTCTTATTTCAAATCCTATCAATTTTGATAGGATTTTCAAATGAATTCCTTGTATCAACAAAAAAAAAAAAGGGATAAAATTACACCTACCAATGGCCAATAATTTTTTTGACCAAAAAACATTATTTATGATATTATTATGATGATGAATTATTATTATATTAATAATTATTATAATGTTATTATATCATATAATTTATACTATATTAATTATAATATATTTATAATATTATGATATTATATCATTAATATTAATATAATACTAATATAATTATAAGGTTATTTTATATTAATAATATAAATTATCTATGTTATCATTTATAATATATTATTATTTTCATAATATAATTAAATATAATCATAATATTGCGAACTAATAATTTATCATTATATTATAATTATTATAATTTAAATAATAATTATAATTATTAAATAATCATAATTATATTTTATTATGCATTAATTAAATATAACCATAAATTAATCAATTATGATTATCAATTATAATTAAATATAATTATATTAAATTATAATTAAATATAATTATAATTAATATAATTAAGCATGATTTAAGAACATAACTGATGTAACCATTCTCAAATTATTATTTCCAACTAATTACTTAATAGAGATAATTTAAGAAAAGAAAATATTGAATTTTATTTTATTTTATTTACAAATAAATCCAGCCATGAAACTCATTTCGTTTGCAAATGAATGCAACGGTGATTTGTGTTCCAAACGGAGTCTACAAAGGAATTTGAACCTCATATAGCCCAATATATTACAAGTTCAGGAGTCACTCTAGCATGAGACTTCTCACATTGACGGGTACTCAGATTTTGAGTTTCCTCAGTCTAACATCTCTCATCCTCATATAGCCCCATATATCTCTCATCCTCAGTCTCAACCATCGGTTGCATGATTAAGATCTAACATCTGTAACACTAATGCCCGGCATTGGGGTTAGGGGATGGTAGATTCTTGGCAGGACCACAGCCATCCATCATAATTTCCTTATCTTAAATCAGATATGGGACAATGGGATAGTTAGTAACAAGTAGGGCAATGGGATATTCAGCAAGTGATGTCTTAGGCGGCTCCTTTCAGGAATCTTAGCAGTTATTTATCAATCAAAAGGAATGCCCAAAAAATGGTTGCCCTCTGGGTGGTATTGGGCCATTGGGTGTTCATTTCTGGATGCCTGTCCATATCTCTTCTTCATGTATGTGTCAAATCTTTACCTGACAAAATATCTTGGTACCATGCCAGCAAGAAAAGATTCCCAAATATTTAAGGATTTGTTTAAGTACCTAGCATCAGGTGAGCAATAAATGATTTAAATTCAATGCTATCTCCCAGGAATTGAAACCAAAAACTGGTGTGGTTGCTCATAACACCACATCAAAACTATTGTCCTTTTCTCTCTTTGCTATGCTTGCTATGAAAAGATAATGCAAACCTCTGCTGGATTAGACCAGCAGAAGGAATGAGAAACAATAACAGACCAGGTGTGACTCTGTTTTGCAAGAATTTGGCAAGTAGACAGGTCCCAAAAAGGAAGGGAATCCAAGACATGTTTAACAGAGATTTCGGTGAGAATTCGCAAAATAGTCAACACAATTCATAGCGGAGATCATCAGATGGTAACGATGAATACTAACAAATAAATTACATGATAAATAATTTACATGCATATCCTATGGTCTAATTCACAGAGAACATCAGGGCCTGGATAGAAGGATTTATCCTCGTGAGATCCCTAAGCATTTAGAGGTGATCTTTACAAAAGCTTTGATAACACACCATCTAGTCCATTTGTTTGGTGCAGGGTAGTCTCCAATTGTCTGCAACATCAGTGGATGAAATTTATTGAATACCACTTCCATATCAATGTCTCCCATAATTCAGGTTAGACATTCGTTGGACAATCTTTCCATCAAAATCTGTGGGGTTGCCTGAGCTAAAGAATGGTAACTTGAGCATATTTTATTCATTAGCTAACAAAGTGCTCTTAATCGGCTCAAGTGGTCATATACTATAACCAGAAAATCATTATATAACTGCCAGTTACGTTCTGACATGTCTAATGCACCAACCACCGATTCTAGTGCCTCATTATTTTGTCAGCACCACTCTTGAGAGATCAGACAACTTTTCAGCTGAATCGATCTTGCAATTACTTGTTTAACTTCGATGATTGGAGACATGAAAAAAATAAAGATAGGAAAATCAAGCATGGAGCATACTAAAGCATTAGAACAAGAAAGCCCAGTTCGTGCATTCAAACTTAAAGACTGCTAATATATCCAGAAAGAACAAATGCTACCGTGCATAAAAGAAGACCATCCTTAAGACTAAAATTTCAATGCGCTTCATTTTTTGAACATCAAAATCAAAGTGCCATACCAAAATTATTTGAAATGCGTATGTTGATGAATAATGTTTCACCTCATATGACAAGATTCCACACTGCATTACAAATATGCTACTTCAGTACAGCAGTATCAGTCTTACAAGCACAGCTCCAGAAGAGAACGTCTTTAAGATCAGCAACCATCATCAAGAAGAATCACAAAGAAACCAGATGGATATGTTGATATCACCCAATTAAGATTCAATATAGAATAGAAGATATGACAATTGCAAAACACACCCAAAATTATCTTGGCCATGGGTAATACTAGACAATGAACTTAAAATTCATTAACGCGCGTCCATGAGTTTTATGTATTTCTAACCGAAAATATAATTATTCCATGAGTAATTGATTATTATGGCTTGTCTCCATTGGAGATGAGCATATGTCTTTTTCCTTATTCCACACTTGACTCCTCCACAAACTTCTTTATAAAATATCTTTTGCATAACTATGGTGCTTGGACTAAGTCTCACTGCTTCCAATTCTAGCATTCCCTGCATGAGCTTGCCATATCCATCACATATTTGGTTGCTTGTCTATTCAAGTCAAGTCTCTCACTGTTTCTAGACAATTTCAGCTGAAACTTTACAAAGTGAAACAAAATGGCCAAAAATTTTCAGCCTAGGCTTGCAAGCCAATATGTGTTTTAAAACCAAAACAGAAAATTTTGATTTAAATAGTCTCTGATGCAACATGTTTACGATCTCAAATTCATCTCCATCACTGACTTCAGCTTAGGCAACATGCAGATATGCTCTTTCCCATGATTCAAGCAGACCTGTATCCATAAGCTAAAGTCCGTTATATTGATGCAAAAGTTATAAATACACCTCTTCAGCAGTAACCTAATAGCCCTGCAAGGATTGTGATCCCTTCTCATGCTTGATTGAACGGATGGTATTCTTAACTGGATGGACAAATTGGGCTAGAACCAGAACATCAGAGTCTAAAGAATTGTAAAAACAAATCTGTGAAAACTTATTATATCACACCAAAAAATTTGCCTCTTGGAAGAAAGAGCAATATCCTATGCTTCCTCAAATCATCTCCAGCTTGTGTTGACTTTTGTTGATGCTGGTAAACTAATTATTCTAACTTATGCCACATCACCAACTATGATTGAATGTTCTTGGTCACTTTGATTGACAGTTACATGAGAAAGCCAAGATGAAGTCAGCCAGAAAGGGCTGTCACCGTATATTACTTCTGTTTAATTGAAAACAGACATCCCTATTCAGTTAAAGTCAGCCATGATTTACTATGAATATGAACATTCATAAAAAAATGCAATTAAGCCAATCAGAACTACAAATTTAACTAAGCTGATTTGACTTCACCCAAAAGTAGAAAATGTCACTTTGTCCAAAAAGCACCTGAGCACAAAGTACAATTTCCCAATACATATCATCTGTGATAGAAATTCAATTAATTTGTCTGCTCTTTGGTTTTTATGGCCTCTTAATTTCCTATATGAACCAACATACCATTAAGATCACTCTGCACAAGTTGGATTCAGTCAAGGGTGGGGGAGTCATGCACTTCTTGGAAATTATCATGTAATTCAGGAGAACTCAATATGTTTGGAATAATAGCAGACAAATGAACAACTTTCTCCATCAAATCTAGTAGTAAAATATAGCACGAGGGTATATAAAATGTGATACATTAGAACAAAACCAAAGAAGCAAGCCTACTAAAGAACATGATATCAGAAAGCAAGCACCCTGTATAAAATCAAACCATAAAGCAAGCAACTACTTGGCAAAAGGCAACTTCTCCCTCTCCTTGTCCAGGTTGCAAAATTCAACATATAACATGAGCTCCAGCACCATCATCTTCCTAGCATGATAAAAACATAAAAGTTACGTCACTAATCAACTTTAACCACAGCAGAGGCCTTAGTAGGTGAAGGATTTGAACATAAAGCACGCAAGATTTTGCTATCAGAAGAACACTGCGACACCTTCTTGCATTTCATTGTTGATGTAATCTTCATCGACAGCTGCCCATCATCAGAATGTTTTGCATTGTTGAAAGATGTGTGTCTTTCTACATGATCCAACTCTGATTCCCCAGTCACTGAATGATCCCCCAAGCTTGGAGTCTCTTTGGATTCTCCCTGATGCCTGACATTACATTGACTTAAAGGCAGTTTCTTCCTCTTAATTTTCACTTTCCTACTACCAGCAATTCCTCTATCCTTAGACCCATGAGGATGTTTTTCTAAAGGACAACCAGATTCTTCCTCTTCCCTCTCAAAAAGGTCATCTTTGGAACACACCACAATCTTTTTCTCCAATCTATCTACGGAATGTCCGTTATTGAGATGATCAACTTTATCACATGGAACAGGTGAGTTTCCATTGCACACAGCACCACCATTAGGAACTTCCTCTTTCCCAGAAAATCGAAGCTTCTTCTGTTTATTGTAAGAAATTCTTGGGGAACTGTTCATAGCTTGATGCAACTGCCGGGCCAATTCTTCATCAGTTTCTTGGCTCCCCACAGGCTGATTATTCTTATACAAGAGCTTGACTGCCACATGCTTCTTTCGTGACTTGGTTTTGGCCGGGTGACCCTTTCGGGCAGCTTCACTCCTTGAAACATAATCTAGTAACTCCAGGGCATTCTTGGCAGCAGTCCTGGCCTTCACAGCCGCTGCCGCTTTCTCCATTGCAGTGGCTCTCGCAGCAGCAGCAGCCTCTGCGGTGGCCAAAGCTACTGATTTGGTGGCCTCGATGATCTCCTCCGGCGAAGAAGTGGTCGAGTTGATAATATCACGGAGACGGGCATTGAGATCACTAGAAATTAAAGGAACAGGAGGCGAGAAATCACAATCACAGCCCTCCTTCTTTAGTCCAGCAAGCAGTCGCTTCCGAGGAGGCAAGCGTGTGTTGATATCAAAAGAATCCATAGAATCCACTACTTATGTATTCGAATTCTGGAATTAGCTTGCCGTATCGAATTCGATCTTATTGACCTCAAATGATGAATTCTTTCCTATCATCAAATTAACCTTCGGACTTGTCAAGGAATTAGCTTAGTGGATTCCACTACCACAAATTCACTCCTTAGATCCCACCCCCTCAGATTCCACAAAACTCTTAGAACCATCAAAAACCACAAACAAGATCCATTTGAGAGGTTACAAGCAAAACAAGGTAACAAGATTCCAACTTGCTGCCAAATTCTTAGAAATTTATGATGAAAACAGCAAATTAAAGGTGAAAGAAATCATATAAAATCCAGAATTCAGAGTTTGAGATGGATAAGAAATCCTCTCGAGCACCGAAACAGAGACTCAATCGATCATGAGATCAAACCAGCGTACCGAGATAGTCGCAGAATAGAAGGATCGAAATCTCTACGTCGCCTCAAGATCGGGGCGGATTAGGGTTTCCGCTTGTGAATTCCATGAAGCGCTCCGAACTCCACAGGATTCGATTTATTTTATAGAGAACGATCCCCAAACTCCATAGAGAGAGAGAGAGAGAGAGAGAGAGAGAGTATTTATCTCATTTATTTACGTTTATTTATTTATAGGAGGCCATCGGCCAATGGCGTCACGCCACGGTATTTTTCAAACAACCAAAATACCCCTGGGGTGGGGTTGAGCACTCTGGTTGCCACGTATACGGCATCCAGCGGTTGTATTTACATTCAAGAGAGTGATCGGTGACGATCCTAACCGTTGACAAACCATAAAGTACAACTCTCGTGGGAGGAGTGGACTCAAATTTATTCATAATCTATAATTTATATATATACACACGCAAACAATCATCCTCACACTTTCCCTCAAAATATTTTTTTTATTCTTAAACTTTTAATTATAATTTAGTATTCATTCTTGAAGAACATTTTATTCTTAGCTCTTCGTTATATAAGATCAGTTGCATATTAATTTATATATTAATTTATTAATCAATTCATATTTATTTAGAGCTGCATCAAGGTGCTGCGTGAGTTATTTCATCAAACTTAACGGTTCAATTATTATTTTCAAAACATGAGAGGTTAAACAATAACCAAAAAAAATTAAAAGATCAAATTGAATTTAAAGTAAAAATTTGGGAATCAAAAATATATTTTAATTAAATTTACTAATTTCAAAATAATTTTTACTGTTTACGTTGTGACATAGAAATACAAAAGATAAAATTATGAAACATAATTTAAGCTTACCAGCCTTAAAAACCAATTTATTAATAATCGTTTTAACACGTTATTTATCTACCAGAAAATATACCAAAATATTTAAATAAATTTTTATTATTAATTTTTCTATGAAATTTTAAAAAATTTAGATGTCTCTTCCTGGAATTCTCCTGTTTTATTTTTGAATTCTTTAACATCTAGCCAATCGGCCAAGTCTTCGAGCCCTATAATAGTGGACGGTGCCCCCAGTCTCCCTTGTAAAAGCTCGGTGCCAACCAGTGAAAACAGCACTTTAGTGGCCTCCAAGTTATCTCATTTATTCACCAATTAAGTACTGAGATTTTCATTCCATCCTTTTTAACCTTAGGATGATTTAAAATGAAACTCGTAATCTAATGCAGATGCATTCGGACACAACTGTAGAATCATCATAAAACATTTTGGATCAGTCCCTGGTTGTTGAAACACCGACAGGATCAAATTGCCAGTCCCAGAGACACTTCAGAGGATAAAAGCTCATTCTCCTGTTTGCGCAAAGGTTGGTTAATGATCGATCATCCATAGAAATGGCTAATTATTTTCCTCTCCAAATTTTGTGGTGACTTATTTTATCATTTGCTCCACTAAGCAGCTCAGACTGCCTAAAAGGAATCAGCTCTCCTCAGATAATCAATGAGAATGATTTTTTTGCTCTTCTGTCAAAGCGTATGATTCCATTATACGAACAATTCCATGTTCATTTTGCACTCCAAGGGAATCTTAGGTCATCAGCAACACAAGTCATCCTTGGATTATAAATTCTGCAGGTTGATAACATCTATGCCATGTGTCCAAGCACTGTTAAAACATTCTGGCTGTGTATTTACCTTCCATAATTCTAAGACATTAACAGCTTAAACAGTTTTTGACATAATCCAAGGTATGGTAATTCTCTAACAAAAAGGTGAGTCAAGGTTGTGATACCAAAAACAAATAGAGAGAAAAAATAAAAGACAAAAGTTTGTGAAGATCTGGCCATCTGGCATATGTTTTGTCAACCACCAGCTTGCGGCCATCCAACTCCAGCCATGTGATAGAAGCAGCACATCTGCAATCTTTATGTGCTAGTAAGTGGAATGGATCCACTCACTGAACAATTTGGCCATTCTGCTGATTTGTTATGTTAAAATGACTAGCCAATAGAGTACTAGAATGAAGACAATCTATCATAAATGAGCACAAGTGCTCACCATTCAGTTTGCTTCCAAAAATTTTGCCTCCATTAAACCTTCGAATCATTGAACAACTTCTATAAAGAACTTTCAAGTTCTATTCAAGCATGACATAACTCTTCGTGAAACAAAACATCTTCTATTTAGGTGTTTCGGAGGTGGGGGAAATGAGAATGGAGGTTTTCAAACTCAGAAAGTTTTTGCATGATCATCTTTCAATCTAGGCATTGGTAGCTTCCAATTTCTAATATCAATTTCCTTTGTGTTGCTTCCCCATCATCAGGGTAAAAGTTGAGTGTTGAGTAACAAAGTATCATGCTTGAACATTGTTAGAATAACTATACAATTTAGAAGAGCAGCAAGTGAGATCAAACATGACTCTGACCACCCAAATCTTAACAATGCATCTTTTCACCATCAAGATCTGCATTAAGAAGAAATCAGGAACCTATTTGAAGGATGCCAAACAGTCATATCTTCAGAATCTCAGGATGCATGTATAAGTTTTAGAAAGTACCATTCTGTGAGGACCATATACTACAATTCTCTAAGCAATTTTTAGCAGATCGTTGAAATATCACCAGTTTGTCAGGGTGGAAGCTACAATCAGCAAAAACTAGGACTAGAATGTTATCCAATCAAGTCGTAGCTCTCTCCTTGTCGACAAGGACTAAAGCTTCGAGGAATTTCCATCTTTCCAATCAAGTGATCAATTCCTACAATGACAAGAATCATTCAGCAGATTGAAAAGATATATAGTGGAATATTAAAGGAAAATTAAATTAGATTAAACCAACCTGGGTTTGATAGAGCGTTCTCATAGAAAGACATTTGGCCTAAACTGCCAGAAGACCTTGAACTGTCATTTGATGCATGCATGCCTTGTCTTGGATTGGTCTCCGGACCAATCGAATGCACTTCAGAGTTCATTTGTGTACTGTGAATGGAGAGATCGTCTGTTCTTGGAGGCAGGTTTTCATGCGTATGTTTCTCCGTCTTGGGTTTCTTTTCACTCGGTGATTCATCATCTGCCTCTACTTCAGAATCAGTATTATTTGGTAATGTAGCAGTCTGCTTCCGCTTTGATCGTGCCCTTCTATTCTGGAACCAGTTATAGACATTTGTTTCAGAGATCTGACCATGCTGTGACAGTTCAAGAGTTATCTCTTTTATCTTCTGCTTGGTTGGAGTCCCATTGCCCTGATCGAATATGCTCTCAAGAATTTGTAGCTGCATGGGTGTTGGAGTCCACCGCTGCCTTGCAGTGATCTTGTGGATCCCAGGTGTCATCATAGGATCAGAATACATCCTCCCCAATCTCATTCCTAAAACAAGAAATAATGAGACTAGCCAAAGGAAATTAAGAGAGGATTCCTAAGGAATCATCCTGCAAACCCCATGTCAGCCGATATCAAATTTCGAAAAGCTATCACATTATGAGAGAGAGAGGGAGCATAACTAAAGTTGAAGTTGTACCTATATGTTGTTCTAAAGGCAACAACATAGCAATACAAAAGCAGCTAATATACTTCAATATATGTTTCATAAACGTCAACTGCATGGGTGATCTACTCTTATGGATAAGTAGAACGAAGTGATTAACTGTTCGCCCATTGCAAGGAGCATGGAAGGACCTCATTAATTTTGTTAATTGCCCTCAAGGTGATATACGTGGAAGATTGAAGTCAATCATTTGAGTAATTAACTGCTGCATCATCGTCCAGAAGAATTTATAAGCTATTATGGAAAAGAACAATTGTGACCTCTCGTGATAAACATCATGACCAACATGTTATAAATAGTTGTTCAGGAGCCAATCCTGTGTACAGGTTAATCAAGCAGATGAGAGTAAGCAATTACTGATGCACCTTGGCATTCTGGTCGATGCAAATGGTGCATCAGAACTTGTGATTGCAGAACATAAAATAGTAAAGAGTGAGAAGGTTGATGAATAGCGCCATGTCTGGTTGTTGAGTGCTTTGCAATACTCTTCATATAGATTTTCACATTCCTCTCACAAGTTTTGTTTCCATATTGTTATTTCAGGCGTCCATGGCACTGCTTGGAAATTAAAGAACAAATAAGAGAATGACATAACTTTAGTGATAAGAGAATGACATAACTTTAGTGCTAATAAGAGCCATTCTTGGTTAATTCTGATGATGATGGATCTTCTTTAATATCTCAACTAACTCAATTTTAACATCAATCCGATGAAGGTTAGTAAACCATCACAACAAGTTACTTGTAAAGGCATGTGCATATGACAGACTAACAATCAAAAGAAAATACAATAGAACTCTTGCAAATGCATGAGTTTCAGAGAGAACCAGACATCCCCAGTTCTTGCTTCACCTTGTAAGTATAAAATCATTAAACTTAAGCCTGACAACTTGAACATAAAATAGAACATTCCATGACTCAACTGAGTTTTTTAAAAAAAGAAAAGAAAAGAAAAGAAAAGAAAAAAAGGGTCAGATTACTCAACAACAGCTGCCACTGTAGTCTTCAGTTAGGAATATGCTTTCAACCAAGACCACCTGATGTAGCCCTTGCGTTTGCATACATAGTTCAGATACATTTAAATATATAAAGAAAACAACTCTCACAAGAAAGTAGACAATCCATATTAATCAAACATTGAAAAGATTGCCAAGCTTTTAACTAGTAATAAAGCAAAGTGGTTCAATAGAGAAATTCCATTAGGCAAGAAATGTTGGATGACTTTAACACAACTCTATCACCATGTTTGCACACTTAAAGTTGAAACTACTGTCTCAAGCTTTTTCACCTCTCACACATATATCCTTCTTAGCACATTTTCTTCGTCCTAGACCCCCTACCGATACTTCAGGATATAACAGTCATGCTGAACATTTCTAATGTATTAAAAATTTCATTCTTTTCTTAATTTTAAGTGGATAGCTATAATTGTGAAGGTATCAGCTCTTGTAGATTGCACCGACTCAAATATAAGTAGGCATCTTTCATAGTTCTTGAGTTGTCTCATGATGATCAATGGACATGGTTCTCTGTTCTCCAACTGTCTCATGACAGCAACAAAACTGTATCCATGATATTGCCAGCTAACTCATCCTTAATCTCCCTTTAAGCATCTGTTCATCTTGTAATAACTCAATTTTAAGATATCCGAGCACTAGTTGCTACCTGTGGTGTTTTAGAGTTAAGATAAAACAACGTTGGCATCTGACAAGTAGACAATTTTCCAAGGTGGTGATAGGAAAAGAAGTGAAAAGGCAAAATAAATCATTTAAGCCAGAAACAGAAACTACAGTCACATAACTCAGATAAACATTGGCTTTTCTAGAATAAGGTGACAAATATCTAGTGATGAATATGTATATCAATATTCAGGACATGACTTACATTTAGAATAACAGTGAACATGAAGAAGTAAAACATCACACTTGATTGACATAACAAACTCTTATGCAGATCCAGTTAATGTGGAAGCAACATGCATAGCAATCCTCAATCTTCACTTTCTGAGACTGGTTACTGACAAAGAAGCAGCCAATATTCAGATGACCAGTGTATGTCCTCCACATGCACCAGTCCTCTGTATATCTCTCAACTAACCAAAACTTGCAGATCATATTATTGACTAATCTAGCTACAAAGGCTAGAGAGCAAATAAAGGATGCACAATCTAAAATTCTTCTGTTCCTTCAAATTGGATAAAACACCACACAACAGACAGGACAGATCTCCTGGATAACATATCTTGATAAATGCTGCAAAATCCTGGCATTTTTAATTAATGCACTGTTACAATTATATCAAGCCCAAAAGGAATACCACCAACAATTATATATCAAGTAGATGAACAAAATTTTATAGTACAAGCATCATCAATAAATGCTATTGCTGAAATTCTTGCACTTCATCTTACCAGATCATTAAATACTCTGCTCCTCCCAACAGTCCAAAGAAAAAAAATCGTCCATAATCCAAGAAAAAAGAAACCAACCATTAATTTGAAAGAAAGCAAAACAGAACGAGGACTTAACAAAGAAAAGGCAGACGAACAAAAGGACTTCATGCAAACAAAACACAACAGCAATTAAAACCAAACAACTACCAGTCAGTCGAAAACCCGACAACAGGCATCAAAAGGGGATCAAATCAAGACAGGCCACTCCTGAAATCCCTCGTTACTTCGAAAGATTCCACCTTTCCCATGAAAATGCCCCAAATAAACCCATTTGAGAGAGATAAAACCAGAAAGATCTCATTTTGGGCGGTCGGACAGGGAGAGGAGGAGGAAAAGGAGGGGCACCTGCGAGGGAGTCCTGCTGGGCGGTGACGGCTTTGTGCATCTCGACGAGCTGCTCGCAGATGGTGGCGTAGACAGAGATCTGGCGGCGGAGCACCTCCATCTGCTCGTCCGTCATCACCTTCACGTACAACACCCCCTCCGCCATCCCTTCCCCTCCTCCCCTCCTCTCCTCCTCCTTTCCCCTGTTGCTCTCGCCACTACTACTAGCCGCACAAGCCTTCTCCCACTCCATTCCCCCCTCAAAAAAATCCCTCCTTTCTCTCTCCCATCGCTTCCCCTTCCACCTTTCTACACGGCTTCGTGCAAAAGAGGCAAGTAGAGCAAGGTAAGGAAAGTAGAAACGAGGGAAGCCGCGCTCCGGTATGAAAGGAAAGCAGTCGCGGGCACGTGCGGATTGGGGACACGCTCTGCTCCTTAAAGTAAGTTATCTGTTACTATATACGAGGAGAGAGATATCAGAGAGCGCCCGAGAGAGGGGCGAGCGGCGGAGGCTACGCATGGAAAAAAGGGCACCAGAGGACGAAGAGACAACGGTGGAATAAGGCTCCCACGGATTATAACGGAGCGGAGAGACCGAGGGAGAAGGGGGCGGTCGGGGTGGGTGGAAAAGAGGTGGGTGCACGTTGAAATCACCATGCCTTCATTGTTACTGGTGTCGGATGGTGATTTGGACATGATATGATGAGATGGTGGTGGTGTTTTTCTCCCCCTTTGTCGCTACTCCGTGCCCGTGCGTGACGTTGGGGTCAAGCCTTCCATTCCATTCCTTCCTCATCCAATGCCGCAGCTTTTAAGGTAAGACTTACGTATAGAAAGAGTGGCAGAGCTGAAAGGAACCTCCGCGCCAGTTGAGATCTTAGCTTGGCTTGATTAATTTTAATTCCAATTATAATTCACCTGATTCTTATAAGGGAAAGAGTAATATCACTTAAAGTTTTATCACATGTATCATTGTTATTATTGTGTCAAAAATGTGGTTTTGTGCAGCATTTTTAAAGGTTTGCCAACATCAACAGCTAACTTTAATTGTAACTGTTGTTATATGTGTATTGTTTTGATGCAAGCTTATTATTTGTCATAGGATCTTAAATTTTATGCGATGGAATCAAGACAGGGCATGGAGGGATGCGGTTCATTGGAATTAATTTTGATGTTTAGAATGATAATCCGTTTCAATATGAAATATTTTATCAGGCTTAAATTATTGGTTTAAATCAATATGATTTGTTGCCTATTATATCAGATATGAGAATATTTTTATTGTTGATGCTTTTAGCTTTTATATGACTGACAGAAGAACATTATTTCCTTCCAAGATTTCGACCTATTTCCATGAAATTTACTGGTTCGTCGTCTAACTCATGGTCAAATCACAAGTACTAGAATAATTATGGTTAGATTTAATTGACTTTGACGTCGTTTTACTAAAAGCCATGCATGAAATAATTAGATTGGAAACGTTCCGCCGTACTCGGCGATATTCTTGACTTTCTTGCACCATGGCCTATATATATATATATATATATATTTATATTCCAGTAAAAACTTTTGAACCATACATGGCTGGTAAACTGCGGAATGGAATTGGGGAGTTCCGCCATTCTAAAAGCACTTGTTTGTTCACAAATACCAAGCATATGCATCATAGAAGGGAAGGCTAAGATATCAACTTTTTTTTTGTCAACTGTATTTGGTTATGTCTTTTAATTGAAAGATGAAATATTACATATGTAATAATTAATTTTGTTAAACAGAAGGAAGGAAATGTTATTGATATTTTATTAATATTATTGATATAAAAACGATGAGACGAAGGAAATTGATGAAATTGTTTAATATTTTTTAATTTTAATGTTTTAATTTTTTAATTTTTATAATTTTTTAATCCTATTAATTTACTTTCACTTAGGTTAAAAAAAAGTGAAGGAAGGCAAACTATTCTTCTAAAAAAATTTAATCTCAAATCAAACTTATAAGAGTAATTTTTCTCTCCTTTTGATCGGATATCAAATAGATTGTTAAGAAATAAAAAACTTTTGATTATGGAGCCATTGTCAAGCTATTAGTGGCGCAATAAATATGATTCACAGCACATCTAATTTAATTGTATAATTGTACTAACAATGTAAGTAATAATAGAATAATTATCGTATTTGAACTTAAATTTTGTTTGGATAATTGTTGGGAGCCAATTAGTAATGATTGAGGATAGGGATGGCAATAGAGTGGAGTATGACGGAGCCAAAGATCCTAATTTTTTTTTACATTCTAACTAAACAAAATAATCTTTGTTTCGCAGATGAAGAATGAGGAAAAATAAATCTTTATTCCTGCTTCATCCCCTCTCTGCTCTACTCTTCTTTTAATAACATATTTAAATTTTTAATAAAAATTATAAGAATAATTTTATAAATATAAAAATATATAAGGATATTATATAGGCTAACGGAACAGGAATGGAATGGGTTAGGGCAGAATGGGGCTATACTTATTTTTATTCTCACAGCATCTCTACTAAAGGGGATAAAAATAATCTTCGTCTTTGTCTAATAAAAGATTAAAAAATTTTCATTCTAAACAGAATAAAAAATGATGAGTTTTTATCGATTAAAATTATTATTTTTAGCTAAGAACAAACTGGTGCATCAAACACAGCCTCAAAATTCAATGACCTACGTGTTTACTCCCAAGAAAACGATCAACTCATATCGCATTCTGAAGGCTATGTCACAAGGATTACATGGAAATTTTACTCCAAAAGCCATCGACCCCTCTAATTCTCATCAACCTTCTCTGCACTATCTTTATTATCAACACTTCTTAAGTGCTCGCGTTGGAGCCAAGAACTCCTCATGATGACAAGCTTTGTCAGCCATGCCTTGAAATAGTCAAAGAAGAAAACGACAGAGTCTTTAGACTCGTAGGCGAAAAAAGTTTCAAAGATTCGGCTCACCATTTAAATTATCTTACACATGCTTCGTGCCAGCATTTTTTTCACGCTCCATTGGACAAAACAAATAAAGTTCCAGGTCTGGCCACATAATTGAGTGTACGAAGATAATCTAATATACTGTTACAGTACACCATAGAGACAATATTCGTGGATACATATATGTCCTGGCTACAAAATGACAAGGATTTCCTGCCAACCATCAAATGAACTAGCCTCCATTTCTTGAGCTACATCCACTCAATGTCTTCCTAGTTGCCAAAGTTTGGCCCTTTTTAATCGGCAATTAAATTATTAAGTTTGTCTATGCCCCGCTTGTGGTAAGCTAGTGTCTTGACCCTCTAATTTTATAGGTTATATTTGAATGAAGAATGAGAAAACATATAATTTATTTACTTTAGGTTAAAATATATTTTTAACACTCAAATTTTTACTGAAAATTTTCACTCGATTACTTGAACTTTTAGTTGCTTCAATTTAATTTCTCATATTTTAAGAATATTATAGCCACTTATTTTTTAAGAATACTGAATGTCTAATATTTTATTATATTAAATCAGTTAAAATTAATGAAATAACTGTTGCATCATTCTATCAATCAATCCATATATTTGCGCTAGGATAACACGTTGATTATTCTGTCATTATTAACTGACAAATGTAATAAAAAGTGTAATATTTTTAAAATAGTGGAGAGTTAACCATAATAACTAAAAGTTTGAGGATCAAAATAAATTTTTAGCGAAAGTTTGAAAACGAAAAGTATATTTTAGCCTTTAATTTATTAAAATGCTCAAACTATATTACTTTTTGAAAAACTAAAACTATTATTTATGAAAAGTTAGTACACAACCTTTAAAATTTGTTTAGCCTATGTTTGGTACGATGGATTGAAGAGGATTGGATTTTGATGGATGGAAGAGGAATGATTTTTAGCAGTATCATAAAACTAAAAATGTGGGATTAGCAAATCAGTGACCTTTTATGTGTCTCTAGTCTCAGGAGATTAAATTGGCAATTTCATATAGCTTCAATCCTGTGCGGTAAGCCAAACACACCCTTGATCCACTTGGGGTATGTTTGACTCACTGCACAAGGTTGGATGGGCAAGGAATTAGCAGTCCAATTCTGTTGGACTTGAAAACACATGAAAGGAAGTTAGTTTGCTAATCCCACGACTTTAGATATGAGATACTCTTGAAATGATAGAACCCATAGGTTGTCGAACTATTCTTTTGGGTTTTAAACATGGGATTGGATTGGATTGGATTAAAGCTAATCGTATCCATTTCGCTCTATCAAGTCAAACGTAGCTTTAATTCATGAATAAATAAATTACTCCATTATGCAGATTGAGGTAATTTATTTTGAAATGAAAAGAGTTTAAATAAGTTATCTCATTTATCCTGAGTTAATTTATTTCACTTCCAAATGCGGCCATATGGTCTTGGTCTCCCATATTAAACAATATATATAGAGTGCCTAAATTTTTAGGCTTGTGATTTAATATGACTTTTCCTATCATGCTTAGATTCGGCTGGAAAGTCTCTGGATGGTAGACATGCAATCATTTCAAGGATTCGACAAATCTAGAGGACGATATCATATTTTGCTCGCATAAATCCAACATAGTTTGGCTTGATTTCTTTAAGAGAAAAATTTAAAAATCGAGGCCCCATTGGATAGCCCAAGCATGAGTTCCACGCAAAATATCAAGCAAAGAAATCCCTTGCAAGACTCTTACCTCATTGGTGAGAGGAAATCCTTTGGTGGACTCCCTCGGTCACTAATGGAGTATGATATGCACCATTTTAGTGGTGCGTTTTGAGTTTACCATCCAATAGAAACAAAAGTGTCACCAGACCTAAAGTAATTCAGGACAAACTTTTTACCTCATATTATTGTTGATCATCTTAAATTTACTATGAAGTGGATGAGAAATAATTAGAAGTTTCTACTGCAGTAGTGATCATGAGTCCCACTTTCAAGCAGGGGCCTACACAGCTCTGGCAACTGAAACACCATATCATGGATTAGAATTTCTTCATCACAACCTGCTACACTTTCTCTGTTGGAAAAATTTGCTTATTATGTCTCTAATTTATGTAGTTTTTGTGCAAACATAAAATAAAGAAATAGTTTTGAAACGATACTACTCGATTTGAGTCATGCTGTAAATGATACTCTCTCATTTAGAATTTATTCTAAAGATTCAATGAAGCGTTGTATTTTCTTTAAAGTACGCTTTAATAAAGAAGATTTAGAGCAGATCCTAATCAGCCAAATCTAGATATCATAAAAGTTTACAAAATAATTTTTTAAAAAAACTCTGAACCCAATCCTTTCTTTAGATGTTTAATAAGTGCACTTGAGTACTTTCTTATCTTCTTGGTGGTCTTTTGTTTATAATCGGATTCATTGAGATGCATCCCCTCATCGGATTAAGTCCGATAAGATTCAAAGTCGCCGTCCGATTGGATGCATCCATTTAGAGTCACGGAGAGAGAGAAAAATTTGAACTTGATCCATTTAAATATTCAATTAAATTAGACTACTTAAAATTAGGACCTATATTTAAATGGGTTTAAGTTCTATTAAATATTCAATGCAGGACTAATCCATTTTCAACACTGAAGGACACAATTCAAGCTGGGCAAATTACATCTTGAAACTTCCACTTCCAACCAAAGTAATCATCTTTGTTTAAATAGCAAGCCTCTGATAACCTTTTCAACTTTTGGACCACCTCACCATCAACTTGGTCCTAATCCTTCGTTCCATCTGGAAAGAAAGGGATAGGTGCATATTTTTAAACAATATGACAAGAATACAGACCAAATCATAGTGCTCATGATTCAAAGGCTCAGACTTTAGACCAACCAATCTGAGGGAAAGAAAGTAGAGATCATACCCTAAACTTTTGTCCTTGCTCTAGCTATCTATTCTTTACCGATCTGCATGTAATTTTAACTAATCTCTTTCCATCTCTCTCTTAAACTCCTTTCCTTGTGCAATCGGCTACATATATGGAACTGTAACTTGCTAGATTTTAAGAATGAAAGGCTCTGTTTCAGGGATTAAGTGATGCAAAAGGCTAGAGCAATTTATACAAAAAATAAGTGTTCAAAGACTTGTTAAAGAAATATTTGCTTATTTCTTTAACAAAGCCCTTCCATGTTAATATTTCCAATCGATCTTGCCTCAGTGATATCTGACGTGCCATTTTCAAAGCATAAATATTGGCTATGGTCTTGTCTGCTCTGGTTTACTGAGAGCCAAGGAATGAAAGCAGCAAATGTGGTTTTATGCCTACCTTCTCTCAGACCTTGCAATAATATATCATATATCCCACCTCAGCCACATTGATTTGGTTGGCATGTCATGACATTGTAGGCATGTACATAATCTTATCCACACCAAAACAAAAAAAAAAAAAAAAAAAAAAAAAATCCAGAGGGAGGAAGGGCTAGATGATCTTATTTGGACTCCTTGATTCTTTATAAATATCTAATATCTATCTAATACATATCCGATATAGGACTAAATATACAATAGTATGAACTTTCACATACTTTCTATATTGAAGCCTTAATGTCATTGATAAGCTAAGTGTCCAAATATAAACTCAATCATAATCATAAACACTACGACTAACTCATGGTCAGCCTCAAAGAAACCATCTGCAATGTCCTATTTGTTTCGTTTGGCAAATTAAGAAGTGGTTCTTGAGAAATGATTGCTTAGCAAGTGACTGCCTGGAAAGTTGATATACAGGAAGAATTTTCTGCATGCACCTTTGGTTAAATATGAAAAAGAAGCCTGAAATATAGTTTTTCTCAATTCAATCATGTCTGACCAGCATTCTTATTCCCTAAAAAGTTTATATTATTTTCAAATTTATCCTTTAATTATGCTATTAATTAAAATGACCAGATGATAAAAATAAAAAAATTAGTTTCTTTTTCAATTACCAAACCATGAGAAGAGTAATTTTTCATCTCTAGAATAGGTTTAAGATTTCTATGCAGCCATTTTCATTGACTAATGTTGAAAGCTTCAATCAAACAAAGAAAGGTGGCTACTGTTTTTAAGGAAAGGCACTTTCACATATGAATCAAGTGTTAGCTAAATGGAACCTGCATACATGAGCTCTCTTTGTTTTCAAATCTAATATAAAACTAAAATTTAATAAGTATGCAAAACTTAATATAAAACTAAACACATGCTAGCATAAGCTCTCACATATTATATATCTCACTTCAATTACATCGGTTTGACTGGAATGTCACAACATGGTAAACATGTACCCATCTCAACCTTTCAACACACCCAACTCTTCTTAAGTTCAATCAACCTAGAATTTAATCAGCTTATATTATTTCCAATTTCCCATGAGCAGTGTGACCTTTGCATTTCTCTGTCCCCATTAGTCTGGCTTTGGAAAGGGATTGTATTCCTCTCTCTCTCTCTCTCTCTAATGCTTGTGACTTCTCTCCATGGGTGTCCCTTGGACCTAATTGCCTTCCACACAACATGAGGGAACTTTAAGCCATGCCGCAGGGGAAAAGGCATCATGTGTCACTTGACTTCTTCTGACGTGCTTTTTGGTGCGCCTTTTGACCTTTGCGTCCGACTAGTCTTTGCAGCCATTTCTGTGGCCTTAAGCTGGTCCCCCAGTTGGAACTCTATCTCTTTGATTTGAAAGTTTAATCAGTAGGTCTAAACGAGTTCCGTGGCAAACACTCGGTGGTGGATGCAACAGCCTGTTTGAATAGTGAAACTCCAACTTTGTTTCGAATCCAGGAGTGATTGGATTCTATGCAGCAATATTGGTGATTTAGCTTGACCTACATGGCATCTCATAGCAAGATATTTGTAAGCGTAGTCATTGACTTGGTAAAATCATCGAAGATGTTGATAGCAGTGATTAGGGTTTTAAATCTTATCGACTACTATTTTAATGTTTTAGCCTAATTTTTTTTTATCGAACTAAACTCAAAATCTATCTTATTAGGGTTTAAGCTCAAGTTCTATGATAATAATTTAAGATCTCATCCACATAAACTCTCGCATATCCTCTTATTTAAGTCCTAACATATTTATCAAGTCAAGGATACAAATTTAAATCCAATCAACTTTTGTTACAAACACTATAAGGCCCTTTATAATATCTCCCCGTCCACATGTATCCGAATATCATTTATAATAATTTAAGATTTTATCCCAAAAAAATAGCCAAATCTATTATTTGGATTCTATGACCATGTATAAGTACAATTAATGAGGGAGTAAATGCAAGCTAACATAAAATCTCACATCTGCATTGCTAGGTTGGCTCATGATAAAATCGAAAGGAGATTTTGAGATTCTCAAAATTATCATCATATCTCCATAGCATGAATGGACTTGCCATGACAAAATTAACCACCATGTAGAGAGCCCTATAACTTATAAGCACAAGCAATAAAAATTAAAAGAAAGCACTCATAAAACTAGCTCAACTCAATTGATAAAATAACTGATAATAAAGTGATATTTATGCCTCTTTTATTATTATTTTATCAAAATTTCAAATTAAAAATTTTTTTACATATGGTCTATCATTAATTATCTTAATTTTAATTTTGTAAAACTAGCTGAACGAATTTGATTCAATGATGCAAGTTGGATGAGTCCACTGCTCTTTAAAAAAAGTGTTCCATATGATTTGTGTGAGTTTAAAATCTAACAGTGACTTATCATGGAAGAATCTATTAAGATTTCGTTATATATATAATAGGTTCTTCCTTCTCTCCATATAATTTGCGATTGATTTTCTCCGTCTAAAACACCGAACGAAGGAGGTGCAAAAAGAGAAAGATCTAGCCCTAATATTTCCGATAAATGCTTCAGCTTTTGTAAACAACTATAATAATATATTTTATTTTATGATTATATTAGTGTTTTAAAATTATACAATCATATAAAATTACTGCGTTCTACTGACACAATTAGGATGAAACCAGTGGTGCAACATCAAGCATCATATTTCTGGATTCCATGTGGCATCACATGAACCCATAAGGAATCAATCACTGTCGGCGCCGCGATGGTCAACCAAACTAGACGGTGACTGCACCGCGTGCCCCACTTGGGCTCGGCAAAGTCATGAAACGTGTGATCACCGCAGCAGCAGCAGCAGCAGCAGCAGCAGCAGCCATGTACACCACTCAAAGGGACGTAACCTTATCTTAACCACGGAAAATTAATTAAGCTGACCCTTTTGCGAACCACAGACTCTGGTGCAAGTTTTGTACTTTAAAATACCGTATAAATTTGAATATTACCATATATCTTATTCCAAACATGGATGGTTGCTTAACAGTAAAAAATAAAAATATTTATTAGGTGTCATGCTAATGGTAGACTGTAGCTAAGAAATAGTGATCAGTATTTAAAATGAAGTATATCACAGCAACTTTCTATTGTATAATCCAAATATGTACGGCATGGAGGTATTTTTTTTCTTTTTTTTCTTTTTATTTTTTGATAGAAGAGGTGATCCATTTGTCCAAATTAATCCACAAGAGGTTAGAACTCTAGAAGTGGTTATAAATTAAAATTATAAATTTAAATACATTACTAACATCGTTTATCCTAAAATTTGATAAAATTTTAAATAAGCTAAAAATTAACTTAAGGCATGCTTGTAAAAAGAGACATTAGAAAAAAAAAATTCAAACTAAATATAGAAATACACTTATGGACTGGCCGCGAACAAAGAGAAGTCAAATGAACAGCCTAATACCAATCAAATTAAATTACAAACACAACAAAGTTTACTCGCAAATTTTATTAGCCCATTTATACCGCCTAGTTTCTACGAATCATTTTGGTATCATTTATTTTAAAAAAATTATCTAAAAACACTAGTTAAAAGTATATTATTTAAAATTTAAATTCTATATAAGTATTCAACATTAGTACAGTGGTTAAACATATGTGACTTAATACAACATGAAAATCTACCATTATAAAGTGTCAAAAATGCCCACTTGGTAGTCTGAGTATTTATCAAGATGGAAGATTTTTCTTTTTCTTTTTTTTTTTTTTTTTTGAAAGGACAAAAAAAACATTGCGGCAAGAATAGACGTTGCCAAATACTAAGCCTGGCTAATAAGGTGTGAACCAAACTTTTTAATGTGAAACATTCGTATGACGTGATGATAATAGTTATATTTTAAATGGACCATGGCATAGTCAATTTGTAAGTTTCAAGACCTTTTTTTTTTTTTTTTTTTTTTTTGAGTTGGTAATTCATAGCCTTGTTAAGTGCCATCATAAGCTGTTACAGAAAATGTAATGGTTATTGAAACAACAATATATATATATATATAATTGTTTTCCAAAAGAATAATATAATATATATAACTTGCTTTCATTATTCCATGGAAGTTACAAACTTTCAACATAGATAACAATAAATATTAATGAACTCCTTTGTCCTTCGACAAATTAGAATTTTGATGATCGACCGTAGCATTGAATGTCTACGGTTGAAGAAAACTTGATGATGTTGATATTATAACGCATACCATCGCTTTTGCCGTCAATGGCACCACGGCATCCGGTGGTTTGGCCTAATGATGCAAGTTACAATTCGATTAAATAAAAGATTTGAAAAGAACTTGTCATTAAGAAAAACAAAAAAATAAAAAATAAAAAAACAAAAGAAGCATCTCTCAAAGACTCGTTTTTTAACTTTTATTAGAGTCTTTTGGATGGAAGGGAACAGAGAGAGAGAGAGAGAGGGGGAAAAAAAATGAAGGAAAAGAATGATAAAATATTTTATTTCAAAAAAAAGGTAGAAGAAGAGAGAGAAGAACTAAAATAACTTATTCTTTATTTTCCTAATATATGTTTTACTATTCCAGAATCATTCTTTATCCTTAAAAATCTAAAATCTTTTCTTTTCAATCGTAAGAATATATTTATCGATTTATGAACATAACTTTCCTTTTTTTTTTTTCCTTCTTTCCTTCTATACAAATAAGATAAATGTATGTCACATTTTTTTTCTTTTTATTCTTTTCAAACAAGATGAGAAAAATAACTCTTTATTTCCCTTTCTTCCTCTTTCGTTCCTTTTCTTCTCCTCTAAAGATCCAAACATACCATTGAGGATTAACCTCAAATTGTATGTAAAGCCTAGGCCTCAAAGCTCTTCTAATAGATGTGGCCTATGAGAAACAAATGGAAGGAAAATGGTGCAAATGAAAGGGATGCTTACCTTTTGACTTATCATAGCAAATTAAGATAGAAAATGTCAGTCAAATTTGACTCTCCAAGGGCCCAATAGCCACTCTTCTTCAGATGTTCTTCATTGGGAACTTTTAATGACCCCTTGACACATTTGGGCTGGATTTTTAAGTTTCATGCTTCACACATTTGGTTGGACGATGACTCATGGACTATTATTTTCTTAAATTAGTGATTATTCTTGTGATGATACTGAGGCTGCTCATCTTTCATTAAAAAATATTTAGCAGCTTAAAAAAAACATTTACTTGGGCAGTCAAGGGAACCCACATGTATGGTGAAAGAAATCAAGCCCGTAGATTGGATAGCTTCAGTGGTGCAACACTATGATCTAGGTTACCTTCTAATTTTGATCATTTGTTTTCTCCATAACACTTATATTTTTTTAAGAGCTTAATTTGATATTAATTTCTTGTATCAAAGGACCATTCTATCTGATTATATTTTTGAGCATCGGAATCATTCCCCTCGAATGATTTTGAAAGAAAGCAGTTGCCAAAGCTTCATGAGCTTGGGAACTCCATGGTCCAAAAGAACAGCCACCATTGTTGCCATATCCTCTAGCATCAGATAATATTCCTTTTAAAGCGATCAAAGTTTATGTTCGGTAGAATATAATCTAATTGGCTTACAACAAAAATATTATGCCGTTGTCTTTCAAATTCAACTCAGCACACTCTAATAGCTTTAGGTTCAAGCTCACGACCAGCTTTAAGTATCAAATTTTTGAACACTCTTTAACAGAAAAAGAGAATATTAGAGAATCAAACAGATGATTTGAATTGTAAAAATCATAAGGAATAATTATGAAATCTCCCGTAGAAAGAAGACAGAATATGCCAAATTTGCCCAACCTGCATGCGTACTCAAGGCCATTAGTCATCACTTAAAATCCATTGATGCCTTGTTACATCAACATAGATGGTTCATGAATTGTTGTTTCCCAAGATTTATGTTTAAGAGATAAATAAATAAAGATTAAAAAAAAAAAAGATTAAGTTTATGTTTGGGAGCTAAATAAATAAAGATTAAAAGATTAAGTGGAAAAAAAAAAAAGAAGCTCCCGGCGAGGATCGAACTCGCGACCTTTCGCTTACGAAGCGAACGCACTACCACTATGCTACGGAAGCAAATAGTATCCCTATGGTCATTTAATTCAATCATAAATTTTTTGCCTCAAGGGAATCAAGAGTATTCTATGTTCTCTGAAGCTGAAAGATTGTACTAGGCTATCATGGGGTGTTCCTATGATATAATTATAGGCTTCGGTCTAATTTTCTTCTGCATTATTCTTTTGCTGTAGCCCCTCCTGAATTCGTTTGTTCATTCATTCAGGCAATGATACACATGAAGACCATGTTAACATGGATGGGAATTGTCCTTTTAGAATGAGAATATTTCACTATGGATTTTTTTTTTTTTTTTTTCCTTGAAAAATAGAGAATCTTTTGGTACTGTGAAAAAGCATTACCATGGCATATGGATAGGCTAGTGAAGAAAGAAAGTCCATGCATTCATTCATAGTCTTCGTTACAAAAGAAGTTGATACACCATCCAATTCTAATACTCTGCTACGTTCATTTCCTGCTCTGAGGCATATCTCATCTGATGGCTCTGCTATCACTTTACCACTAAAAGATTTACTGAGAAGAGCATCGCACAAAGGTGACATACCATTAGTCCATTTGATTGATCAAAGTTTCTGTTAGTGGATCTATAGAAACAAAATAAAGGAAAAAGAAAAAGAAAAAAAAAAAAAAAAGAAGATAGAAACTAGTCCAGAAAAATGGCAATAACATCAAGGCAATAGATCTTGCGGCTACCAGACAACACAGCTTTACATTACAAACCATTATAAATTAGACCAATTGAGTTGCCACTAAAACACCAACGCATGTAGCCAAATAGAAAATAGGCCTTCAGAGAGAATTTTAAACAGCTCAACAAGAACATGATCTCTGATGGCCTCTCCATACAGCGCATCTGAAATATTATTTGCAGCTCCAAATAATACATGTTTACCTTGCAAAGAGGAAGAACTAAGAAAGAAACACAAAAGAAAGCTCGATACTTCATGGAAAGAATCAAAATATGTCCAATAAATCAAATATGTCCCACAACCAGCATTTGGTAATCTGTAAAGAATAGAACGTGTCCACACATTCATTCAATGGCATTACCTAAAGATGCCAGTTATCTTAAATTGTGACAGTTCAATCTCCAAAATTCTGCGAGTGGATCAACTAGAAATGGTACAATTTATGAAATGGAACAAAATAGAAACAGCATATTGACGAATATATTCAGTTGATAAACCAAAACTAAATTTGATGTCGTCATACTAGAAGAAGATAAAAAAAAATTTAAAAAAAAAAAAAAGTGTGCTATTATTGTAAAAGCATCTGAACAGCTAAGGATGAGTGGATTACTTGCGCTCCTGATTGGTTTAAGTGCTAGACAGTTCATCCCTTGCATATGGACGTCCAGAAAGGTTTCACAAAGTGCAAAGAATTTTAGCTAATATTAGGACTCCTTATTCAAGATGCCAAGAGTATCTAGGCATGCGGTGCTGTCCAAAATTGTAGGCACTTTAGAGCTCAGAAATCTTAAGCCACACAATTACACAAACTAGCGTGAGACTACCGAAGAAATAAAGCTGGGTAAGGTACATTAAGACTACAGTACACTTCACAAAGCATTCTGCCTGGCACATTCACTTGCAGCAAGACTGGTATAGCAGCAGGAATTTAGAAGGGATTAGAACAAAATAAATGGAAAAGGGAAAAAAAACCACCAGTGGAGGCTCTGATGATGCAATTTCATCATCATTGTGTGCAATTTCATCATCATTGTGTATGTTTACTCATATTCATGCCAAATAAATTAAAATGCACATGATATTGCGCAAGAGCTAGCCATGTCGGCAAGTGATTTGCCTTCAATGAAACTAAATTTGCCAGACTTGCAGTGGTGTTATGAATTAATGCTGAATGTATGGGAGATCATGGAAGCTTAACATAAAGCTTATGACCTAGTTTCTAAGTTCAGAAAATTAAGCTACTTATATGAATAAACATCATATAACATGAACTGTATGGTTCCGATTGCATCGAGTATGAAAACACCTGCTCTCTGCCAACAACTGTTTGCTCAGTTGGTTGTCACCTCTCTGATAAGAGCTTGCTCGTGGAGGAGTTTCAAGGTTCAAATCCTAGGTATTACTCGAAAAAGAAAGAAAAGAAAGGGAAGAAAAGCCAAGCTCTCTCTTGACTTAATATCGCGATACAATTTTTAAAGACATCAATCCCAAAAAACACTCCAAAAGTTTCCAGAATATTATGTTACTTGCCTGCAAAAAGACCAGCTATGTCTACTTGATATTTTCCAGCACTAGGCTGGGTTCAATAGCAAGCTGAGAGACCACTGCAATTGTAAGACAGACTTCAGCTGAGTTAAAGAACAAGCTGACCAATGCCACAGGTCAAACAATTTACACCACTTATTAGACAGCTACTATCAAAAGGTAGCTCTAAAAAGGAATGCTGAGCAAGTGACGATTCATAAAGCCAATTCCAAATAGGTAGGAAGAGGTCTGACAATAATGGTTATAGTTTTTGAAAGCAACTAGGAGTGTAAACTTAAGAAACACTGTGCAGTCAAGAATAGTTGATAACTGATCCTAACAGGGAAAAGGAGAAGAATAATTTCTCATTAAAAAATCACATAGGTGATGTGCTTTGAACAGGAAATCCAAACACCAAGTAAATAATTATGATGCAGAGTCATTGAAGTACATCAATTGATGACATGCAACAACAGATTAGAATTTACGCATAGAACTCTCCTTGCATTGCTCAATTTTTATGGGAAAAAAAATTGAAAAAAAGACACACTGTTAATTAAATAGATAGGTAGAAAGTATTCTACCAAAGACTTTGATTACAAAGCAATCTAGTGAACCCAAAGAGATTTTTGATAAAGAGCATATTCTGAGATGATAAACAAGCACCTCTATCAGGAGTAAGTTCGGTAGAGATTTTTGATAAGGAAAATGCATAAGCTTCTTGCTGAATATATAATAAGGAACCACTGAATAAAAAGAAATCAAGAGCAAAACCACAGACCATCACAAGAGGATGAAATAAGTCCAAATATAGAAGCTGCTCTTTGGAACCCCTGATTGTCCACCATCTCATAAACACTTCTCTGGACACCATCTACAAGAAACAATACCCTCCTTAGAAGCAGATCTGAGACTTTGTTGAAGAAAAATATGAGCCTCCAAGTTCCATTCCTTTCATCACCCAATAAATGTTTGTTAAATCCTTTCAGGCAGAAGCTTGTAAGCAATGTGGCTTCTGGCAGGCGCGATTCCAATATTATGCAAGCCAACTATCATTTCTTTTTCTTTTTTTTTTTTTTCTTTTTTTTTTTTTTTTGGGATGCGGTTGGGGGGGGGGAGGTGGGAGGTGGGAGGGATTAGTCCTGAGTATACAAGGCAGATCTCCATGTCAAACATTAGTTAGGACATTTATGTGTCTTTATCACTTGGCAGCAAAACAAAAAAAAAAAAAACTCTAAGAATTATATCTATATTTTGAATTATGGTAGGATTCACTTGGCCAGGTGAGGAGTCCTTTACACGAGGGTTCAGAGGTTCAAACTACTAAGATGATATAACAAAATAAACAAATCTTTGGCTTCTCATTTCTGGGAAAGATTGTATGAAAAGCTGATAGATGTGTATTACACTCAGTGATCGTGGTTTAGCTGGGCATGATTTGTCTGCTTAACTCAGCTAGTTTGCAAACAAATGCCTTAGCAAGATTTGTTCATTGTGGCATAGATTATAAACCCAATGATGCATGTCCATAGATTTTGATCTTGATTGAGTGGATTCTTGATTTCTCAGCCTATTCAATTACGTAATTTCTAGAAAAGGGACAAAAATGAAATGAGTGATTAGCACCCTAAAGTTGTACTATAAGGAAAAATGGAAATGGTTCTCTAAACAAGTTCACTAAGGATGTATTTGATATCCATTTTGACCTTTATTTGATCTTTAAAAATGGAAATGGAAATGGCGACAGTGAACAAGAATGCCATTTGATCAACGAAGAAACCTTATCACGCCTGTTTCAGATGGCTTCCAACAAATAGCAGGTAGTTCTCTGAACTCGCAACCAATTTGATTGGAAAATTTCAGTGATGAAAGATCCAAACACACTTCCTTACAGTGACCATCTTAATATCAAAATTTCTACAGCATAAAGGGTCATGATGAACAGGTTCCCAAAACTTGTTCGGTCCTATCTGCCCTATCATCTGACTGCATAGAAACACCCCAGGTTGTATCTCATGCCTTACTCATCATTCTCCTAGAAGATCTTGCATCTGATCATCTCTGAGGTATAGTAAGCATCATAAATGAGAAAAATACAGCATGTTGGATAAACTCCAAAACACAGTCTAAAAATGTTGCTGACCAAGACAAACAGCAGAAATCAAAAAAAAAGGTTTCCTCTCAACCCATTACCAAATTCGATGTCATCAACCAAACTGTTGCAATCCAACTTTAAACTCTGAAAAACACATTTAAATGGTAAATTATGATATTCATGCTCTACAAAGAGTCAAATTTATCCTCATAGATGCTTTTCACAAACACTCCAATCTCCACAAACTATCACAAGAAAAGGATTCAAGAAAACCAAGGATTTCTACTGATCATAATAATCGGAACATTTTTCAAATTGACGTATCAAATAAGGCAACCTAAAAACATTGTTTTCCCACGATTCACAAACTGGCATGTCTGAGCCTTGAACTCAATCTCATGACAAATGGAAGTCGGCAAGCTTTAACCGTTAATGCTTATTTTGAATGCTGCTGCTATTGTCCAGCCTAGGATGAAAAAAATCTTGAATTTGATCTAAACTCTTAAAGAATTTAATCCAGTTTGTGATTTGTTTATCAAAAGCTTAACAGTATAAAATCCCATGTGATTTGATTATCAAAAGCTTAACAGTGTAAAATCCCATGTAACCCCTTCCCAAAATTTGCTACATCTTAAATTAATCATTACTAACCTTTTTATCTTATAGATACTTCAAGTTTATGATTTCGACTAGAATAAAATCACCACAATATTTAAATGGTTTAACAAGGCTGTCAACAACCAAAGAAGCACGACGGGTTTCAGAAGCCATATGCGTTGAAAAACAGTTAACAAGCAGCAAAATCATAAATTTCCTTCGAGGATGCCCGCAAGTCTTAACGGATAGTGGAAAATGCTATGCAGAAGTTGCTTCCAATAAATATAAGATAGCTGGCACGCTTGGTCACCAAACTAAAAGTTTGCTCACTTGGTCACCAAACTCTAATAGTTCGCTGGCAGTCAGAAACGGACAGCAGAGTTTCAACCCACCATTTACTTCTCCGAGTAAAGAGAGAAGACCGCAGCATCACATTAACAAGCCAGAACAATTCAACCGAGAGAGTCATGAACACCGACAATCTAATTAGCAAACAACAGCCGGATAGCAACCACACAAAATTGCACAACCCCAGCCCCATCTCAACTCCCAAGGGAACACGGGATTGCTTCGCCAAGTTGGACAGAATAGCTTGTAAAATAAAGAGTAAAGAAGAGCTCACAACATTGACAGCATGCCTCTGAAACGATCACAGGCAACGGTGCAGTGCTAATAAACCACTAGAATTGATGAAACACAGCAGGGAATTTACAGGCGTTTACCTACCCATGTCGCAGAATCACCATCCGGCAGAACTCCATTTTAGCAGAGGCAGTATAAGATGATCCAAATAAAACTAAATACATAAACATTTAAAAGACTGAGATATGAATTAACGACAAATACCGGAGGAGACATAGAGGACTAAACATTGCATCAAAATCAGCTCCAGTTAGATGAAACTAAGTACAAGGTGATGATGTACGGCGGGGATGCAGCTGCCCTGCGTCCAGCCGCATCTCTCACAAAAGGGTATGGTTCCCCACGGTAATAAGAGTAGAATTCTGATTTCTACTTCTAGATCTTTTTGAAAATAGTAAAATAAAGACGGGAAAGAAACCAAAGAGGGGAAAAAAAAAAAAAAGTAAACAGATAGGGAAACTTTGATGCGCCGTCCTTTGCTTCTCCTTCGTCTATCGCCCTTCCATCCATCTACTCATCTTCCTCCTCTTCCTGTGCCCAGAAGAACAACATAAATTACGGGAAAGTTGAATTGCATTCGATTAATTGAAACCTAGAAACTAAAAAAAGGGAGAAAAGAAAGAGGAAAACCTCTTCGCTCCCATCCTCTTCTTCGTCGTTTACCTCAGACTTCGACTTGTCGGATTCTTCTTCTTCTTCTTCCGCCTTATTATTTGAAGGCTCGGACTTCAAAAAAAAAAAAAAAAAAAAAAAAAAAAAAAAAACCGATATGAGCAACAAATTAATAGAGACAATAAAGCCGGAATAAAAAATCTAGAACTTTATGGCGATGGATTAATAACATGGTTGTAAATATCTAACCTGCTTCTTATTGTATGCGGCCATGTTCTTGGTGTACTCGGTCTTGTACTTGTTCGCTTTGGCAACATAGGGAGCCTTGTCCTGGAATTCGAAATCAATCCAACAAAATAAATTTTAATAGAAAATCTTGAAGGGAAAAAAAAAAAAAGAAACGCGAATCTAGTTTCAGGAGATCGATCTCACTCACAGCTTCAGACATGGATTTCCACTTATCACCTCCCGCTTTCCCAACCTATAATTTCGAAATCGAACAAAATTCAACAAATTTCGAGGAAGTAGAAATTAATTAACACTAAAGGATATCTACAGAAACGGGGAAAGAGAGAAGTTTTGATACTTACCACGGAGACCAGCTTGTTATTCGGGTTCTTCTCCTTGAACTGCTTCCTGAACTCCTCCCTGCCCGAAGAGAAAACATCAGAAGAAAATCCCATGGGGAAATAGATCTAGAACGAGAAAAAGGCAAAGAGCAACGATAAATCGAATCTCACATGAAAACAAAGAAAGCGCTGGGCGGCCTCTTCGGCTTGTTCGGGTCCTTGCCGGCCTTCGCCTTCTTCGTCGTCATCTTCGCCTTCTCCGCTCCCTTCCTCTTCGCCGAGAGCCTATCCACCGAAAATTAAACAGAAAAGCATCTCAGATCTCCAAACCTCAGATCGAAAGCCAAAGCCAACGATGTAAAAGGGGAAGAGTAACAAACTTGGAGTCGGCCTTCTTCGACGTGTCGGCCTTCGACTTCCCTCCCTTCATGTCGAAATCTGCATCAAATTCGGTCAGATCCGTGAGAAATCATCACAAACAAGCCGAAAACCGGCGAGAATCGATCGGGAAAGCGGCGGAAAGGCAGGGTATACCTTAGGGTTAGGGTTTCGCCGAGCGAGGGCAGAAAAGGGAAACGGCTAAAGAGAGGAGTTGTCGCAAGTGGAGACGGGTATGGTATGAGAAAGCGTGGGGGCGTGCGAGGCTGGGGGATAAGAAGGGGAGGGCGAAGCTGGTGGGCGGGGGGGGGGGGGTGGGGTGGGGCGCGGAGAGGCCGTGGGGGAAATCAAAACCCAATCGACGGAGGGCGAAACGAATCAGGCGTTTGGGCGGGATTTGAAATTTCTCCTCCACGTCACCGATCCGCGTGATCGCATCCCATTCGCCCTCCCTCCCTCCCTCGTTCGCTCGCGTTTGTGTTTCCTTTGTGCTTCCTTCTCGCCAGTGCACCCTCGCGCTTGCCGGCTTGAAACGAGCTGGGCCTGGGCCCCGCTAGATCTCTACCACGTGGCTGTCTCTCGCGCTGTCAAATGAACCCTGACGCTTTGCTGGAGTTACGAAATTGTCGCCGCGGATGACTCTTGATTCTGGCCGTTGATTTGTGGTACGTTCGGAGACGGACCATCAAATGGGCGGCGGGTGATGGGGGTTGCTGTGTGTACCCTTCGGTGGTCCTGATGATGTTTTGAGGGGAGGGGGGGGGAGGAAAGCAGTGCAGTCTGGGTCCGGTACGGCTTGAGCCTGGACTACGAGTATGCGGTGACCTATTCGTTTGGCTTGTTTTGGTGGAATGGAATCTTATGGTGGATTTAGTATGGATTTAAAGTTTTAATTTGAATGATTTCGATTCGTGAAGGAAAATTCACGTTTAAATTGTACGATTTTCTTCTGTTTTGAGTGCATTCTATTTCGAAACACTCGGGACCACGTTCAGAGAATACTGGTGACGCGGTAGCTGCTGCCGTTCTTGCCTGTTCCATTTGAGTCTCCTGGATGATGAAAGCTTTGCATGGTTTTGAACCCAAAAAGAAAAACAAAAAGAAAAATTGAGAGCGTGTTGAATGGGGAGAGGCAACGCAGCATTGATCTGAATGCAAAATATAGCATGACAAATGGCCGTGGGTGAGGATGTTGTCATTCGACAATCTTCACATGAGGAGTATTTGGTATTGAATGATCCGTCTATGATAGATCATCTTGCTTATTATGATCTCCAATGTGATAGTAATTCAAAATTATCTTCACTTTTAAAATCATTGTCCCCCATATTTATCCATGAAGTCGGCTATCTGAAATGATCGCACAAAATAATGATCTTAACTTAAGATTTAGAGATAGAAAAATATCTCTCATCCATATAAAAAAAAGTAATGCTTTATATTATTTTGATATCAATACAATATAATTTATCATTAAAGATTATATTATAATATTTTAATTATAATATCATATTATCATGATATAATGTTATATAATATAATATTATAATGTGATATGATATTATAATATACTTATTATTATACTATAATATTATAATTTGATCTAAATATTATAGTAATAGAAAATATGAAATTATTATAAATGATCATGGTACTTGTAAAATATACCGGGGATTATTACTATTAAAGCAAAGAAAGGTTGGTTCATAAAAGATAATTTTTATATTTTATAATTGATGATCCAATATTTTCATGATATATCAAATACGATGTTCTTCGATCTTTGATGATTTTTAATTATTGATATATACCATATCAAATATAATGATTTTAGATTATGTTGAATCAAAACATTCTGATATAACAATCATTTATTATATAGGATAATTGTAATGATTTTATTTGAATTATCAAGCACTCTCATAACGTCTTGATTAGGTTGAAGTGTAACTGAACTCAAGAGTTTCTTATGCTCCCTGCAATGTGTGCATAGAGGCTAAGTATAATGTTGTAACCAAGTTATGACATCAAAGAAAAAATGGCATTCAATGTTGTTTTATTTTTATCAAAGGTAAATAATCCTCTTTGATATATTTCAAGCATAAATAACTCAAACCAAATTATGGTTATGGGTGAAAACTCACCAAAAACTTAAGAGATATATCAAAAACATAATAATTAAATTGAAACAAAGATTTAAGGAAGAAAAAAATTAAATTGAGCTGATTTAAAGAAGACGAAGAAAAATTAAGGTAAATTAATTTTAAACACCTCTGTGTTCCTTTTTTTTTTTCTTTTTTGTATAATTTTTAAAAAGAAATGAAGCCTATTTTATTCTTTGGTTCCAAGTGAGATGAGTTGATATAAAAGAGGAGATTGATATAAAATATGGTGAGTAGATAGAATGATAACTAGTGCATTTTAATTGTTCTTTTGTAGAGGAGTAAATGGCATTTGCGATAGAATGCAGAGAAGTTAGAGAACCTCATGTTTTGAATATTTTATTAAAAAAAATATCGCGACAAAACTATAACTAGTATACCTATCATTTAATACTAAGATCTGTTGCAAAAACTCTGACACTCTACTTTTAAGTTAGATTTTGTTAAAATTTAAAGGTATGGATTATTGAAGCTGAAATCATATGATCCATACATAAAAAAGAAGCTTTTCAAGATAAGGTATAGCAAATTGTCGTGTAGCAAGGATTATTGATGCAATATTACAACAAGAATGTGACCAGAATACCTACCATTTAATACTAAGATCTATTGCAAAATCTTCAATACTCTACTTTAAGTTAGATTTTGTTAAAATTTCCAACATTCTACTTTAAGTTAGATTTTGTTAAAATCTAAAGGTATGGATTATTGAAGCTTAAATCATATTATCCATATATATAAGAAAGCTTTTCAAGACAAGGTATAGCAAATTGATACGTGGCAAGGATTATTGATGCAATATTACGATAAGACTGTGATCAAAGTACCTACTATTTAATATTAAGATCTGTTGCAAAATCTTCGATACTCTACTTTAAGTTAGATTTTGCTAAAAAGTAAGGGGTACGGATTATTGAAGCTTAAATCATATGATCTATATATAAAAAGAAGCTTTTTATGACAAGGTATAACAAATTGTCATGTGGCAAGGATTATTAATGCGATATTACGACAAGACTATGATCAGGGTACCTACTATTTAATACCAAGTTCTATTGCAAAATCTCCGACACTCTACTTTAAGTTAGATTTTGCTAAAATCTAAAGGGTATAGATTATTGAAGCTTAAATCATATGATTCATATAAAAAATGAAGCTTTTCAAGATAAGGTATAGCAAATTACCATATGGCAAGGATTATTGATGCAATATTACGACAAGATTGTAACCAGAATACCTACCGTTTAATACTAAGATCTATTGCACAATCTTCGACACTCTACTTTAAATTAGAATTTGCTAAAATCTAAACCGTGTGGATTATTGAAGCTTAAATCATATGATCCATATATAAAAGAAAGCTTTCAAAATAAGGTATAACAAATTGCCATATGGCAAGGATTATTGATGTAATATTACGACAAGACTGTGACTAGAGCACCTACCATTTAATGCTAAGATCTGTTGTAAAATCTTCGATACTCTACTTTAAGTTAGATTTTGCTAAAATCTAAAGATATTGATTATTGAAGCTTAAATCATATGATCCATATATATAAGAAAGCTTTTCAAGATAAGGGATAGCAAATTGCCATGTGGCAAGGATTATCGATGCAATATTACGACAAAACTATAACTAGAGTACCTACCATTTAATACTAAGATTTGTTACAAAATCTTCAACACTATACTTTAGGTTAGATTTTGCTAAAATCTAAAGAGTATGGATTATTGAAGCTTAAATCATATGATCTATATATAAAAAGAAGCTTTTCAGGATAAGGTATAGCAATTTGCTATATGGCAAGGATTATTGATGCAATATTATAACAAGATTATGACCAGAGTACCTACTATTTAATACTAAGATCTATTGTAAAATCTTCGACACTCTACTTTAAGTTAGATTTTGCTAAAATCTAAAGGGTATAGATTATTGAAGCTTAAATCATATGATTCATATAAAAAAAAGAAGCTTTTCAAGATAAGGTATAGCAAATTATTATGTGGCAAGGATTATTGATGCAATATTACTATATGACTGTGACCAAAGTATTTACCATTTAATATTAAGATCTGTTGCAAAATCTTCGACACTCTACTTCAAGTTAGATTTTGCTAAAATCTAAAGGGTATGGATTATTGAAGCTTAAATTATATGATCTATATATAAAAGAAAGCTTTTCAAGATAAAGATATAGTAAATTGCCATATGGTAAGTATTATTGATGCTAATTACAATACGTTACTCTTTTTATCCTATTTAAATTTCTATCCTGTATGAGGGAGGCTTTTCAAGGCAATGTACAATAAATTGCCATGTGGTAGAGATTATTAATTCTATTTCGGTATGCTACCTTTTCTATCCTACTTAAATGTTGCGTGGTAAAAGAAATTAAGGGGGAGTTATCATTCTAAAAGGCATGGTGCCATGCCTATTCTTTAGCGCAGAAGCAACTATTAATTGGACTATCATGCTAAAGCTTACACAGCCCACCATATTAAAGAAAGGAAAGAAGAATGGTACCATGGGCTCTTTTTTTTTTTTTTTCGATTGTCTCATATGTACACTTTCTTCATGCATCAATTAGGTATCATTAGAGTTGGAGGTGGACTCGAGCCGATTGAGGCTCATCAGGCCAGGCTTGGTTCGAGGTTTTTTGAACTTTGAGCCTAGCTAGAGCCGATGTTTGGCCCGACTCAACTCAGACCTAAACCCGAGCCCAATCCAGGACCGTTTATGAAGCCTGATTCGATTACAAAGCCTTTGGTTGGATTGGTTGAATATTCATTTATTTTTAGTTTATACAAAATTAAATCCATGTATTTTGTTATCTAAACAAAAAATTATTTTATATATATTTTAATTTAGTTTAAACAAATAACTTGTATGCCTGAGCAAATGAGCAAATAATTTTATGAAACAAATAACCAAAATTGGGCCAAAATCATGCCAACTCAGTGTTTTAGCCCAAATTTTCAAGCTAGGCTTGAGCAAGGGTTTTGCCCGATCCAACCTGACCCACTTTTAGCCTTATTTATTATGCTCAAGTTGATGCAACTCCACTATATTAAAGAAAGGAAAAAAGAGTAGTGCTGTAGGTTTTTTTCTTTGATTGTCCCATATTTAAGAAAATTTTTAAAATAGAAATTTTTTATTTTTAAAAAATTATAAGTAATCATGCATAGTACGGGTTAAAAGCTAGTTGAGTTGGTAAAGTAACGGGAAACCTAGATTCTAGTCTTCTTTTTTCGATTTCACCAAGCTTCTATAGAGAGAGAGATAGCGCATGAGGGTTAAGGAGCAGACTACAAAACTTGTGCTTAGGTTTCATGGAGATGTGGCTAATTTAAATTAAGGGCATTTATAAAGCACTTGTTGAGGCGGTCAAACCTGATGTATGATAAAGTCATATTCTTTATGGAAGTGAGACTCATCTAATCTAAGAACCATAAAAAGTTCTTATGTATTTAAGGTTTTTTTATCTTTTAATGTATGCATGATGGTTTTCTTTTCTTGAGTCCCAATGAAGGAAAAACTCTTGAGGGCATATTGCATTTTCTTGTACCCAAGTACTACCATTAGTGAAGGAAAGAAGAAGCAGAGATTTATGCCTTTGGATGTATGCATAATGCCGAACCATGTAAATTACTTGTGTGCTCTTCTTCTTACTTCTATTTTTCTTGTTTTTGGTATTATTTCCTTATTTTCTGTACTTCCAATTTTTGATTTTTGTGAGAGAACTTTCAATAGCACCTTCAACCCTCATGATATATCATGTTGCATTGTTGTAAGACCTATAATATGCGATCAGTTAACCTCTAGATGATCGATAAATTGTCTAAGTTGTACCTTACATATGAAATATTATATACACTAGATTTTCAAGCTCCTTAATGATAAAAGTTAAATGTGCAATAGTAACGAACCTACGTTACTACATTGTCTACCACTGAGTATATTAATATGTAAAAAGATAAAATAGATTGAGGGTAATGTAACGTTTTGTCTAATCTTTTCTTCTATCATCAGAAAATATTTTCAGCCCGCTAGGAATTATTAAAAACTATGGAATAAAAATTCTGATTCCATACTTTTAATGATTTTCATTAGGATCAAAATTTCAATTCTTTCCAAAAGATTAAAAATCTAGTTAGTGCAAGATAATTGTAGCCAGAATTTTAAAAATATATTATCATTTCAAGATTCAGCTTACTTTATATGGTGTTGAAATTTTTTATAAAAGAAATAAATTACTTAGTAACTTAGTTCGAAATAAGGTAAAGTTTGAAGTTCTCTCTCTCTCTCTCCTTTCCTCTCAATTCACTTATCATGCACAATACATAGGTCACCTATTGTTGTATTTCAATTGCAAGTTTATTGATCATAATATTATTTTTGATAAGTTTCACCTACTTGTTCATTTTAATCATGTGCTTGATTCATGCTAACCTAGTTAAGCTGAGGTTGAGGTATAGACCATATCCGACCATCATTTGTATTTTATGATGAAACTATCTCAAGCTTATTCTCATATACATAGGTCTGCAAATATATTAAGCCATAAACTAGGATATGAATGCTGTGCATATTTCAAGCAAACCTTGCCTATAAATCAATGATTTATTGGAATGAGTAAAAGCATATATATGTATCTGCATGCGTATGTGCATTAACAATCAAATAAGTCTTGGTAGAATTACCATGTCTCGATTTATGGCCAAATTGCTCTTACCTATAACAAACATGGAAGAGGAGCAAAAGTCAAAATTCACATTGTATTTAGATACCTTTGTAGAAACAAAGCATAAGTTCCAATATGTACTTGTCATTCATAGATAGTAGGCAAATCTTTATTAGGTGGGACATATATGGTTAGAAAGTAAGGTTTATAAGTCTGGTACTGAGAGCCATACTAATATATTACTTGTTTAGTATGATATGGATCGATATGAGTTGGTATATATCTCGTACTAATAAAGTATCAATTTTTTTTTCTCTTAAACATTTGGTACTGAATGGTATAGATTAGTTTGAACTGGTATGAATCAATTTAAATCAGTTCAATTTAAATCGAATCAAAATTCGACATTATATTGATACCTTATTGAAACGGTATGGTACAATCGATACGAATTAAAATGATAAACTTTATTAGAAAGTTGCTCAACAAACTAGATAATATAGGGATCACTCTGTTCGAACAGTACATTGTAATTCTCAAAAAATGATTTATACATTAAAATTTCATGTCAAATGAGCATCAAAGATGCTCGAAATGTGACAAACATACAATAATGCAAATATGAACAGTAACATGCTGATATGTGATTAATCTTGCATTAATACGCATAAAGAATTAAATATTTCATCTTGGCCGATCAGTGTTTCTATAAACCCCTGCAAAGATGATAAATAGAGCCATGTTTGCAGTTGCCCCATAAGAACAATGACCATTTTTTGAGATAGTCTATTTAATCACCAAAGTAAACTCAACATATTAAGCTCAAATATCAAAATTTATCACAAAACTTTGCATTTTTTGCTGTGAAGGCAAAAGATAAGAGCAGGGATGAAGGCAGAAGATAAAATTTTTAACAAGCTCATTTAGTCAAGAAACGAACGAATTTTGAACATCCAAGCCTCAAAGAGCCAATGAGCATTGGAGCTTTGGACCGAGGGTTCTGGTGGGAGGTGACTAAAATAAACCGCAGCCCTACCGGATTCGGATCAAGTGTTACTTGAAACCGCGGCACCCGGATAGGCGTTGGCCTTTTCCTACCTTCCTCCCACCCGCCGTCCATCCACCCGCCGAGCCACCGCGAAGACATGACCCGAAGCTCCGCACTCGTCGACCCGATAACAATCTCTCTCTCCAGCGGCTGCGACGATGGGCGGCGGCGGAACCCTCGGCGACGGCGGCCCTCTTTCCCCTCTCTCCATCCTTCTCCTCGTCGTTCTTCTGCAACTCCTCGATGGATTTGTCGACTTCCTCAGAAAGGTAATTGGATCCCCAACGCTTCCACGAGTTCCCCTCAGAATCGAATTATTGGACTCCCGTCAATTATTGCGTTGCCCTCGCCCTTTGCTTGTAAAAATTGGGTATCGAGAAGCTTAATTTGATGCTTTTTGTGGAATCTCGTCGTTCTTTATATATATATATATATATATAAATGCTAGCGTTAGATCTGGAGATTGGGTTCTTGGAGGCTTCTTTCCTATCAAAGAAACCTAATACCTTGTAAGTTGACCTATTTTAGGAATTTTAGTATGAAACTATGATAAACCGTGTGTTCCTTTGGCTTCTAAATCTGTATGCAGCCTTTCATATGGGTAAAGTTGCTTAGATAAGGTTTTAGGAATGTTAGAGGTGTTGATAACAATTAAAACCGGGAATGTTGGGCTTAATTGTGTTTGCATTGGATTGGATTGTTCAATCGCAAAAAAAAAAAAAAATAAATAAAAATAAAAATAAAATAAAAAAATTCTTGTTGACTTGCGGCTTGTGGCATCTTATCTTCTTAGTGCATCCTAAATTGCACTATCTGAATGAGATTTTGGACACGGGAAAAATGAGCTGTCTTTACAGCTCAAAATTATGTGAAGCTCCCACTCACAAACACATTAACACACGAACATGTTTTGTCTAACAAGAGTTGGAGTTTAAATGATTTCATGATGTCTCTGTCCATTTTTCGTGATTCTCTAATTTCAAAATACTTGAGAACTGCTTCATTTTTTCTCAAAACTAAAGCATGACATGTCGACCAGTGGTGACAAATAACTAACAAAGTTGCAATGCATTATTCACAATTCGCAAGTATACCTCACATTGGCACTGCCTTCTGAAGCCCTTTGATTTTTTTTTTTTTAAAAAAAAGGTTGACATTAGCAGACCCACTTAGGGCTGCTGCTTTAGGAAATGGGCGTGGGGAATGCTAATGCCAACAGGGTGCACGGATCAGGCATCATAAATATTCAGAACTGGGGAATTGTGAAGTCTAGTGTAACATGTGGGGGAAATGAGTGGGAATTTGCCATGTCAATGGGTGTTCCATTTGCATTTTTCCCAAAGCAAGTTAAGTTAGTCTCCTTGCTGGGTTCACGGGAAAACATACTGTTGCGTGGAAACACAGTAACCAGCAACTGTGCGATTATTGCAGGTAAAAAGGTCTAGTTATGTTATGCTGCTTTTAGCATGCTTATGGACATCTATTAGTTCTTCACAAAAGCATACATTAATTTATTTTTCATCATTATCCTGAAAAGTGTATTGCTTCTTGTTTGATGATCTCTTTCCATCATTTGGTGTTGCCAATGTTTATTGGTGATTTTATAAATTCTGTGAGTCAAGCTGTTTCTTCATTTTTCTTTTTTTTTTCCTGCAAATATTTTAACATTTCCCTTCCTCAAACCTTTTATTTCATCATATTTGCCTCTATTAAATGTCAGATGATGTTACTCAGAATACAAGAGTTATCTCCTCCATTTTGTACATCAATTACTTATTTCATTTTCATTTCTAATTGTGTGAGGATTTATTAAAATCTTGGTACTGTTAAATTGATCCTTTTCAGAGTGAATTTTGTTGAGTATTTCTCGATTAAAAGTCTTGTGGTTTTCTTTTCAGAGGGGATTGAGAAGCAACAAAGAAGTTCAACTGCAACAAGAAATCAAGCAACTTTTAAAAGAGGCAGGCAAATTATCAATGTAGGTGATATCAATGTCTCTAGAAGATGTCATTGTTTTGGATATTTATGAGGTTAACAAGCATAAAGTTTGATTACGATCCTTTTTTATTAACCCTCTCTATGCATTTTATATGACAAATCAGACAATGAACATCCGTTTTCTTGCATTTTTCATCAGGCTTTGTTGAGCATGCATCACATATATATTGTGAGAAGATGCATTCTGGTGGTTTTGTTTGTGATTTGCAGGCCCTCCACATTTGCTCAGGCTGCAAAACTTAGACGAATGGCTGCAGCTAAAGAGAAGGAGCTTTCAAAAAGTATGTGAATTTGAACATTGTTTTTTAAATGGTTGTCTTGGAGTTAGGATAAGGGAAAAGGTGTCATGGGTGGCGCTATGAAGTCACAGTGAAGTAATTATTTAATTTGCTGAAATGTTCTTTCAAAGTTGTACAGTATATGGTTCAATCATTGACTTTTTGCACTTGAAGGGGTGTACTCCTCATTCAATGAAAAGTCACATAGCTATCTATATCTCAACTTACATTAAGGGCCTACCATCATTTTGATTGGCATGCATCATTCATTGTTAGTATGTCTTGGCGTGATGGGAAATTCTTGTTGGGCCCATTTTTTTGACTATTTCAACCTTTTTGGTGAGCTGTTGCCATTATTATCTTAACATGTAGTAATATGGAGACAATTATGCAATTATGTTCAAACTCTGATGACCATGTAAATGTGATAGGTGGGTTGTATAGATTATGGATTTCATTTTATGGCTGCTCTATTCTTTAATGCAAACAGAAGAGACCTTGTTAACAACCAAAAATAATAATTTTCAACAGTAACCAATCAAAAGTTCTTTACTTCTGCATCGGTCCATGATAGCATGAATACTTGAAGGCATTTTTTCCTGTTGAAGTTGGTAGTACATGCACCATGTGGCTAACTATAACCCATTGTTTGTCTATCTTTTTAAAATTATGAATTGTTGACCAGACAATTAAACAATAAACATGTAGTTAATCAGTTAAAATAACTAATATGGCTAGGAACTAAAGCTGCATCTACTTTTTGTTGCATTTCATTTTTTACATGTGTACGCTCATAACTACTAATTTTATGTAATTTTTGAACATTGTGGTTTGGCAATGCCTTTTCTATGACATGTCTCTTTGGAAACATGTACAGAAACAAATTTGTTTTGGCATTCCAAAAATCATTAAATCAAAACATGTGGGAGAGATCATGGGATGGGGGACGTTATGGAAAACAGTTTGTTATAACCATTATTTCTGGCCATATATTGCTCTGATTGTTTATATTGCACACAATTTTTATATTTATGTAAGGATCTTTGGGGTCTAATAATATGTTCAGTCAAAAATTGCTTATGCATCCTACTACATGCTACATATGAGAGAAAACCAGCCGATATTCATCTTTGTGCTCATTACAGCAGCTAGATGTATTTCAGGATATTTGTTATTTGAGTAGGAGATTGAGGCTTTATGCAAGAGCGATCTCCCTGGATGTTCCAAAATAATAATAATGAAAAATTATACTTCTTCAAAGACAAATCCTTAACATCATATGGAGTCAATGATTAATTTGCTAACATTCTTCAGGAGGCTAAGTTTGTTGATGTCGATTAGTTGGAAGAATATTGCCAATTTCCTTTATTGGTAAGGTACACCTAAATTGAGATGAATCCCACAGCATATTGATTCAGTAAAGATTGATTTGGTGTCTCACTTTGGAGATCCGTGCCTTTTTTGTGTTAAAGAGTTTTGATAGATGATAATGGGTTGGCTTGCTCGATTTCCCAGGTCTTGTAGTTAACAAAATATTGAATTAAGTGGAGGCCTGCACATTAAGAATGAGTTAACATTGGTGAGCAGCCAGCGTATATATGATATATTGTGAATGGTGACTTTAGATATATTATTTGCTGAGTGGCAAGATAGTGTAAATCTCAGAAATGAAACTGCACCTGTGGCCAATATTAATGATCTTGCAGCCACCTCTAATAATTTGCTTTAATAATCGCCATAGTGCCAAGAAGATGGCGGGTCTTCATGTTGTAGTCAGGTTGGGAGGAGATGAAATTGTTTGCAGTGGCTTACTTACACTTTGTCATTATATCCCAATCCATCCTTTTGAAAATTCTCTCTTTTACTTTATAATTTGTAATCAAGCACAATGTTACTTTTGTGGGTATTTGAAAGGCGATAACATCACATCCCCTTTAATAAATTTTTGGCACTGAACTCCCCGCCCTGCCCTGCTTCATCCTTTAATTAATATTGCCAAGTGTCCTTCCATTCAAGTCAAAAAGTCCTGTCGTTTCTATATCTTAGAAGTCATATGAACTGTTCATCTCATAGCTAATCTAAGCTATTTCTTTTGTCTCATTATATTCTCTGCCTCCATTTTCTTATTCTATTTGTTTAAGTAGAGAATGACTACTCTGAGTCAAGTGCAGAACATGAGGAGTACAGCAAGGAGAAGAAGTGGTCAATGATATGTTTGCAAGAGCCTTGCTGGTTCTTAAGGTACCTCTTGATGCTTGTGATGCTTTCTGTTCTTTCTTGGTTATTGAGGATTCAGAGATTGTTTCTCTGGTTGGTTTTGGTAGGTAATACTATATGCTGGACTTACTTGGCATTTCTGGGGTGTTCCTGTCGCAGCAGTTCCACAACATCTTTTGCAGCCTTTTGGTAACAATTTTTAGATATTCGCTTTATAGATTGTTCTCTGTAATTTTTGTAGCATGAAGAACGCCATTTTGTTTTTATAAATGATATCCTGGCTTATGATAATGATTTGTATTTTTTCAGTAAATTTTATATTATTTAGCTGGTTATTAATCGCAACAAACATCATTTTTCTGCTTGTCATGAGGGGTTATCATTATGTCAGCGTCTTCTTCCTGTTAAACATCTCCAATCACTTCTCCACATACTCTATCCCATTTTCAAGAACCATTTCCTCCTATAAATACAAGGTGGGTTGCAGTTTGGTGGTGTTGTTAGGAAGAGCTAGATGTTTTTGAGGATTTTGGCAGGTTGATGAGCCATTTCATCATATAGATTTCAAGATGCAAAGAGTAACCAGAGCTAACCTTCAGCACAGTTAGTGCTCATGGGAAATGCTAACCTGGACATCGTAATGAGTCTCATTACCTGTGCTTGATTAGGCAACTAGCATCTAATTCTTGTCTGCTTTTTATATTTTTTTTGAAAAAATAATCTGCGGAAATTTAAAATTGTTTAGGTGAAAAAATATGATCTATCTGGCTTTAACTCATTTTGAAGTGGCATTCTGTGTGGGATTGACGCTAACATCCTCTTTAAGAAGAAATAATTGCATTCTGTGTGGACCAAGCAAGACATATGAGGGATAATATTCAACAAGATCATATGTCCTCTGAGTATAACCACGGTGAACAATTTCTTGTAGGGAAAGTTATTGCTGAAATTTATAAAACATCTTGTAATAAATTTTATGGTGTGTAAGTCAATTATTCATTAGAGTATTTTACACTATGGTCCTGCACTTTTCTTAGATGTTGATCTATAGGTAAACTTGGATAATACTACCAGCATTATAAGTGAATGGTTCTTACCTTGTTGCTGCCATTTGTGGCATGCTTTTTTAAAAGAAAAATCCTGATTTTAACACCTATGGTAGTGCCAATACTGTCTAATTCAGAAGTGAACCATGCGGAGAATGTTATAAAATTCTTGCAATTTTCTACACTATAACAATGAAAATCATATTGGGATATTAGAGGTATTAAATGGCTTGGGAGAGGGTTTATGAGATTTATTAAGCATAACATTGCACCTTCTTTAATTTCAGCTATGTTCTCCATGAGCTTTCTTTTATATGTTTATGTGGGTAAGGAGGTAGCATTCTAATATAGTTTGTGTTCTTGTCATTCATGAACAAATTATTTATGTATCTGTGTGTGCATGCATCTATGTGTTAGCGCACGCACAATTTCTTCTACCAAATTCCATGTAGCCTTCTTTGTTGATCCAGTTAACCATTTGGCCATCTTCTGCATAGATGTTGAAGACAAGAAATCCTTACTTTTAAATACTTAACCTCTGGCACATGCCCCTGCAAGATAGCTCTTGTTATGAGTTACAGGCATTGCCTCTGTTGTATTATCACCAAGGCCCTTTAATATGCTCCGGACTTCACTGAATTCACTGTTTATCATCATCATCGATAACTAGCTTATGTCTGCATAGTCCTTCTTCAATATCTGCCTTTTTTTTATGTTATTAAGGGAGAATGAATAGTATCTGGTGAAAATATTTTGGATGTTGCTTCTTCTTGTGAAACATACATGCGTGCATGCACATGGCAATTACCCTGCATTCTGTATGCGTTCTGATGCGGAAGAATAATGTTTCTTGTGTTTCTTGGCAGGGAGGATCTTGTCGTGGAGATCTGGAGATGCTGTCACTGGCCAAATCATGGTAGAGATATACTCTTCGACCATGTAACAGTTATCATTTGAGTACTTATAGAGCTGCCTTGTCTTGTAACTTTGAATCATTTTTCTAATTCAAAATTTCAAATGCAGGTCGGAATAAAACCATGGCTGGTTTTAACTAATAGAGTTAGCAAGTTTTTGTTTCAAAAGGTGTCAAAATTCTTTTTCCCGATTAAATCCTAGTACCTTGTATGCCCAGTATATACGTATAATTTTTGATCCAGATTTTGGCAGAATGCTGGTACGTGGTCCAGATGTGTAACCTCTGCTTACCGTTATCTCCAATTATCTTCTTCTTTTTTTTTTTTTTTTTTTTTTCATCTCGTTGAAATGGGCAGTTTTCTTCAATCCATGAGTTGTTTTGTGAAAACGTGAAGACAACATGGAGAGGCATGGATTCGAGTTTTCTAGTTTTGGTCTTGGACCGGAGCATTTTGTAGAATTTGGAAAGTTTTCAACATAGATTGGTTGCATCTGCCTTTATCTAAAATAAATTTTGTTTGTTATCCCTTCCGGTGCATCCGAAGTGTAGAATTTCATAGCTCAGAGCATGCATCAAGTTGATTCATGTAATTCATTGTTCTCCCAAACCATTCTGGCTCAGGTATGATTTGGTGCATTTTAGGTCAGATGGTAGATCTGCTTTATATTCTTTAGTATATAATTTTTGAAATATATATATATATATATATATAATCTAAAAATTATTATTAGTTGTCCTTTAATCCGTTCTCATGCTGGTATGGTACACATTCAGGGAGGTGCATTCCTATCCTAAATATGAGCCGTGACATTTTTCTATTGTGCCTTTTGGGAAGGAAATGTTCTATTGGTTGCGTTGAAAACACTATCCAAATGATTTTGGATCGATGCTTGGTTCATTTCCAAGAAGTACATCTTTCTACGAAGACGCGTCGGTGTTACTTCTTATCAATTGGTCGTCAACATTTTGGTGAGGCCGCTGTAATTATTGACATACCCTCCAGTGCCCCCGTCATCTATTTATTAATCACCATGCACGGGATGGTGTCGGTAACGCGAGATCGTTAGTTTCATGCAATCCACACCCAACATCATGTTGTTTTATAGAGCAAAATATATCACCGTAATCTTTAGGCTTAATGTTTCTCGGATCGAACCACCGTAATTGCAGTTTGGACAGCTAGCAGATTTATCATCTCACCTCTCTCGGAACTGCAATACTATGGCAGGCAATGGAAGAAATTTTGATTAGGTTGAAAAGAAAATTCACCGTAAAATCTTGCAAAAAGTCATATGTATTACCTTTTTTTAATAGAAAATCCACAAGCTGAAATTTTATAGCAATTTTATTTGTTTATACGCATTCAAATATCAAGCTGGACTGGGGTTAACGATCAATCTTATGTAAACACAAAAAAGAAGAATATTCGATTAGCCTGCAATGAAACCATCCGAGAAGTTTTGAGAACATTTTTTATTTTTTATTTTATTTTTATTTTTTTAAAAAATACTTTTTATTTTCTCAATATATATTTGATAAGTGAAAATAAAAGTATTTTTTATTTCCTACTTTTATTATAAATAATATCTTTTAAAAAGGATAATTTAAAAAGAAAAATATATAATATTACAAAATATTATAATATAAAATATATAAACTTATAATATTATAATATTATATTACACAATAATATAGATTATAATATATAATATATTATATCATATATATTCCTATAATGTATTATAGATAAATTACATATTTTTATATATAATAAATGTAAATAAAATAATAGAATTATAAATATAATATAATATAATATAATATAGTAAATATAAATTATAACATAATACAAATTTTAGTATATTAATAAAATAGGAATATATTATAATATATATTATATTAAAAAATTACATCTTATAATAAACTATTATTGTATTATATATCATATATTATGTAATATGTATTAGTTAATGTATTAGATATAAATCATTTATTTTTATGTATAATAAATATAAGTAATAATATAATTATAAATATAATCAAAACAACATATAATTGCATTAATAATTATAATTATTAATAATATCATATAAGCAATATGGAATTAATATTAATATGATAAGTATAAATAATATTATAATATTAATTATTTATTAATGTAATATCATTAATATTACATTATTATTTGTATTATAATATATAACATGCAATACTATATTATTATAATAAATAATAATATAATATTAATAATATATTGTACATAATAATAATAATAATAATTAATATTACATAATTATAATATATTAATATTTATAATTATTTACTAATAATATATATTATTGCTTTTCTAAAAATTTCTCTTAGGTTCCAAAAAAAATTGAAAAGTAAAAATAGGGTAGTTAAACATATTTTTAATGATAAATTTTGTGTTTCTATTTCTAAAATAAAAAATTAAAAATAAAAGTGGTACAAATCAAATTCTTTATTTTTTACTTTCTTATATTTTTTGGTGAAAAATAATAAAAATATATCTATATTTGTTTTTAGTTTTTTCCGGTTTCGAAGTTATGTTTTTCTGTTTTCATTTTTATCCATCAAACATGTTTTCACAAATATTTTTATTTTTTTAAAAAATAAAAATAAAAATATTCTTAAAAACCAAACCCATTTTTGGAATTTCGAATCCAACACTAGCTTTTCTTCCATCCCACTGATCCGCAATCACCGTAAATCTCCCATATAATCTCATCAAAAGCCATCCAACCTGTGGTCCTCGCCAGTGCACGATAATCCGACGATCCCCATGAGCAAAAAAAGCCGCTCGGTCGCAAGCCCAAACGAAAATTAGGAAGGGCCTCGACGGCCCATTTTAGAAGGCTATCTTCGTAATTTCGTCAATGACAATAAATAATTTCGAACGAGGAAAGGAAATTACTAAACCGGAGTTAGGGTTTCCCTTCTCTAGCGCGCCACCTGGTTTCTGTCTCCCCTCTCATCCGCTCCCTATCTATAAATCTCTTAGGAATCTCGATCCGAAAAGAGAAGCAGAGGACGTGAAGGCGGCGGTGACGACGAGGCGGCCGCTGGTGTTGTGGCGGTAGGCGATTGATCGAACGACGACCATGTACGGATCTAGAGGGTAAGTCGAGGAAACCCTAACCTTTGTTTTCGCATGACGTTTTGATTTGATCTTTCTCTTGCTGCTTCTATCCACCTATTTTTTAGTCGTATTGATTTTATTTTGTTTGTTCCTGTGCATTTTTATGCGAATTTGTGCTGTTCGTTCGAGTGGGGACTAGGGTTAGGGTTCCTTTTGGGGGGGGGGGGGGGGGATTTAGGGTTGAGGGGTTTGGAGGTAGATTGATGGTAATATTCCTTTTGTACTCCAGACATGCTCTTGGGGAAGGAGCTGTAAAGTAGCCTTGTTGACGAGACTGAGTTACGGGTGGGCAAACTTGTTGTATTTTTTTTTCTCTTCATTTTCTTTTTCCTTCGTCTTAATTTCATTGACTGGAGGTGGAGGGGTTTACATCTGTTGATTCAAAAATACTTTTTCACCACTTGCAAGAAGTAATAAATAAGGGGTAAGAGTGGCGTGCGCTCGAGGTATGATTTGGTGGTGGAATGAATGATTTTGTGTGAGGTGTTGCAGATTGAGGGTTACAGGCCATGGGTTTTGATGTGTGCACTATGTGATATTTTAGCAATACTGTTGAATGGGATTATTCTTGTTAGATGCACGTGGTTTCTTGTTTATAATGTTTGGCACTATTATGAATTGTCTGTTTCTATTATCTGTTTAGGTCACCAAGTTGGGGAATCTATTGCTCTTATTGATATGTTCTTCAGTCATGGTTAGTTTTGTAGGCGACAAGAACGGTTTTCTTTCCAGTAATTTTCTAGGTTTTATGCCAAGTTCATCTAAGCCAGAAATCAGAAAACTTGGTCTCACTTTCTTGACAACAAAATTTGTGGCAAAAGAAAACTTGTTTTCAGTTTTGGACAAGTTAAAAATGAATTTGGTTTGACAGTAGTCAATTTTGGCCAAAAATAATTAGAATTAAAAATATTTAAAACCATAAAAAAAGAAAATAAACAATCCAATAAAACAGATAGTTATTTGAAAGTTTTTGTATTGTTTGGGACCTTAAATCAATTTGGTAGTTTTTGTTTCAAACAACATATGTGGATATGTATCTGTATATGTACATATGACGTGCACTTGGTCGTGCATGTGTGTGTATATATTTATTTTTGCTATATTGAGCAGAGTTTTAAAAATGTTGGAATATTTTCAGTCAGGCTTTGTATTTTTTTTCCAAAATTACCTTCATCTCAAACCCAAAATAACATTCACTCAATATATGAGACCTGACCAGAACTCTCTATCCAACCAAAATTCACTCAATATATAACAGAGCAAATCATGTTGGAGTAATCACAAATGCTAATTTATGTTGGAAAATGAATTTAGATGAGAGTCTTTGAATGGGAATTATGCGTGTCCTTCATTGGCTTAAGGGATGAGATGAGAGCAAGAAATGTTGATGGATGATTTGCTGGAGAGACTGATCTCTTCCACAATCGTAAGATGCTTTTTTTATTTCTTTGTCCCCTCCAAATTCAATTTCATGCCAACTTGGCCACTTATAACTTATGGGCATGGCCTATTCAGAAGACACTGGATACCTCATATCCCCTGCCATGCTTAAAAATTTTTTTAGTGTGCCATCAGTGCCTGAAAAAGAGAATTAGTAACTTGATAAATACTTAGAACCTCTTCGAAGACTCTTTTGCCCCAAAAGCTTATTCTAAGTGGGCACGGTGTAAGTTGTGCACATGAAAATCCACTTTATTGATGAGCCCTTGAAATTTTTAGTAAGCTTTGCCTTTTTCATTTGGCATGAAGATATAAATTGTGTAAGATGTAGATATCCTTTTTTAGCATGTGATCTGCTTGGTATGTCAGCATGAGAGCCAATACTTCTGTCCAATTATAGATTGATAAAATTGAGGTTCTTTTGTCCTTCCTCTGCCTATGACTCTTATTCGCAAGTTTGAACCCAACTCTTGTACGTTTTGATCTTAGATCTCAATTGTAATTTATATCTAATTTTTGTTATTGTTGTTGTATGACTCAAAATCGAACAGAATGGAGAAAAAGGATTCATATGGCTGACCCTAACTAATTGGGATTAAGGCTTTATTGTTGTTGTTGTTGTATATAATTTTAGAAGGGCTTGTACATTTATGATAGCTTTTGTGTATTGAATTTAACTCACATTGCGAAGATAATATTAGAACAATTGAGTTTAATATAGATTTCTTACTACCAAGTGATTTTTTGTTAGTCATGCTGAGAACATATTTTAAGTGGAAAATAATTGCTCTTCAATTCATTTTGTGAAGTTGACCATGTGCTATTCTAACCGTAGAAATAGTTGAAATTTCGGGACTGAATTATGGTTTGATCATATTTTATGTTATCAATGGTCAAACTTCTTTTGGTCAATAGTGATGGATCTTTAGTTCTGGATAAGATGTGAGCAGTATAAAGGGGTAAGATATAGGAAGGAGAAAAGAAGAATATTTATGCTATCTTTGAGCAGCCAAGTTGCCCTTAAATTTTGTTAAGATGGCCAGGGAAATGAAGATGATTTGCCTAAATTGGCTGGATTGAACTACTTGGCAAAAACCTTTTATTGTCTGCTTTTAAGAACAGATTTCCAATGAACCAGGTTTTCACATTTGGTGGGATCAAGCAGCTTGTCTGAAATAGTCTTTTTGATTAGCTGTATGGAATGGGCAAGACATGAAGCTAATTGATTTGATCCCTTGTTCTGCATCTAATTCTGCAGAACTGGCAAAGATTTCCCTGCAGAGTTAATAACTGTAGATGAGAATATGTTTCCATTTTTTCTCTGAGGTATAGAAGGTACCTGCGTATATGGCCATTAACGTCTTGTATGCCTTCAAACAACATATTTTTATATTCCTGATTAGGTTTCCTTATGTCTCACTATGATAGAATTTTAGTCTATACGTCAGCCATTTCCTTTAACTCTTTGCTTTTTGCTTCTGTTCAACAAGATCGATACTGTTTCTCCTCCAAAATGGTTTTACAATCTTGAACATGATGTTAGTGACTAAACGAAGCAAATAAGGGGCTTTTTTTTTTGAGTCTTTGCTTTGATCGAATCTTTAGAACTGATCCTGGTATTATTTTTAATCGGGATATATGATAAAAGGTGGGATCATGACCAGAAAACTATGTAAGAGGCTTCCTCATGTGTGGGTCTGTGCATCGTACACCCTGAAACTGTTCCTTTGGGTCTGTGCATGCGCACACCCTGAAACTGTCCCTTTAGATCATCGTTACCCTGATTTCATGACTTCCACTAAGTGATTTACTTGTGACCTTTTCTTTAAATTTGCCTTATCTTAAAGGCTTGTCAAATTTTCTGTTAATGAACATACAAAGGGGGCAGGTTACCATTAATGTTTCTCTTTTCTTGGTCATTGTTCCATCACTCTCCTTTCTGCTCCTAATTAGAAGGGGATCACCAAATTTGAGAAGAGGTTAGTTTGAATGCAGATCAACAACCAAACAACTCCTTGATAGATTTTGAAAGCAAATTCATGATCAATATACACTTGAAATGGCTGTATTTGTTTCTCCTGCATGTCTAGCCAAACCTGGTGGGATCTATTTGTGAGCATTGTTGTGATTGGACCATTTATTCAACCACCATTGTGATCTTGTACGTTGTGTTTCTGATTTGTCTTCTCAGCTTAGTGGTGGTGATTGATATGTGGTTCACATAGTAAGTCCCATCATTGGATTGGGTATGATGAGTCTTGATTTTATTTGTCAAAGATCATAAGTCTTTTTCAGTTTTAGCACTCTTCTAACAATAGGTATAAGGTAATTAAAGCTATCAGTTTGGTTTTCTCTTTCATCTCTTTCTCTCACATACACGCAAAAACTCTTTCACTAACAAAGTGTAAGGTGTACTTATTTTGATGCCTGGGTGGGAGGATAACTGAAAAGCAAAGTAGGGGTGTAAAATAATTAGAATGCTTCTCTGTAAGTTTTATGCAAACCATTTAAAAAAACTGTGTGAATGTGTGCTGTCCAGATGCTGCACAAACCATTTATTTTCTAGTTCTTTTATAAATTTTGAAATGATAAGGTTCTTTGTTGACAATATTCAAGCTTGAAAAGAACAAAAAACGTGCAGGGGTATGTTAGACAGCAAGCTGTAAAAATGATGCCAAGTTGTGGAATTTAAAGATTTTATATTGTCAAGGCATCTGGATGTATTAATTTAATTAAGCTGGGTAGATATACACAAAGCTGCAGGATGACTGGGAGATTTTATCTAGGGAGTATCTGGATGTATTAATTTAATTAAGCTGGGTACATATACACACAGCTGCAGGATGACTGGGAGATTTTATCTAGGGAGTTAATGAGAAGTTATTGGTTGGAGGGACATCACCACATATGTGGAAGACAGATTTTTGTCATGTAAGTTGAGGATTCAGACCATTTCAGCCGTACAAGTTTGTTGTTGGGTCTATTTGTTGTTTCTGTTATTCTACATGCATGCATCCCAGATGCTTTCTGGTGGCCTCTTGTCTTCCAATTCATCATATTCTCGGTTGTTAGGTATTTTGCTTAATCTCATTTTATCCGGTGGTGAGTTTAAATGGTTCAGCAGGATAAGGTTTGTTTTACAACATTATCTGATAGGCATTGTTCTTCTCAATTAATATATGCAGCTTCATTCGTGCTTGCCTTTGTCTGTTGCTTGCATATCTTGTTTGATGATGTTTTATTTAGTTTGCCGATCCTATATGAGAGTAGAAATTCTTCATTGCTTTTTGTGGTTTATGAGATAATTAATTGAGAAATTGCTAGATAATTTAGTTTACTTGTGGGTCGGGTCTGTTTATTGATTGGGGATTGAGTGTTGGGGGGTGCTATCTCCTTTTTCTTGGGATGTTGGATAATGTGAAGGGCAATGATGGGAAGCGGGGGGGTTTCGGACGGGTACGAGGGAACAAAGAGGCCACGAATGATCGAATCAAATCCCTACTTCGCAGTGAGCGGCGGGGGTGCTCCAGATGGCTACGATGCCAGTTCAAAGAGGCCACGGATGATGGAGTCAAACCCCTACTTTTCAGGAATTGGAGCCAGCAGCTTCTACCATCCCTACAGCAGCAGCTTTGGTGGTGGAAGTGGTGGCATTTACAACTTCCCAGTGGTTCGTCTGAGAGGCCTGCCCTTCAACTGTGATGATCTTGATGTCTACAAGTTTTTTGCTGGGCTGGACATTGTGGACTGCCTGCTGGTGAACAAGAATGGTCGCTTCTCGGGCGAGGCCTTTGTTGTTTTTCCATCACCAATGCAAGCGGAGTTTGCCCTCCAGAGGGACAGGCAGAACATGGGGCGCAGATACATTGAGGTCTTTCGGTGCAAGAAACAGGACTATTACAATGCAATCGCTGCTGAGGTGAACTATGGGGGCTCTTTCGACAATGAATACCATCAGAACTCTCCTCCAGCCCGTGTGAAGAGATCCTTTGAAGATAAAGATCAGATGGAGTACACAGAGGTCCTTAAGCTGCGGGGACTTCCCTACTCTGCAACCCAGGCTGACATTGTAGACTTCTTTGCGGAATTTGAACTGACTGAAGATAAGGTGCACATTGCATGCCGCCCAGATGGGAAGGCTACTGGTGAGGCATATGCCGAGTTCCCCTCAGCAGAAGTTGCGAAGAAGGCGATGTGCAAGGACAAGATGACAATTGGGTCAAGGTATGTGGAGCTGTTTCCATCGACACCTGAGGAGGCAAGGAGAGCCAAATCTAGATTCAGGCAATGATTCAATAGCAGATGTTTTGTTGCTGGAGCTGAATATTGTGGTATTGGAGCTGAATTGACCGGTGGGGTATTTTTCTTTTAGAAGTTGATTCGTCAGCCATCTTTTCTCCTCCTAGACCTTTTCTGTCTACTTCCTGTTGTTTGTCTGCAAGTCCTGGTAGGCAGAAAGTGATGACTCTCTGTTTCTTTCTTTTCAGATGTGTCATTAGAATTCTGATAGCTTTACTTGATATTTGAGAAATATCATTAGTGCTGTATGTTAAACACTAAAGATTCAAATGGTTCGCTCTTTAAGCCCTAGCTTTAATATGAAGATGAAAAATGAAGTGTGGCGACATGTTTATTAGCAGGTATTGGAAGGCCGTAGCTTGAGCGCTCAATATATTTTCATGTTTCATGTCAGACTTGTTGGAAACCTTGGGATAGATATTTGTTTAGCTCTATGGAATCGCTGGAATCCCGGTGTACCCTTGATAAATCTATCTATGTGTTCTGTTGATGAAGTTTTTGCTGGTGGTGGTGGTGGTGACCCTATGGCAATTTTTTAACATTCCTTGATGGTTGAGCTCATGTGTGGGGGGTCGTCGTAATTCTGCTCCTGATTGTTTTAGATATCAGTGTGCACCGAACGCACTGGTGAACCTAACAGTGCATCGCTGCATGCATGCATGAGTGGTCGAGCCTCCTGATTGTTTTAGATATCAGTGTGCACCGAACGCACTGGTGAACCTAACAGTGCATCGCTGCATGCATGCATGAGTGGTCGAGCCTGCCTACAAATTGTATGATAGGCACGAAAACTTCTTTTGGAGCCTAACATTAGTTTTCGTCTTTAAATAATTATTGAAATTAATAATTTTTCAAAAAATATGTTATTTTTTTCCCTACATTTTGAGGTAAATAGCCTCCTCAAAATTTATTTAGCTGTGCTCCCTGTGTTCATCTCATCCATTAGGGACGGATGCGGCCGTTCCATCGGCGCTAGCATTGGTGACTCTTTCCCTTGTGACGCGAGAAAAAAAAAAAAAAAAAATCTCTTCATAATCGCTTTGATCCCCTCAGGTTACCTTGTTTTTAAGCTGGCAATAAGGTTTAAAACTTGTTGTGGGGTGGGGGGGGGGGGGTCCTTATTTGAATTTGATATTGAGCGAAATGTATTGGCTGTCGTAATGTATTGGCCGTCGTATGATTCATAAGAGCCGTTGTGATGGGAAGACGGGGAGACAGCGGTCCGTCAGTTTGTACTCAAATGTTGGCCACTCCAACCTGCTTCGATTTATTCGTGATTAATTAACCTGGTGGCCATTATAATATTGTTTCGATTTATTCTTGATTAATTAACCTGCTGGCCATTATAACATTGTTTCAATTCATTCTTGATTAATTAACCTGTTGAAATAAGTGGACAAAGGGTAATTAAAATAAGGAAAGAAAAGATAATTAAAATAAGTAGAGGAGAGGGAAAGGAAAGTGTATATATATATATATACTGTTTGGATCAAAGGTGGGAGGAGAAAGAAGGATGATTACTTTTTATGTTTTTTATTTGATTAGAGAGTAAAGAGAAGGGGAGTGGGGTGGGGGTGATTATTATCATGGGAATAAGGAAAATGCTCCCATACCTCTTTACTAATTCCGTTATCATTTTTATTCTTTATGAGGAAGGTGAAGGGTCTCTTTCCTCTCATTAGCTAGCAACTTCCAAGCATGGTTGCTTATTAGTTCCCAACCCGGGCTTAACAAGGCACCTAACCTAACTTGTAGAGATATCTTTATGACATCCCAACTAATCTAACGGAAAATTAAATCTTGGGGGAAAGTTTGAGCATCAAAAATATATTTTAGTCTGTTACCAAATACAATATATTTTAGTGTTAAAATAATAATAATAATAATAAAAAGCCAAGTAGTTTCCACTCTCGCCTGATATTTAGAGATGCGTCACTGGGTGGGTAATTTACTTCAATTAAATCGCGTATACCATCTGTTCGGCGGAGTGCCTCAGCGACGTCTCCCTTTCAGAATTAAGCCCCATGATACGGAAAATGGAAATCTTCTCGCTACTTCCTCCAGCGTTCGCCCAACTGGACGCGCGCCCGACTAAGAGCCACCGCTAAGTCTGTTCGAAACAAACCCCACTGCTGCCGAAAGCTACCTCCCGACCTCAGAATCTACCGAGTTCCGCTGAAGAAGAAAGGAGGCATTGCTCTACTGTTCGATGACATCCAGAAAGAGGACGATAAGGCATTTGTTCCTTCCGTTGTTATCAGCTACAAAGTCAATGCCATGAACTTTGAGACAATCTTGGAAGAGAAAAAATAAAGGCCAAGAAAATGTGATTATATATATATATAGTCCACATCAATGGAAGGTTACAAAAGTTACACAGTAACTGCCCTTTTAAATAAGGCAACACTAGGCAGGAAATAAGGCCGAGCGAAGTCACTGTCTCTGTCTGTGGTCCCATCATTTTTCATCTTTTCTGTATGATACTCGACAGTGTGCTGCCTCCACACACCACTGTCAAGATATTTCTCACAGAAACTTGCATCGCCATTTGTTTTTACATGTAGAGCTGCTGTGCTTCCTGCTTTCTAGGGACCCTGTTTGACACAAAATAGTTGTCTATCTACATCACCTAGTTCAGGAAAATTATCTGAGAGGGAATGGATAGGTCCTTGCCCTTCCTAGTTGGTTGTCAACTTCAATAAAGATAGAGCTTAATTTGAGTTCCTACCCCGAGTCACAACTGCATCAGCTTTTTAACTCTCTCTTTTGCAAGAGTTTCCTCCTCTCCATGTTTCTGAAGTAGTTTCTTGAACTTAAAACAAAAATGAAAGATAGTTGCAAAGTCTATGCTATTGTAGAAAATAAGAACCATTAAGAACTTAGTTCCACAGTTACTGCTTTGAATCCAAATTAGAGCCAACACCATATTCTTGTTTAAGGATGGTAACTCTTTTGTCATATTACCTGGTTAATAACATGTAACATGGCCATCTGTCAACCATGTTTCTTTTCCCAAATCCAGCAATGTAGGACATTAGTGGAGCTCTGGTAAAAGTTCATTTTGGGGTGCATGCATGTGTCTACATCTACCTCTTTGTGACTTATCCTTCTTATAAGAATGCAAGGGTCTGGATGTCATTGTGAGCTGTGATTTTGGCTGTGTATATCTTCATATATGATGGACTAGATGTAAGGTGTGATTTTACTGGCTCTTGGTGGTGTCTCATGGAATGGGTGGGTTTGATCAATGAGCTATGAGTTTTTGATTTATTTTTTAAATCAAAATCCAAACCTTCAATCATTTTATAGTTTGAAGACTCAGAAGCTTAAACATGTTTGGTTGCATCTAATAGGATCATTAGAACTTTTATACCTACACCTCCTTTATTGGGTTTCAAGTTCAGATTTCTCTTTGGGCTCCTAGAATAAATAGGAGGATAAAAGGTCCACACATTACATACTCAAATCCTTGCCTCTTCTCTTAAGTAGCAGCAAGTTGTACTGTAATTATAATGTTTTTCCACCACATAGTTTGGTTTCCGTTAATGCAAGCACTTAGTTTTTGATTGTTTTAAAAAACTAGACCAAAAAATTAGCTAGCCAAGGCTCATCTTTTGGAAGAACATCGCAAAGAAAAAGGACACCAGTCCATCAAATCAATGCAGCTGATTGGACTATACAAGATAGTACTATAAAGCAAAAGGTTCAATCTCATTATAAAAAGCTGTCCTCATTCTTTGATGTGACCTCTAGCCAATTTTCTCAAGAGATATGACTTAAATCCAATCTGGAGACAGAGACCTGTGATTCTGGCCCTCTTCCATGGGAGATGGCTTCCTATTTCTCAATTATTTGACATGAATATTGCATCCACCACTGTATGAAAATCTGAAATATGTTTAGCAAATGCCAAGGGTGCTTGAAAGCAGTATTGCTTTCGAATGATTTTGATTTAGTGATAATGAGCACTGGTGCAAAAACTGTATGAAAGCTTGAACCAGAACATATTTGGCTATATCAATTGGATTATGCCATGAATTAATTGCTAGTGGGTACTGTGGTACTGTGAACTAATCTCTAATATGAGTGCTGCCATCTTTCCATAAGAGCATGCACAAAAAGGGTGTAAATCTAGTTTGCAGTGTGACATACCAGCAGGGATTTAAGATAGCAGTCACCTCAAACTTTGTTTGCAACCCCTTGGGGACCTTTCAAAGGTCATATTGCTTTCTATTTTGTTGTGCTTTTTTATATTATTCCCTTGCCTTTTGGTTCCTGCTTGTTCTGTATTTAATGATGTGTGTTATCTAATAATGATGTACTGTGGACAATTTAAGAAACTGAAGCTAAGCTCCCAGCATTATATTATGAAGTAGAATGCACTCTCAATAGTTTGCCTTTTCTTGTCCTCCAAAATTCTGCTGAATATTGAAGTTGTTGTACATAGAGATATGAGTAGTTGTGTAGGATTGTATAGGATTACAGGCAAGTTTAGTTTAACTATCTGTCCATATCCTTTTCTTTCCTCTTTTTCTTTTCAATTGCAATTTATTCCATGATGGTTGAACTAGGCATTGCATTACCATTACACAAGTGCACTCGATCTAATCAATACATGAAACCTTCTTTGGCTGAAATAATAATATCAAATAATTAATGACAAACAACTACTGTTAGCTTCTTCCAGCAACTGTTCCTAACATCAGCCATGTCAAATTGCACATCTAAAATAAATTGTTTTCGAAACCTAAACTATGATTTGGTTGCTCATCAACATCATTGAGATGAAAGCAAGCCTCAAAAACTAATCACGATCTTCCACTGGCCAATATGTGGCTGCTTTGAGCCACTTGGCAGAGATGCTCCAAAGTCAAAAAGAGGCTTCATGCAGTCATTACTTTAACTGATCCTTTTTTTTTTTCTTTCCTTCAAGCAACTTTTAATTCAATAAAAAAAAAAAAAAAGCTGAACTGGCCCTAGCTATTATATTTAGAAATCATTTAGTTGAACCAGCTTTACTTGGTAATCAACCAATCCATTCCAGAGAATAATAATAAAAGAATTCCTTATTCTTCGTAAATTACTCCAGTGTCAAGTTAATGGATTCTTTAATTACTCTTATTGCCGTAACGGCTGTTATTTTAAGGCAGCCGCCAGATCCTCCGCCCACCCCCCCCCCCCCCCCCCATGCGGAGAAAACTCCCATCCCGAATCATCCGTTCATTAGCATCTAATCCTACAAATTCCTCACGCGCATATGAATTATATGCGGGCGCTCGGAAGCTGGGGGCACGTGCCATTAAAGGGCGGGCGGCTGTCACGTGCGAGCCCGGACCCGTAAGAGATAAGCCAAAACAAAACAAAAAATTATTACTAAAAAATCGCCTCCCACCCCCTGTTCGAAGAGAGAGAATTAAAGAGAGAGAGAGAGAGAGAGAGAGAGAGAAAAGGGCAAGAGAGAGGAGAGAGAGAGAGAGAGAGAGAGAAAGGGAGGGGGCGGGGCAGCCGTTCGAAAAAATGGGCAACCAAACCAACCAAGTAGAGGCGAAAAGGAGGAAGAAGAAGGGCCGCCCCTCCCTCCTCGACCTCCAAAAGCGTAGCCTCCGCCTACAACAGCAGCAGAAAAACCCTAACCCTAGCCTTAGCCCCAATCCGTACCTCAGATTCCAAGCCTCCTCCTCCACGTCTGGCCGCCGCCCCACCCGCCGGAACCCTAACCCCGATCCCGATGGCGACGCTGCCCCCAACGATGACGACGATGAGGACGACGATTCTACCGGAAGGAGGAGGGAGAAGAAGCTCCGCCTCGTGCTCCGCCTCCCCCCACGCAGCGCCAATTCCGCCTCCGGCTCCGAATCGGAAGGCGGCGGCGCAAAGAAGCGGAAGATCGACGTCCTCGCTGCCGATCGGGACAAGGTGTTTCTGCTTCCTGAAAAAAAAAAAAAAAAAAAAAAATCCGAAACTCACTTGATTCTGCCTTTATTTTTGGGCAGGGGGTGGGGTGGGGGTGTGAAAGTGGAGATCGGGATGGGGAGTGTGAGGGGTTTTGGAATTTAATGGAGGGATTGGGAGTTTCGTACGATTTGGATTACGGATCAGGAATCTATGCGGCCGTCTCGGTGGGGGTTGTGTGTCCTTAGATTCCGTTCTTTTTGGGACTTTTATTTATTTATTTATTTATTTTTGGCTTGCTGGTGGATTTTCAGACTGAGAAAGTTTTCGGATTTGACTAGGTCAACGTTTCCAATCATTTCTTGAACGGTGCTTTTCTTGTTGAAAATTGAAATTTTTGATTTTCTTTTTCTGCATGGATTTCCTTCCATTTATTTTTTATTATTTGAAGGAATGGTCCACTGATCTGTGGAGGTAAAAGAAAAAAAAAAAAAAAAGGGTTCACCTTTGTCCTCTTCCATATCTTTTCGTTCCCTCGTTGATTTTTTTTTTCCCTAATTTTAATGTGCTAGATCTGTTAGCTCCGACCAATTTTTGTCTTTTTTTTTTTTTTTTTTGTTCCTGCTGTATTTTTTACTGACCGATTTGATAATGTTTTTTCTTACAGACAGAAAGGCAGAATTCTGCCTCGAAAGCGACGGATCCTTCACAAGGTTTGGTTTCTCGTGCATTTATATCGAGAAGTGGAGGATAAATCTGGATAAATCTAGGTTTAAACGACGTGGGTTTTTTAAGTGATGATAGTTTATTCGTTTTAGAGCCGTCAGATTGCGGGCCCACGACGCCTTTGCCGGACAAAAAGTTGTTGGATTTCATCCTGGATAGGCTGCAGAAGTGAGTGCCCTCGTTTCTTTCTTTATTTGAATCTCACCCACGTCTCCCCTTTTTATTTAATTTTTCTGGGTTCGCTCCCATGTTTAAAGTGCTGTATCCGAGTTTTTTGATTGGATTTCTGGTTTACCATCAGGAAGGATACCTATGGCGTGTTCTCGGAACCCGTGGATCCAAATGAGGTGCGTTTTGGAAGCCATAGTCGTTATTGTTTTAGAGATTTTTAATAATATATATATATATATATATATTTGGCCACGACTATGTTTACTGGTATAGCAGAGCTTATTTTGTTGAACTGATGTTTTACTGACTGATGTTTACAGCTTCCCGATTACCTTGATATCATTGAGCATCCAATGGATTTTGGAACCATCCGGAAGAAGCTTTCAAATGGAGCGTATGCCAACTTGGAACAGTTTGAGGTCAGTAACCAACAGTGCATTGTAAGGCTGTTTTATGAACGGCTGGTTTTGACCTCATGCTTGAATCTGCTTTTCTTTTGTGTATATATGTATTCATGTTTGTTGGTAGAAGTCTCGGCTTGTATTTGTTGTTTATATTTTGATTTGGGAATTTAAACAAATCAAAGTCGGAATCCTATGTGGTGGTGGATTATTTTCATCTCGTTCTTTTCTTCTTTTAATCTATTTGTATTTTTGAGCTGCAATTACTTTAATATAATTTCTGTAAATGTCTGATCCATTTTTGCTTGGGAATGTTGGGTTTAGTGGGATGCAATTCTCTTGTTGACCAATAAACATTTTATGAAATTAGTCCTTGTATAAAAAATGTCTTCAGTGTTTCTAGCTTTTAGCAATAGTACTTTTTCTTTTTCTTCTTCTTCTTCTTCTTTTTTTCCGTGAGCAAATCCTTTATCACGTGACTTCAGCAGTGGCATGTCATGACATTCACTCTGCTCTTCACAGATTAATAAATAAGGCATCATGGATATCTTGTGCTTGCCTGTTGTCATATATTTGCATGTACACCTTTATTTTTCTTGCACTGCTTACGGGGAATGTTCACATCTGTGAGCATCCACTTTTAAACTGATCAAATAACTGGTGCTGTTTACGGGTCATCTTATCGCTGAATTCTGCATAATTAGTAACGTGCTCTTTCTTACGAACGGAAGTCGGAAAGCATGCAACTGATTCCAGATCTAGGTTTTCATGCTGAAGAGAGAGTAATGGATCAAATGTTGATATTGGTGGTTCTTTGCTGTGGGAAGGAGGTTAACGCTAACTACATTAAAATTGGTTTGTATATGGTAGAAAGACATATGACCAATGATGTTATTCTGAGCCTTACATGGTTTTGTCCTATCTGGATGAGAGTAAATCCATCATTAAGCTTTGATAAAGCAGGTTGATGTTTTGGAGGGGGGTAATTGGGCCATGATAAAAATTTAGGGGCGGAGAGTGAGCTCAGGAATGTTATTGAGAAGCCAGTGCAATATTTAATGGTTATCATTTTGACCTTTAACCAATTGCATGACAATGAGATGCAGCAATCAGATTGTTATGCTTAGGAATTCTAGAGATACTTTCTCAGATTGGTCAGATATGTTTGTCATAGCTGGAAAATGAAAAAGAAGGGAACAAAGAGATGTTACAGTAAGCTTGGTACTGCTAGTTTGTACCAGGAATGTGTCGCAAGTTCTTAGCCCAGCAGTAGTTGTGAGAGCGAAATAGTTATGGTTTACTAGTAAGAAAACCACATGATTGTACTTGGGGCTTGTCCTTGAGGTAATTATTCTCTTGGTTTGAATCTTGGAAAAAAAAGATGATGCAAAGCATAATCAAGAGTCCTTATTCATCTTTTGAGATCATATTTATTTTGCTATTGAGCTCCTCTCATATAAAAAGCAAAATGAAAACATAAACATAATTGGTTTTATTGTTAGAAGAGTAAAAGATGCCTTGGCATATTCAGGTTCAACTGTTTAAGAGATCCATGTTCAAGTATATATTTGGAAGTTCAAGTTTATATTTAGAGCTTTTCTCACTTATATACATGAATGTTACTCATATTATCTGTTTAGAGATAAAAAAAGGATAGTGGAGATACATGATAATGAGAGAGCTAGGACTTCTACATGCTTGAAGCAACAAATTTCCTTGTGTTGGAGGAAAGTATCAAGGAAAAAAGTCCCGTCGGGGTCTGTTCTTATAGTTTATCGAAGAGAAGGTGAGGCTAGCCCTGTTCTCGGATTTGGCAGGTTTCCTAGAACACACCTTGCTTTTTTTGGTTTAGCAACATTCAGAATTTCTTTCTAATACCTCCAAAAGAAAGGGCTGCAATGTCTTGTGTATCACCCTGTATTGGCTGGTATGGCCAGTATGATAGGGGCTTGATGAACCAGGTTTATGTGCCATATTGAGGCATATAAATCCCATGCTATATGGTTATTATTTTTATTTATTTATTTTTTTGGCTTATTTTACCAAAGGTGAATCGCTCCCATAGTGGTCCCATATTGAGGATTTTATCATACAGGCCAGCCATCAATAGGGTGGTATTACTACCATAACAAGGGCAACACAATCTAGAGAGTAGCAAGTATTGCACTTTTGCAGGAAGGAACACTAGGGGCTAGGCATCTTAAAGTAGTGTACACCGGCATCTCCGCCTCCTTCCTCACTCTACCCTTCCTATCTGTGTCACTCATATATCTCTCATTTCTCATTTCCATCACATCTATCTTCTTTGCTTTATACAACATGCTAAACCTTGCATTAGTACTGGCCTTCCTGCTTTCTTTTTTCCTGCCCTAGCATGCCCTCAACTTCTGAATCAATGCATTAATCACATAACATCAGTGAAGCATATATACACTTCATTTTTGCAGCTCCTATTTTATTAGAACTGCAGTCTTCTTTCATTGATCCAAGATATTGAAATCGGTTATACTATAGTTTCTCTTTCTTATCAGATTTAATTGAAGCCGGATTTTTTTTTTTTTTCATTGCCAGTAAAACTGAATCTGTTTTTGGTCCACTGCTTGCAAAGCTGTTATCTTTCATTCTTTGCTGTGTAGTTCTTATTCAACATTTAATCATTTCCTCTCCTCCTCCTGCCACCAACACTGTATCATTGGCGACTAGTTTGTAAAGAGACAAGGCTTAGTGCAGATAATTTGTTTCGGCTAGCTTTTCTGGGGCTTCACTCATCTTTTGCTTCAACTACCGTTGACCAAGGTTTGCTGTCTCCATACTGGTACAGAGATGGTGACAGCGTTGAGGCACATGATATGCAAGTTAGTTAAACATACCGAGACCTGGTACCGTTCAGTACTGGTATAATATGATATGCATTGGTACAGCATACCATGCTCTTAACCCCTGTAACTAACCATCCTATATGCCCACATTTATTTTCTATATACATTGCCTTCCTTTATTTCCTTGAAATTATGAGTCTAGCTCTCTTATTAAGTTATTATCAACCTTGTGGTAGCATAGTGGGATATGTTAAGTTTTCACAAGTCTGTATCTGGAAGCTGAGTATGAAGTGTGAAAATATAGTTTGTGCTAGAATTGGATGGCAAACATAATTTGGTGATAAATTTGATGATCCAATCTTTTAACTTGTGTATAAGTGGTCTTAGTGCATTCTTTATAGTTTTCATAAGTGGCAATGGAACTAATGATGGCTTACTTGTGGAGTAATATTTTTCCTTTTAAGCATGCAAAGATGTTTTATATGTTTTAATGGAACTCTTGATAGGAATGCCATGTTGTTGAGGATGCAAACCTGACACAAAAGTGACCTGAACCTAATGGTATGATTTGATTTTTCTACAGCAAGATCATCCCTGATTCCTCCTTCATTGACACCTCACTTTTTGTTTGGCATTATCACTGAACAGCTGATGCACTTTCATGTTTTTAAGGTAAGCAGGGAAGAGCAACAGCATGACATTTTTGAAGGTTATAATAAATAAATCCAAGAAGATGGTTAATCTCTTTTGGAGAGATTGTAAAACCGCTATAGAGATTGCAGTAGCAATCATGGTATTGTACCAATTAACTTAAATCTTCATGCTGTTATCGTTAAACGGTTTTCCTTGTCAAAATATTAGGAACCTCTACTTGATGATCAGCTTCTAACTATTGTAAAGAGAATAAAACAGCACTGTATGAGGTTTATAAAAATAAAAAAAAATACAAATACACCATGATAGAGCTATTAGTCATAAACAATGACATTATCAGACATTCGTTAGAGTTCTGATCAAGGTCTACTATACTGACCGGTATCAATTTATACTGATTGTACCACACCATATCGGTAAGGTGCCACTCAATACCAAGATTTAATTAAGTATGAGTCAAACCGGTTTGAATTGAGTAGAACCATCTTGTACCATCCAGTATTATACCAGATGTCTGAGATGTGTACAGTACCATTCCGACTATATTGTACCAAACTGGTCTTTTACCAGTATGATTTTTGATACCAGTTTTGTGGACTTGGTTTTGATCCTCTACTCATTCTTCTGCCTTATCATTCTACTTAAATCACACAACACTGTCTACTGTTCCAGTCCCTCTATTTGTTTAGCTACTTATTGTTGATAGTAGGTGGTCGGTAGCAATTGAATTAACTGCAAAGGCTGGATAGGAACATGAACTGAAGGGGATGAAAACCTGTACAATCCCAGCAGATAAGATGATTCATCAAAATATCTAAATGTAATATATAATGGACTAACAGGGTTATGTAATGGCATAATCAGAAATACATATGCTCTATGAGGAACCTGCAAAACAATTTTGTTTTGTGAGGAAAACACACAACAAAAGATGACTTTGTCATGATGTTTTTTGATGTTTTGGCTTTCTTCTACAGTTTGCTTGTAAGAATGGAATGAAACAGGGACATGTTTTCTGATTAGGCCAAAGGAATTTTGACTTAGATTTTGTATATTTTTGCAGAAAGATGTTTTCTTAATTAGCACAAATGCAATGCGATACAATGCACCAGATACGATTTACTATAGACAGGTATCTATTCTGTTCCGAATTATTATAAATTCTCCCAGTTTCTGAAGTAATACATTAGATGTATCAGCTTTTATTTGCGTGTATATAGTCTTGGTAAGTGCTCTATCCTTACAGGCACGATCCATCCAAGAGCTTGCAAAAAAGAACTTTGACAATCTCAGAGAAGAAAGTGATGATAATGAACCAGAACAAAAGCTTGTGCGGAGAGGCAGGCCACCGAGTAAGAAGACTGTCAAACAATCAGTTGGCAGGCCTCCTGCTGGCTGTGTTGGTTCTGATTTCTGTTCTGGTGCAACACTTGCTAATGCTGGAGATAATGGTCATTTCTCAAATTCGGCAAATGATTTGTTGAAAAGAGTGTCGATGCTGGATAAGGCCGGCATGACATCTTTACCTGGAGGACCATATGGGCTTCGCAATGCAGAAATTCTTAGTTGGATCAGTGGGCATAAAACAGAAAGAAATGAAGAATTTTCAGGTAAGTGATTATGCACTCAACATAACATCACTCTTGTTGTGTGCTCTAAAAACTGCAGATATAATTTTTGTTGCATTCCTTAAAATTTAGGTGCCAAGTCCTTTCCTTTCGTGGGTCCTATTTTGCAGGTTCTGGGATGAAAGGGGTTTCAACAAAATATGGAAAGAAACTTTCTGATATAGATGAAAATCGACGCAATACATATAATCAACCCCATCTGTCAACCTGTGTGCATGAGCCTCCAGTCTTGACTGTATTAGATGGGGAGAGGAAGCAGCTGGTGCCAGTAAGTACCTACTAGATTTTCTTAATGGCATGATTAATATGGAGCTGGTATATCTGCTAGATTTTGCTTGACATTATTGTATTGGAATATGTTCAGATTAATATGAAAAATTATTAAAAAAGTTATATGAAAATTTTTGTTTCACGTCCCTCCATTGGAAATCATCAACCGTTCTTATATTTCTCTCTTCTTTAATTAGATTTTTTCTTATTCAAACAATAATTACTTTCCAAAGTATTGCCTTTGCCATCTGTAACCACTATTCGGTTGAAACCAGGTGGGTCTTCACATGGAATATGCATATATGCGGAGCTTGGCCCGATTTGCTGCAAACCTTGGTCCCATTGGTTGGAAAATTGCTGCCAAACGGATTCAACGGGCACTTCCTCCTGGGACGAGGTTTGGCCCTGGATGGGTTGGCGAGAGTGAAGCACCCCTCCAATCTCAGCCACTTCTTTCTACCTCTCCCCGTTCTGCATCCCAACCAAAGATTTCATCATCCACCACAACAGTGTCAACAACTGAGCCACCCTCGAATAAGTTGGCTGTCATGGAAGGCCAGGTTGTCACAAGTCTTCCACCACAGGCTTTGGCCTCTGCTGTTTCAAGCAGACCCACCAACTCCATAGATGGCCCAGAGTCTGCCGTAGCAGTCAGCTATGGAAGCCTGGGGAGTAGTAGTGGTGTTATTCAGCCCAAGACTCCCTTGCTGCTTCATCAGAATCCAGCAATCCAACCTACTGTGAATGGTTTCAATACCACTATGGCGTTTAATATGCCTTCTCAAGCTGGAAAGATGCCTAGACCATCAAGGCCGCCTGCGAGCTCTTCTTTAGAGGCTATGAATACATATGCTGGAGCTTTTCATACAATTTCTAGAGGCAACAGCAGTTGCATCAACCAGACACCTTTGAACAAATCAAATGCGGACAAGGCAGTAGTGGGTAGTCCAAGTTCACTGTCAAATTCTGGCAATCACCTGCTGGATTCTGGCCAGGGTTCTCAAGGGCCATGGCGGGGGTTGTTGTCAAATGTGAAGCCAGGTTCTGTACCCCCTGATCTAAATGTTGGGTTTCAGTCACCGGGATCACCAGTTTCAGGTGTTCTGGTAGATTCGTCGCAGCAGCAGCCTGATTTAGCATTAGAGTTATGAAGGTTATAACTTGATCCATCCCTAGTTTGCTGTTGGGTGGAGAGGATGTGGAAGTGGATGGTGAGGGATACACGAGATGAGGGTGATTTTCTTACCAATTATTCATACGTGTTGTAAAAGTTTCTTTGCTGCTGTTGGGTGGAGAGGATGTGGAAGTGGATGGTGAGGGATACACGAGATGAGGGTGATTTTCTTACCAATTATTCATACGTGTTGTAAAAGTTTCTGACGGCATTTGTACAGATTAATTAATATTAAAATCGATTCTCCAGACTTACCAAAAGAATTAATTCTAGAGATGGAATCGGTTCACGTTATTTGTATCGACTCCATGGTTTAAGAGTACTGTGCTTCTGATATCCAGTTAATTTCCCTCTCGGCTAAATCTATTTGTTGGGACTGATGAGTTCTGGGTTGTTTCCAGTATCTTCTTCTTGTTTGCATTTTGAAAGCCAGATTAAGCCTTTTGCTGAAAAATATTCTAGATTTTTCCTTGGTTTGGAGATTGATTCTGCTATGTGGATGTGCCTTCTAGAATGTGCCTTCTAGAATGCATAACAGATATCGACTGGTTTTATGGTAGAGGTTGAGGAACCGAGGATCGACCCATTTCGGACTGTGTATGGCATTTGCCGAACTCTAATCCTCTGAATTAAAACTGATGGGTGCGGATGGATAATCCGAAAAATGGTTGATACTTTTGTTATTTTTTTTAAAAAAAAAACTTTTCAAATTGTGATTTTAGATTTCTCACGATTTGTTCTCATAGGGTATCAAGTTGACCATTACAGTTATGGCTTTATATGCCCGCTCAAGTCAGAAATATGTATATCTACCATATAAATAATATCATATGCTATCTAATTGTATATATAATATATAAAAATTTATTTGAATGTATAAATCATACATTTCATTAGAGTTTATATAAAATTATTATTATATTATGTTTTAGTTAGCTGTATCATTTATAATTTGCGGATGGTATGCTCATAAAGAGAAGTGATAAAAGGATGATGTAGAAGATTATTTTCGTCTTTTTCTTTAAAAATATTTCTTATTTTTATCTATTTTATTTTTTTTTGAGTACATTAATGAAAATAGATAGGAGTTGCTTTTGTTTGTTTTAAGCCTAATGCAAGGTATATGTCTATTAGCAAATAATAAAGTTATTAGAGAATAAAAAAAAAAAGGTGTTCAAAGAGCTTCCATTGTGAGTTATTTTTTAACTTAAATTCATAGCTATATCTCACCACAATCTAGAATCTGATATAATACTAAAATTCCTGACTTCATGAGAAATAAATGCCCAAAGCTATGCATTTATTAGCAAATAGTGAAAACAGAAAGAAAATAATTTTTGTTTGTTTTCAATCATAATGAAAAGCATGCACCAACTGATAAATAAAAAAGCTATTAATTATAAATTAGGTGCTTAAGGAGCTTCGATTATGAGATTTATTTTTAAATGAAATACATAGGCATATCTAATCACAATATAGATTCTGAAATAATTCTAAAATGCTATGACTTCATGGGAAATACCTTATGAATTGCAACATTGGATAAAATATCTAATATAAAGAAAGGTATTTTACGATAGATTTTGTAAATGGCACTTTTAGTATATTTCTTAAATATGTTAAATTTATAACTTAAAACTGGCACTTTTAGTATATTTCTTAAATATGATAAACTTATAACTTAAAATATAATTTTAGTGATGACATCTAAAAATCATTGGCGAAAATGATTCTTTTGGATGCTACAGCAAATTTTAATAAAATATGTTCCAACTTGTATATAAATCCTCATGCTTTTATTATACAAAAAAATCCTCTTAACTTTTGATATAGATATTCAATATTGCTAACTTTTTTTATATTTTATTTTTACAATATTTTAAATGGTAGCATAAATAAAAAACAATCATGAATTATCTATTTTAAGTATATATATCTACATAATATAGAAAATGTTGAATTATTAATTTTTTTAAATTATTTTAAGTGGTAAGATTTTAAAATATACAAAAGATTTAATGAAGTATGATTTTTTTTGGTTATATAGCAAAGAACAAAAGAGTTTATTTAGCAAGAAAAAGTGTTATTGAAATTTTTAAGCAACATAATAAATGTACTTGATGGTTAATTTTTAAGTATCTTGTTTGTAACCTTATCAAGAAATGGAGGTTTTTGAATCCCTATTCAACCCATTTTAGGTGTAATTTTTTAAAACTAATCAACCCACAATTCTTTGTTGTTTGGAGACCAACAATCACGGATTTTCATCAACAACTAGAGATTAGTAGGATCAGGCTGCCAAAAGCTAAGTAAAGAGAATTTTGCAGGCTTTGGTTTTTTCTTAAAAAAAAAAAAAAAAATCTGATTTTGAACTCCTGCCATGCTTTCACCCCGGGGGCTCTAGCATGGAAGTAGCTCACGGTGTCTTCGATGGAGTCAGTGGTAAAAATATTTATAAATTTTAAAGTCACGTTACTTTTAAAGCAAACAAAATTTTCAGGCAACACTAAAACAATAAAATTAAAATAATTATTTTATTATTAAACTATCTGTAACTCATATGCTTCTAAGCATACTACAAACAATAATCCATGCATTCATATTTATAAATTAAGAAAATCAAGATATAGTAAAAAAATAAGTTCCTATAAACACCAATAAGTTTAACAACTAAGTAAAATAATTCTGACCAAATAAAGACTCAGAATAGAATTTCATTGTTTGATTTAATTTTTAATAAAAAAACTTGATTTACCTTAAAAAAATTCCAGCAAAATCTTCCCTGTATCATTTTACCTTATAATTTTTTCTTATTATTAGGTGTATTTGGCACTGGTTCCTCCATAAATATATTAATATTTTATGTTGGTTAACTTCTATCTTTTTATTTTATTTTTAAAATACAAGTCAAGTAAGAATCAAGAACGGGCAATAGAAATGGTAGATAGCTACATGGGATACGTTTTGAAGATCTTTTTGGTTGATCCCTTCTCTCTTCTCTTCTCTTCTCTCTCTCGATGTAAATAGAGAATGTTGACAATTAAAAAATTATATATATATATGTATATATATGGGATACGTTTTGAAGATCTTTTTGGTTGATCCCTTCTCTCTTTTCTCTCTCTCTCTCTCTATAAATAGAGAATGTTGATAATTAAAAATTTATATATATATATATATATGATAAATATAGTTGAGATAAGAAAGTTAAGATAAATATATTTTAATTTTAAAAAATATTATTATAAAAATATTGAGACAAATGTGATGTAAATCTATTTTCATTAAAAATTATATTAAAAAAATGATTAATTGTAATTAAAATATAACTTCAAATCAAATAGGATGAAAAAAAAAAAAAATTCAGATTAACATTTCGTTATTGTTGCTTGTCTAGATTTTTGTGAAGAGTTGGAGACCCTTAAAGATCGATACGAAGATCTACGTACAAGAGTTAGAGATCCTTGAAACAAGAGATCCCAACTTTACTATTTCCGGTGTTTGAAAGGCGACTCTCCCAATATTAACATGAAAAAAAGAAATCTTTTAAAATAATTAAAAGGGAAGCTTCTTGGAGCATTTACGTTTATGGGAAGGAACAAACCATTATTGATTCATCACTCCAAGGACATGTGCAAGATGGGTGCATGCATGGAAGACTTTATGGTCACGTAAAGAGTTTCAAGTAATATTTAAAATTTTGATGAGATTGGTTAACCTCACCACAAGACTTTGAAACTCACATATGGCAAAGGAGGAAAGAAACGTAGAAAGTAAATAAGAAGAAAAAGAAGAGAGAGAAAAAAACAGATAAATTCAAAGAAAAAAATAGATAGATTCATCTTTATCTTCTCCCTTCATTCAAAAAATAGGAATCCTATTATCCTTCATGTATCTATTTTTTTTCTTTTTTTTTGATAAAAAAGAGATCGAAATATTTGTTTAAAGAGAAAAATAAGAAGATTGATGTCCTACAAGATTTAAATCTTATTTTTAAATAAGGGTTTTATTAATGAGTATTCCTTAACCAGCACTCAAGCTTTGACACAAAATAATTAAGAACAAAAAAAAAAAAAAAGGGTTTTGTTAAGGTTAAGAGGCATTTAATAAAATAAGAAGGAAAGAAAGGAACTTTAAAAAATATTTTAAAGGACATTTAATGTTAAGCACCTTTAAATAATATTTTAAGAGACATTTAATACTGAGCATCAATATAATTGAATGCTGAATGCAAACATCTCTATAAAAAAACAGCTTCTTTTGCTACATAAAATTGATATTTAATAACCCATATACTTAGGCTTTCATAAAAAATAAAAAAAGAAAAAAATGTACTTAATTACATATTTAATTATATGTTAATTATATACCATGAATTAATGCAGTAAACATAATTTATTATGTTATTAGTGGGTAAGACAATTGAACCGGTTAAAATATAATACTTAAATTGGATACGAGGTCAAGTTAGTAGTGGTATTTACTTTAGAGAAAAAAAAAAAAAAAGAACTGTAATAGAGGCTCACAGCTCAGTTTATTCATATTGGCAATTGAGAACTGTCTACAAACTCCTCTACGTGGTCGGAGAGAGCCGCCGAGAATGCTGACCGCATTCTCCGCGCTACAAAGCTGTCTCTCAACGCCACCGACTTCGGCTATTCACATGCTTTGACTCCATCGCCAAGAAACGAATGCAATAATTTGCGCCTACCCAAGCAAGCACCTCGTTCAGAGAATCTAAGAAAATCCAACTAACTTCGTATCGAAAAATATCCAAAATAATTACAGCAAAGAATAATTCTTTGTACAAACTACAAAGATCAAGTGCTATTGTGTTATTAAAAATAATAAAAACTATGTAACCTCTCTCTCTCTCTCTCTCTCTCTCTCTCTCGATCTCTGTTTCTATTTACTCGGTATTATTTTTTTTTTGAATAACAAAAAAAAAAAAAAATCTCCCTCTACTCCCATGCCACCCTGTACTGGCCGTCCGGTCCCTCCACTTCGAACCACCTCCGGTTCGCATCCCTGAGCCGGGTGTCATTCACGTCGCAGAACCCATGCGCCCACCCCTTCGGCTCGACCGGCTCGAACCCCAGACCGGGGGTCCGGTCCTTCGACCTTGGGTTCGCCGGTTCCTTCCAGTCCACCACGTAAGCCGATACCCTCCTCTCAAACTTCACACGGAACTCCTCCCACGCCTGGTATTTGTAGTGATACACCCTGGCCCCCGAACCGCCAATCGACGTCGACTTGAACCCGGATCTCAGCCCGAAATGGTGAATCGAGTTCAGCAGCGAGTCGTCCACCGCGTCGAGCCGGACCAGAGACTTGTGCCGCTCCTCCGTCCTACGCCGACACGTGTAACCTTGCGTCACGCCGTCCCTCGGATGGGCCCGCCGGCCCGACGGCCCGAACTCGTAACACCGGATCGAGACCTGCCCCACTTCCGGTCGGACCGCCACGAGCGAACCCAACATGGTCCGGTTCGGGGCATCCGAACCGGACCAGGCCGGGGAGAAGATGAACTCGTCCACGTCGATGAAGGCCATCCAGGCGCACGCGTCCCGGTTCACGACGGCGCAGTGGGAGAAGCCGGCCTCCTGCGTCTTGGGCCAGGGCCAGAAGCGGGTCGAGATGTTGAAGCCGTCCGAGGCGAGCCGGTCGACCACCGAGCCCAAGTCGTCGCCGCTGCCGTTGTCGTAGAGGAAGAACCGGTCGACGCCGATCGCCGAGTGGTAGACGATCCACTCGGCGAGGAATTTGGCGACGTTACGTACCATGGTGCAGGCGCAGATTAGCGAGCGGGCTTCCGGCGCGCGCGCGGGGGCAAGTGGCCGGTGGTATTCGGCCAGGGAGGGGACTCGCGTGCCCCCGGCCGCGATCTCGAGGGAGACGCGGAGGGCCTCGCCGGTTCTTGATTTCGCGGCGATGGCGGCGGCGGGGGGGTGGGGGCAACGGAACACCTCCTGGGCGGAGCTGGTTGCGGGGGTGGCGGCGATGGGGGCGGCGCCGCCGCCGGAGAAGAAGAGGCAGCGGAGGTCGGAGGCGGGGCGGTTGACGCCCTGGCGGGTGTTGACGCCCTTTGCGAAGACGATAACGTCGGTGGGGGTGGAGACGGCCTCGTAGGCGAGGAGGTTCCACTGGCTCATCTTGGAGTGGGGATCGTGGCCATCGGATTCGAAGGCGGCGGTGGGGTCGACGAGGCGGGGGCCGTAGAAGCGGCGGAGGCGGCGGATGGTGTTGGGGATCTGGCAGCGGAAGGCGGCGCGGGCGGGGGAGGTGGGGAGGGTTCCGACGAAGCCGGCGGGGGAGAGGGCGCCGTTGTGGAAGAGGCAGGAGAGGTTGCGATGATCATCGGCGGCGGCGGAGGGGAGGGGGAGGAGGAGGAGGGTCTCCCAGTCGGGGAAGAGGATGGACTCCGGCGGGGTAGGGGGGTGGCGGGGGAGCTCGTGGACGGCGAGGTTGTAGCGGAGGGTGATGGACTGGGACTGGGTCAGGGCGAAGTTGAAGGCAGCCACCCCGTCATCACCGGGGTAGGGGAGGACGTCGCGGAAGAGGTGGACGTAGAAGGAGCAGAGGAGAGCGACGGAGATGACGACGGAAAGAAGCGACGTCGTCGTAAAACTCCGTCGCATCTTTCCGTCGGGGACAGCGAGAGACGATGAGAGAGACGACGACGAGGGAGACGAAGAGGAGGGGAGAAGTAAACGCCGTCGCTTCTTTCCGTCGGGGACGGATGGAGAACGAGGGAGATATATATATATATATATATATATATATAAAGAAACGGTAGAAGAGTTGGAGACGAGACCGGCGAGAGAGTCTTTTATTGTATAATAATAATAATAATAAAACAAGAATGTCATTATTGGGCTATAAAATATAATAAAATATACGGTGGGAGAATAGCGCGCTGGGGATGGGCTTGCTGAAGAATATGAATCAACTAAGTCGTGTGGAATTGAAGGAAAATTTCTTTACTATTATTATTATTATTATTATTATTTAATTTTGCAATGGGACTACCCTGGATGCGTATTGTTAGGGGTTGACAAGATGGGCTTGCTGAAGAATATGAATCAACTAAGTCGTGTGGAATTGAAGGAAAATTTCTTTACTATTATTATTATTATTATTATTATTTAATTTTGCAATGGGACTACCCTGGATGCGTATTGTTAGGGGTTGACAAGGCGAGACAAGGCTGGCTGGAAGAAGAAGGTGATGGGAACGAGGGGGCGTTGAAAAAATGATGAGTAAAAATTGACCACAATAGCGCACGCTCTAGTTTCAACTGTCTTTGGTTTATTATTTTACGATCTTCTTGCCGCGAAATTTAACCAACACAACAAGGAAATTGGGTTGGTTTTAGCTACATATAATATGGGTTACAATTTTAAGCATAACTTGGGTTTCAAGTTGGTTAAATCCCAATCTATCCTACTCTCTCTCTCTCTCTCTCTCTCTCTCTATATATATATATATATATCTTATCGTGTTGATATCCCTCTAGCACTCCAATTATAGTTAAACTGATTTTTATTTTTGAATAAAATCTATGATTTAAGCGTTATTAAATTGTAACATATAATCTGAAATATTATACTTAATTATTATATATTTTGTTCATTATCAACATAGGGATACACCATTAACTTTTTACTACTCACACGGTCTCTAATATTTATTGAAGTAGAAAATTGAGGATTTTTGTCAAAACATAAAAAGATTATGCTAATTTTATTAAAAAATATTTAAATTTTTTTAAGGTATTAAGGTGAAGGTTGAAAAAATTGCTACTAATTTCAAGTGCTAAAATATACTCATGCATAAAAAATATCATATATGTGAGTTGCATAAGCCAAAAGTCAACAACATAAACCTTTATATTTCAAATTACATGAATATAGTTTAATAATTAATAGTACTTAAAAAATAATTTTAGTACTTAAATTTTAAATTATCTATTTAAAAATACAATATTATTTTTTATTATTAAAAGAAAGAAAGAATAAAGTAAAAATACCTAAAGTGCATGTACAAGAATCAAAAATAAGATGGCTGAAAACTACTTAACATTTTAAGAAAACCAACCACTCTAAAGAAATTTAAAAAAAAAAATCATGGAAAACATATAACTAACTAACTAACTACTACTACATCTATGTTAAGAACTTTTAGATTAAATTTAAATCATTCTCATTGAGCCAATTTTTCAATTAATTAACTACTCTGTTCAACTTCTTCTAATTTAAACCGACCTCCATTTTATTGTCTGATAGAATAAATAGATCTATATTAGCATGCATCGCTATGCAATGGCTCTCGTTAACTCCCAAAAAAAAAAAAAAAACAAAAAACACTAAAGGATAAAATTATATTTTGAAAAAAGGTTAACTAAAGGATAAAGAGAAATATATGTGATTATGAAAAATACTTGGAGATGCTAAAATAAATATACTTAAGCCTGATTAATATTATACATTATTGTAAGATATCTACGTAGATGGAATCCGAGGTTTTCTTGTTAGAATGAAAAAAAAGACATTCTGAAACTTTGTTTGGCTTTTTTTTTTTTTTTTTTTTTTTTTTAAAAGAGAAATAATAGCATACGATGGCGAGGATGCGTCATGAAATCGTTTTATTAACCGGATTCCGGTGGAGTCTTCATAAACTATGCTATACTTTGAGCTGAAGCCTAAGTTTCAAAGACTGAGTCCTTTGGGGTGTGACATGCCAAAATTGACCCACAACAACCGGATAAAGTCAACCACCAGACTCTTAAATTCTCACTCAAAACAAAATGTTAATGAACAACTATAATTCTACCAAACTACAATTTTGTGATAACGACAATACTTTTCACCCGAAAGATACACATTTTGAAAAAGAAAACAAATCCATTCCAAACGCGCACATGCAAAATAAATTAAGTAAATTAGAAGTTTAAACACTCAGAGTTCTAAACATCCACGCATCTATTAGTTCATGGGTATGTGCAGATTAGATTGTATCGGTTTAAAGATATATTTGGAATCAAATTGATTCGAATTGATTTATCTATATTTACTTTGATTTTTTCTTATGTAGAACCTATTGCGATCCCATTTCATTAGGGACTTGACGAGTCGGTCTATATCTACTTTGACTTTTTTTTGTGTAGATTTTATTCCAATAGAAATATGATGAGTCGATCCACTTACATGTTTTACTCTTGTTTTTACTGCTATATCAGGAGTTACTCCATGTATTGCTGGACATAAAACAAATAATAATTTCGTTTTTGTCTGTTATTGAATCTTTTTCACAACTGGATAGATAATTTGATAAGTCAATAATTTTTTTTTTCATATTTTATAATATGATTAACCAACATGTTAACTAATTAATTATGATAAATTAAAATGAATATTGTAATTGAATCGAATATTGTAATTTTTATTCTTCTATCTTGACATGATATTAGCGTGAAACATAAGTAGTAGAATATTAGTAGAAGAAGCTGAAATATGAGTAGAAGAAGCTTACCCAGTGCAATATCTAATGGCAACGCAGGGCTTTAAGAAAAAAATTAATTTTTATAATAAATTTTATATGATCATATAATAACTTAATTATTTATAAAAAAATAAAAATACATAACCCTCTCGAAGCCCATTCATGCATGCCTATAATGCATTATATATATATATATATATATACACACATACTAAGGTTGGTTTGGTTTATATTGATTTTTAAAAAATTTAAAATAAAATCAAACCGATTTTACTGGTTTCAGATATTTTAAAACTAAAACCGAATCAAAAGATAAAAAAAATTAATTCTAAAGGATTTGAATTTAATATTATATGATTGCACCAATATTTGAGCAATAGCTAGAGAGGTCGGTACCAACCACCTTAATGCCTCGATTGCCAATAATTTTTGTCATCAAATCCCAACCAGATGTAACTTGTTAACAAGAGCAGCCCACCAGGTACAAACTTGGGCGAGTGTCAAGCAAACCAACGAGGAAGGTAACATATTATATGATCATAAAAAGTCCCATGGTATTAAACATGCTGCATGATTGCCACAATGGGCCCCTGTGGATTCTTGGACCCATCCATCATCCATCAAATTAAAGGTGGGGCATATATGCTCTTACGTAGCATGATCTTATCACCATCACCAAGCATCCACACGGATGTGAGATGGAAAAGAGGAGAGGTTTTTTCTTTGGGCTCTTCTCGGTTAGGTAGCAAAGCAAAGACGACCAATGGCTAATCTTTGAAAGCATCCACGTTGATGCTTTTGACTCACGACCAACGTCTAATCTTTGGCAGCATCCACGTTGATGCTTTTGACTCATGTTCCTCATATGTGGCTAAAAATTATTGAGGGCTGCCAACTTTCTAAATATTTAAAATTATATACACATATATAAACTGCCAACTTTATAAATATTTAAAATTTTATATTTGAATTCAAAATCTAATAATCTGTTTCATTTTTAGATCTTCACAGAATTAAATTCTTTTGTATGAAAAATTCTTTGACAAAGGTTAGAAAAAAGAGTTCAACAATACAGCATCAAATGGAATACAAATATATTGCAGTTGAAACCTTGAAATTTATGTTTAAATATGAAACTTATCTTGAATCCATCCTTAACATCATCCTTTTTATTAAAGATCATCTGGTTGCATGATGATGATGATGTGTGGATTTTTTTATTTACTTTTTTAATTTCTTGCCTCCGGTGAGATATGGATATGTGATGCTTTTTGTAGCGGATAAACTTTAAAGTGCAATTGGATGACCCTGAATGAAAAAGATAAAATAAATCTACCTCATCTCTAAAGGTGCGGAGTTATCTGATTTGCTCCTCCTTTGTCCAATTCTTCTCTTCTACTATTTGATTGTTTGTTCTTATCTCTGATAACAATCAGCTAACAAAAAAAAAAAAAAATCCAAGGAGATAAGAACAAAATCTTGTTGAAAACTAAGGGCTTCGACTTGAAGTTCTGCAGTCCAAAAAGGTCTTGGTAGTGGTTCAGCTTATGGGACCCCTTGACCCACCATTAAACTTTTAAAAGCCTCACAATATAAGTTAGCTATAGTGGATTAGCCGGCACTATCCAAAGTATTAACGTCAAGCCAAAACTATATTTATTCATTTATGAGGGTGGATTCATCCAACATAACAGCGTAGGTGTCCAAAATATACTTAGTATATAATTGCTGTAGAGAAACACATACACCCTCCCTTTTTTTTTCTTATTTAAATTCCAACATCTTAGCTAAGCTTAGGGTATATATCCAATCAAATGCATTGATATAGAGAGACACATACGTCCTCACGTTTTTTTTTTTTTATTATTTATTTATTTATTTATTTTTAAATTTCAATATCTTAGCTAAGCTTAAAGTCTATATCCAATTAAATGTAATCATAAATATTATAATTAATTTTTGATCAATTATAAAAGAGTCTATGCTGCATAATGTCCCTTTAGGCTATGAGATCAATTTACCTTAATACCACTTATAATTAATCAAGATCCCACCTAAAAAGTTTAGACAAAAATTATTATTATTATTTTTTAGCCTCACATAATTATTCAAAATCCATCCAATACATAACTAATGTCAAGTTAAATACACATCCACATGGATTTTCATACCTTCTTTAGCTAGCAAACTACACTTAGCATGAGATAGTTGACAAATCAATTTGTCAAACCAATACGTTATAGGTTGAGTTTTATCCCTAACACAAGTCTGTAGCTGCTTTGGTAAAGCTTTTGAGTAATTTTGTCATAGTAAACATCTTCCTCATTATTGAGGTGAGACTTGTATTGTCCTTAATTCTTTAAAGGACCATCCTACTATGGTTCAAGATTATTATCAACTTATATCCTTGTGTGATATTGTTTATAGAATCCTATCCAAGTTGCTTGTTACTAGATGAAAGCTATACTTCACTTTGATAAGCTAGGAGCAAACAACTTTTTGTGGCCCATCATAGTATGCTAGACAAAACCATTCTTAACCAGGAAATTGCTTATACTATAGAGCAAAGAATGCAGAGAGAATGCTATGTCTATTAAACTTGATATGGAGAGAAAGCATATGGAAAGTTAAGCTAGCAAGCTAATTATTAAGTTATCAATAGGATGGATTGGAGTCCCAGGGTTGATAATTAGTGATCAGATGGTCATACTTAATTATTACCATGAGGCTTAGAATCTATAGTGATGGTGCTTAAGGCAAGATGTAATTAGTGATCAGTCATACTTAATCAACAAAAAAAAAAAAAAACACAAAATGATAGCTTATTGCCTTTTTAATTTACCCAATTTAATTTATCCTCATATGGGCAATTTCTATTGCTAATTAGCCTTTCATCATAAATAACAACTACTACTACTACAACAAAATAACTTTATCACAAGCTGGCCTCTCAAATTCACTCAAGGGCAGGCATCTGGAAAATGATGATAATCCTACCTATCTCAAAGCATCATTTGTCAAGAATCTATTTGTCGAAAACTCTGCCCGCTGTGTGTACAGACAGCTGAGCAAACCGGCTCCATTCTTCCGTTAGACGCCGCTTCGCGTGGAGGGCCAGCTTGCCTCTTTCTACCGTGCATCGCTCCTTGGTCCTCTCCTCCCGTGCATCGCGCGCTCTCCCATGGCTTCCTCCCTAATTCGATCCTCCGTCTCACCCGGCGAAAACGGAGGAAACGGCCGGCGAGCTCGAAGACTGAGAAAATTCCGGTCCTGTAAACGGAACCCTAAAAGAAGCAAACGGAGAGGGAGAAGAAGCCGCCCCGCCCCCCCCCCCCCCCCCCCCCACAAAAAAAAAAAAAAAAAAAAAAAAAAGCCTCTCCCTTTCTTATCCTCCGCCCCTCCCCTCGAAATATTATCCTATTTTCTCTTCGATTTATTCTTCGAATTCGGTCGCCGTGTTGATTGATGCCGCGTGGCTGCTCGTGATTTCATCGACCGTTCGTTTATTTCTTTTTCTTTTTGTTTCTTTGTTCTTTTGGTGAGGGAGGGAGGAGAGATGATGAGGTGGGGAGGAGGAGGAGGAGGTAGGGGCAATGTAGCCGGTTGGTGTTAGATTCTCTCCTAGGAGAGGGGAGATTTGAGAAGGATTTCAGGGTCGTGGTTGTGGTTCCTGATTAGGGTTTGGATTTGGGGCAGAGGGATGAGTTGCTTTTCTTGTATGACCTATCGCCAGAAGGAAGCTAGAAGGAGGCTCGGCGATGGCACGATACCCCGGTCCTTGTCCCACCTTGTGGATTCGTTAGGTATGCCTAATTGTTTTGAATCTTTTTTCCCCAAAAAATTTGACATTCCAAATTCTTTTAAATTTTAAAGTCATTCCGAATTTATGTTCTTTGGGTATGATGACATTCCTTTTTTTTTTTTTTTTTAAGATTATTTTGAATTTAATTTTTATGAAAAAAAAATGCGTCTCCCCTGTTGGCGTCCCAACTTCATTTTAGCTTCAAGATTATTCTGAAACTTATACACTTTTCTGGGAATTTTGTTTGCAAACTTTTTATTTTTCGCCCCCTTAATTGGTGTGCAGATTGGGAGAAGAAGGCACCTTCGCCACCTCCAGATAATAAGAGCTGCGACGCCCGTAGCTATACCTTGCGAGAGCTTGCGGCTGCCACGAGGAACTTCAAGTTGTCTAATTTGATAGGGGAAGGGGGTTTTGGGAAGGTCTATAAGGGGTTCTTGGAATCAGGCCAGGCAAGCACAGACCATTCTTCTTCTGTGGCAAACTTGCTTAGGATTTGATGTTTTTTTTTTTTTTTTTTTTTTTTTTTTAAAGAACTTTTGATTTCGATTACTTTTTATGGATAAATTTTCAATTTTGATGGGCAGGTTGTAGCAATCAAACAGCTGAGTCACAATGGGTTGCAGGGAAGTGATGAATTCCTGGTCGAGGTTCTAATGTTGATAATGTTGCACCATCCAAATCTTGTTAGCTTGTGTGGGTATTGTGCCGAGGGAGCTGAGAGGCTGTTGGTTTATGAGTACATGCCACAGGGTAGCTTGGAAGATCACTTATTCGGTAAGCTTCTTTAGTGAATCCTTCTGTTTCTGTCAGGCTTTTTGCTTTAACTGATCTGGTTTACATATATTATTTGCATGGTTCTGAACATTGACTCGTTACCACCTTGAATCTTTGCCTGACCAGAAATGGTGTATTAATTTCTGTGAATGATGATTTTTCTGAAATATAAGTTCCTTTTGGTGTTGTATAGAAATCCAGTGAAGCTTCCCTTTATTTCTCATTGTTTTTGTCATGCTAAGAATGAGTTATATTCAAGGTTTGCCTTGCTGAAAATTAGTGCCGTATCGAACCGGTGGGGTCAGATGGATCAGAAAGCTCCAACCCATGAACTGCTCTGGGTAATTTGCTCCTGTACCGAACTAAAAGGCCGAACTGTCACAGTTTTGGACCGTCCGATCAGTTCGAGATGATTCGGCTAACCCTAGGTATATTATTAGGTGCTGAGATGAAGCTTAAGGGCTTGCATAAACATAAATATAGTTTATGTCAATGTTAATTGCTTTCAGCTAAAGCCTAATGACCACAAGTTTAGCATGTCACAAGAAAGATGATACCCCAGTGACAAGGCTAGTTTTCCCATCCATCAGCTAGTTGTTTGTACATTTTCTTCTTCACCAACAATCCTTCTATTTGTTTATGCTTATGTACTCTTACATGCCCCCCATCTTTTAGATTGCTATAATTGATTATAAGCAGTTCTTATAAATACTTCCATTTGTTTTATGTTTATGTGATCCATCATACCCGCCACCTTTCAGATTGGTTAACCCACATTTAGGCCATTCTCAAACACTTTGGTCTTCACTGCATATGACCAAAATCTCTCAATGGTTCAAATGTTTGCCTTTTCTATTAATTGCTCCCTAGTTTTGTCCTTGTTCTTTGTTCTCTCTTCTTATTTCTCGCTGGTGCATTGGTGTGCTCCAATTACACCACCTGCAAGTGTAGCTCTGCAGCTGCACTGAGTTTTCCATGTTTTGGTTATTCAAGGAACAAATTTATCCATATTTCCATCCTTTGCAATATTCTTGCTAGTGTCAAAACTTAAAGATTGCTCAGTTTATGATGGAACCTTGGACTTGTAATTGCCTCCACATATAAATATTTAAAATTGTAAATACTTTTGTTCTGGATTCCTGTCTTACTTATCAGTCATAAATTCTTCTTCTGATCCATCAATTGTATGACTGAGGATCTGGAAGGGCTTCAAATGACATCATATGTAGCACTAAATAGGAATGCTTAGTGAATGTGGAAAATTCCCAAACAGTTGGGACAAGGTTTGATGGGTTTATTTTTAGTTATTCATTATTCATGTTGCTGGGAAGAATTAGTTAGCCATCTTATTACTTTTCTGAATTTGAGTTTCTTATTGATTAATTTTTGTTCCTTTGCCTATTCTCAACACTTCGGCTTACAAGCCTACTTTGATGAAACTTGGTATAGATTTGTAGGTTCAAATGTCTTTGGATGCTGCAGAAATGCTGATTCTTTATCCATGGTCTTTTCAGCAACTTCCATGTTTCATTGAAAAGTCTAGTTAACCAAACTAAGCCACTTCTGAGCATCTCAATGACCTTGGTATTCTACTCCTTTGAAACCATTGTGCTCTCAGCCTTGTTAGAGAGTTCCAGCAGCCAGCAATCTTCTCTAGATTCCAACTTATGCTTGGGGGATAATTGCCCTTTTCTTGCTTTATATGCATCGATATGACTATTGGCCTTTGCTACATTATTCAATCACAACTTCTTCTTACACCTTCTAACGAAATAAGTATGTGGCATCCCCACTTTATTCAATTTGATTGACAAATGCATGCCATAATTTTTCATGTTAAAGTATTGATGTCTCTTAGATTTTAGTATTTCATATTTCATTGTGTGGATTATTGATCATAAGTCCTTTCTTTCTCAGATCTGCCACCTAATAAAAAACCACTTGATTGGAACACACGGATAAAGATTGCTCGTGGTGCTGCAGAAGGGCTCACCCATTTGCATGATGTAATCAACCCGCCTGTTATCTATCGGGACTTAAAATCTGCTAACATATTGTTGGATAATGATTTCAACCCTAAGCTCTCTGATTTTGGACTTGCAAAACTTGGACCTGTTGGTGACAATACTCATGTTTCAACAAGGGTGATGGGAACTTATGGCTATTGTGCTCCTGATTATGCTATGAGCGGGAAGCTGACCGTGAAGTCTGATGTTTATAGCTTTGGTGTTGTTCTGTTGGAACTGATCACTGGCCGAAGGGCATATGACCTCTCCAGGAAGTTGGGGGAGCAGAGCTTGATTACATGGGTAGGTCATCACAATAATGTCATTTCTGTTCCATATCTATTTTAATTTCTGCTGCATAAAACATTTGAATCTTGGTTTTTTCCCCTCCTGTTTAACTTGTGATTATTTAGGAAACCTCATCAGATGACTACCAAGTACTAACTGGTTTTGAAAGATGTCATCATTTTCAATTTCTAAATTTCTGACATTTTTGGTGCATAGCTAAATTAAGATCAGTCTTCTCACAAGCAAGTGAAATCTAAGTAAAATGCATGCTGAGTGATGGTGTTCTGCTTTTTCACTTTTCTGACAATGTAAATTTTCTTTCTCAATGTTGCAAAAACAGTAATGGATCCTATTTGTAAAATACAGATATGTTAAGATAGTGTAATTTCCAGAAAAATAATCACAATTATATGACTATAATTTTGCATTTCCATGGTTCTATTATCAAACTGTATGAGGACTTCAATTTGTAATTCAACCACTACTGGCTAGCTCGATCATGAACACAGTCCCTGAGATGAAGTTTCCTTCTTTCGAGACCATGTGTGGATGAGGCAGATTTAAAACCAGATATTGTTTCAAGTTACCATACAACTCCATTCTTCTTTAACTGGTCTTTCATTTCATTTCTTTTTTTCCCCAGTCGCGTCCTTTTCTCAATGATCGGAGGAAGTTCATTCAATTAGCTGATCCATTACTGCATGGGTGCTACCCACTCCGTGCCTTATACCAGCTAGTTGTTGTCACCTCATTGTGTCTTCAAGAGAAGCCTCACATTCGCCCCACCATGCGTGATGCGGCTGTTGCCCTCAATCATGTGGCATCTCAGCCCTACATCTCTGAGAATGACCAAAAGGACAGCTCCCCTCCTCCAGCATCGCTCCCACGGAAGGCTGCCAGTGCTCCTGCTACAGTAATAGGCGATGTTTTAAAGGGTTAATCATTTGCTTGTCAATAGTAAACTGGTTTATCCTAACTGAAAGCTGGAGTCTGGCAAATATAATGTGGGCATGCCTTCATGTCATTGATTTGACTACCACTGGATCCAGCAGACAAATGTAAAGATCAGATGTAATGCTGCATCAACATATGCATCAGGAGCAAGTAAATATGTGCAGCTGATCATGCATGTTTTGGTTTTGGATACTTTAGACCGATGTTGTTATAGTAGCCATCAAATTTGATTCCACTGTGATTGCCAACCAAAGTAATTTTGATGGCCTTATGTAAAGTTTTCTGGTTTAATGCTATAGAAGTGCATGCTTCTGTGGTTTACAGTGTCAAATCCTAGGGAGTGTTTCTCGGATATGGCATGCGGACTTCAGCAGTGTTGGTTCTGCTGAAGTTTTTTTGTGAGGAAGAGAACCGTAGAAACATTCTCTGAACTAGTGTGGAGCAGTGTTTTTTCTTCTAGTTATGTTTGAAAAGTGGTGAGAAGTGTAGTTCGGGAGTGAATGGAAGCATGTGCAGTCCTCTCTTTTATTCATTTGCTTCTGTAGATTAGTATCATCATATTTGATTTGCAGTGATGTATGTGTTCTTGAACTAAGATCCAAAAGACAGACCTGTTGCTGGTGGAATTACTTGTGCCCTCTAGATATTGAATCCTCCTCTGTTTTGAAGAAGAAAAAGTATCCTCTAAGCATTAGTATTGGCCCTGCACGATGTAAGCTGGAAGTAGGAGGGGCTTGTGACTTAGTTAATCGTTTTGGATAGGACTTAGAATAATAAAAATTGATCGTTTGGGTGGTAGTTAAACAAAGTTGTACTCGTTTCTACACCCTTCAAGCTGCTCACATCTCCTGTCTCAAACTCTCTAAAATTGGCTGATTATATGGAGAACTAGTTTAGACTGAGAATTGGTGATATTGCGAAATTAAATAGTATACGACATGATACGGACATCTATGATTGGCATTACTATTTCCATGCTTAAAACTTGGAGTTGGAAATGCTAAGGATGTTCTTGAATGAGTTAAATCGAAGAGAATTTCCACCTGCTGGTAAAAATGTTGTTGATTTATATTTTGTCCATTAGTCTTAAAATGATTCTCTCTCTAAGTGGTGTTTTTCTTTATCTTGCTTGCAACTATGAATTAAGCAAGATGATTATGATCATGGCAGAACAAACAGGTGGATGAAAACCCATTCTGTTATTCAAGCAAATAAATAAAAAGTCGGTGTTCTCTATTTCCTGCCAGTGTCATCGCTTGAAGGCCTGGCGCATCATTTAAATGATCCACATTTATAGCCTAAGGATCATGAAGAATTGACATAATTTTTTGTCTCAGGAAAATATCAATTTTTGAATCATAATCAGAAAGAGCATGCAATTACATCTTAATGTTGGTTATTGGATTGCAAAGACTCTTTACTCCTGTTATTCTACTTCCATCTTCCATGTTGAGAGCGCCATGTTACATACACCTCCAACATCATCAAAGTTGCAATGGTTCAAAAATTTGAAGCATTCTTTGTAGTATTCTAACCTGAGACCTTCTCGAACATAGGCCAGATGCCTCAACAAGATTCAAATACAGCTATCTTGTTTTTCTGGACTGCATAACTTGCTTATCAAAGGCAATGCATTATGTCACAATACACCTCAACAAGATCCAAATATATCTATTCGGTTTCATTGGACAGAATAACTTGCTCATCATAGGCAATGCATTATGTCACCATGCACTTATAATCCTCCTTGAGGGAGGGGATCTTTTTTCAAAGTATTTGTTCTGTGTTCATATTTAGTCATTTAATCTTGTGATAAGGGCTAGCTAGACTCGGTCAGACAAAGCGAAGATTGCTTATTTGGTGCAACAGAGTACTGTAATATTTGACTTTTCTAGGATCAGTCCTTTTGACCAATCCAGTAGAAACCCTGAGGTCATTGCTTAGGTCTGAGCTGAAATGGTACAGCAACCCTTGCACAGAATTTTGAGTTTATCATCCGTTTGAAACGTTCTTCTTCCAGCCCATGACCCTTAACCAGCTTGTTGTTCCGATTGCAGATGATGGAGACATTAGTTTATTTGACCCAGGGAAGTCTAGTTTTCATTCTTGAATGTCACATCAGTCTAATTTTATTATAGATAGGTTTTCATGATACTAGACCTTATCAACTAAAAACAGAATCCATTCCAAGGTCCAAATAGTATGAGGAGCATAAAATACAAGCATTTGAGTTTGTTCTCCATCTTTAGGTAATGCACTTTGTCAACCTTACTTAGGCCCAAAGTGTACAGTGGTTTGTGACAGCTGTTGCTTTGAATTCTATTGAGTTGCTCTAGAATTATGAAGTTAACATAGGTGCAGTGATGGAGGAGAGAATTGCAACCTCTTACAATAATATGAACCCTGTGACTTATCATGGGAAAGATTGTGGTGTGACCATCGAATAAAATAAATGCCGTCAATGGCAATTGTCTACATTGATCTTTGACAGGTTATTTATTGTAAACCATGTGGGGAGACACAATGTCAGCATATATAAGAGAACAATTCAGAGTCTTAAAAGGAGGCTGCCCCCCCCTCACTACATTTGACATGCCACCTTTTTGATTCAACCCAGAATTCTTTTTCTAATGCATGGGTTAAGTGTCACCTAGTAGACCCAAGCCCTGTGGGAAGAAGGGCTTCATGGCATGCTCTGCTCTTGGACGATTTAGAAATGAGATGACCTGTGGGTCTTCAAGAAAATGTTGTTGTGGTGGGCCTTGTGAGCAGATGGGGAAGTAGACAACGGTGACTATAGGATTTTAAAAAACTCAGTGGATAAATAGTTATGGCGCCATGAAGTCAAATTTTGGTTTCATTAATGAGAATGGTGAGGTCAAATGGACAATGGCTGAAGGGGTTCTTGGCTATGGGTCAAACTCCTAAAATTTTGCAATGGTGTCAAAGCAAGGAGGTTGACATATCTAGTTGAAATCAAATTTTAACAACAGCAGAATCCATGTATGTATCCTTCTTGGAGGTTCTACAGGACCTCCTAGTTTAGAGGATTGGAAGGCTCATGGACAGTAGATTGGATTTCAATTGATGATGAAAAGAGACCTTGCTAGTTCTTTCATAGCTGTTATTGTAAGCAAAGATATGTGCCTAAGATTGTTCCATATGAGAGAAAATTGGAATAAAAAACTGTAATACGCTACATAGGAAACTTGCATAGAGATAAAATATAAACAATTTCGAAGCATGCCAAGCTCAACAACTTCTTATTCACAAATTATGTCCTCTGAAATGGTCCACTGAATGGAATGTCCGATGGTCCATTCACCAGGTCAACATTTTAAATTTAATCTTATGAAAGACTTGCTTGCATGGGTTAAAGACAAAAAAAGAACTATTGAACAAAGAACAGCGCAGTATAGAGATGTCATAGATATAGAATCTGATGTGAGACAATGGCGTATCCAATAGCTTATTAGAGGTGGAAAGAGTCGTTCCAGAAATATATCAATCTCCCAATCTATCTAGAAATATGCTATTAAACTGTTTAACTTGGACAAATAGTTTGAGTTGGTAGATGTGAACGGGGTTGAAAGGGAGAGGCTCCAAAATAATTTGGTGATGTTAAGAGAAGCTATTGGTCGTCCACGCAGCATTCACACATTAAACCTTTGGATAGGACCAGAGAAGATTAGAGATATAAGATTGAGATATATTGGACAGGAGAAAGTACCAAACAAAAATAGACAGCAGACGTGGGAAAACTCAAGCTAATATGGAGTGAACCTTCTTACAAGGAGTTACAACCAACCACCTCTAAAGCAAAGGTGTTCTATGATAACAATATGATATCTTTGTGCCTCTGTTCATAGGGCGCAGGTCATATTGTTAGAGCGCTGACCGTCCATGAATGCCAACAAAGATGTTTGTGATAGTTCATTAACATTGATCAAATTCTTCTCCTACTCCCCCTCATCCTTCTTGTCGGTTCAAGAGATAATAAAAAAGCTCGCCTTTTTCGATTAAATCATGGTGGAATGAGGCTAATGGGGCTTTTCTCCAAAATGCATGTTCTTATTTCCATAAAATGTTTCATAAAAATGAAAAGAAAGAGAAGTTAATGTGAAAAGCGAAAGCGCTCTTTGCTGGAGGAATAGGAGGAGGACTCTTGCTTGGTTTGCGGTAATGCCCCTGAAAGCTAAATTACTTCTTTTAATTGTAAATATTTATTTGAATGGAATTAGAATATAATTTTGATTCTGCTTGGAATTCAAATCATGGATTAAGAAATATTTAAAACCTAAACTTTATGCTCTGAATTGCAAATCCATTCCAGCCAACTATAACTTAATGGAGTCTTCTTCCATCCTTTTCTCACTTAGTAGCTTATTCTTCCTATTCTCACTTGAGAATGAAAAAGAAAAACGAAAGAAGATACAAAATGTACAAAATTAGTATGATTCGACCATTGATCCATGCCTACAGGTGAAGAAGAAAAAAAAGTTTTTACTATCAAAAGATAAGGTATTGAATACAATAGAAGTTTCTAAAGAAATCTTTACCCCGAGTACTCTTAATCTCACAATAATTTTTTAAAATGCAGTTTTATAAGGTTTGTATGGTGGAAACAAAGCCTTCACATCTCTAACGAGGTCAATAGTGGGCTTCAGGCTTAAATCCTTTTAGACAAGCTCTATGCTATCATTATAGACCTCATAAAATTTTTCACTATAATTTTTTTCAAAAGATGTCAGATAGGATCACACATCTTGGATTTAAGAATTTAAGATGCATTTAACAAAAACTATTTCTAGCCATGCTAGTTCCAAGTTAGATGGTGGTGTAGGATGAACCTATCCAAAATTTGAAACTCATAGCACCTATACATCACTCCAAATGAATGTCCTTACTAACATATGAGGAGAGGGAGAGGGATCAAACCTATAATATTAATTTCATTTTTTGCTAGCCATCTCGAATAGGCCAATGAGGATTGTGTGCCATTGAAGTAGGTGATAAACAACAATATTGTAGAAAATGTAAAGTTTTTTATTTTTATTTTTATTTTTTAAAGTTTTTGAGGCTGTTGGTGTTCAAACATATAATTAAGGAACAAAACAACCCTGTGTGCTAGGTAGGTTTGGAATTTAGATTTTAGGCTGGTTGGAGTTGTTCAAAAGATTAAAATCCTTATTGTATTTCAAATGGTACATATTAATTATAATCATAACCATTAGCCATCATCTAGTTACATATAACAACTATTCGGTGTTTCCCTTTTTACCGTGGAATATCTTCGGTTATACTCTTTTTAAATCTTACAATAAAAATAATTTTTTTTAATTTTTCATAAATATTATTTAAATAAATTAACTTTACTTTTTTTTTTTTTTCTAATCTTTTAGCCATTAAACTGTAATATGTAAACATGGTCTTGGTCCTCATTCTTTTCTTTTGGAAAAAAAAAATCTTTTGCTTCCACATGTAGTTATTCTCCTACCGAAGTTTGACACAATCATAACCCAGGACTAATCAACTTTAATCCAGGCGTTTGACTGAGACAAAGCTTTTTTTACTTTTTACCTTTCTTTTTAACCTGGTACAAGAAGGTAAAAGGAGATCTACCTCCAATTCTTCAGGATCTCACGTGCTTTAAAGATGCAGATAATGCTTGAGCTGTGGAAGTTTGTTAATTCTCGCTAATCTTCTCGTCCTCAGCAGTCACTCTCAGAAGGCACCAAACAAATTAAATTTTATCCAAACCATATTATTGGGTGGTTATCACATTAGCCTTGCACCGCAGGAGGCTGTGCATCTTTGAAGGCGGTGGTGCTCAAATTCATATTTTACCAACTAATTTTTACTTAAATTTTTAAAATTATATAATTTTAATCTATTAATATATTAATTAGACCAACAAATGAGCTTAAAGTCTTACAAATGGTATCAGAACTAACTTGAATGTGTTGAAGTTGAAGGGCATAAAAAAAGAATTATAAAGTAGATTCTGACTGGTTTATAGTGCTTCAAATAATCAGCTTAACCAGCTTTAAAGATCTTACTTGGGATAAATACTGAAAGTTTAAAACTCATGTTCACCTGCTATCAATTAACTTACATTCAAATTTTTAGTCTTACATAGTTTCGATTCACTAATAGATTAATGGGACCACCAATTGGGCTTGAGATGTTACAAATGATATTAGAGACGTTATAAATGGTATTAGAGCTGATTCGAGTATGCGAAAGTTAATGGATAAAAAAAAAGGGCTATCGATCAGACGGTGGTAGAGTCCTATTATGGTGTATAACCATTCTTGCAGCACCAACGATCCAACTCAAAGTATATTTTGGCTAGCTTATAACATGCGATGTGGATGTCACATTAGAACAGGAGGAGAGATTGTAATATCCAAAATAGTCTCAATGAGAAAGAAAAGTTTGAATAGCTTATAACTTAAGTTTATCTGTTAACAACTAATTTTCACTTATACAAATGAGATTAGAAGATTCTTCGATAAAGATGCTAATGTTCGTGTGTGTTATTGTGGTGTGTTCGTGAACGAAACAATTGCTATCAAAGCGGTTTACAAAGGCATGATGAGGAGAAGAGGCTCACTTGAGAGGAGTTTCAAGTGTCGCAGCACGACAGTTGGTATTAGAGCTCATAGGTTAATTAGATTGGTTTACAGCTCATCAATTAATTTTTTTAATAAAAAAAAAAAAATCGGATCAACCGGTGTGGGTTGGGTGAGAAGGGAAATTTCCGACTCATCTTCTCGAGCCCATAGTCGTCAAAAGGATCGCCAGATTGCCTACGAAGACTTCTACCACTATTTAGCCTTGGCCCTTAAGTTTTGCTGCCTCGAGCTCATATGAACGAACCATTTTAGGTATAACAATTCAATGGTCAACCCCTTCATGTAAGATTAGAGTTGGCTGTTCTCCAATTCGCTGTGGGGTCTCCAACGTTTTCCAGCCACGAGCGTTGCTGGAAGACCACACCATGGGTGAGAAATATCTGACAATGGATGCGGGCCCTCCGGCTTTTAATTCCATCATGGTTGCAGTGGAAAGGTTACGAACGGATAAAACGCGCTTAACTTCGAAAGTATCCCCCACGGCTTGGCCTCTTGCATGGGGTTGTAGCGATTTAAGAAGCACCGGAATATACATCAGCGTAAAAGAAAATTATAAAAGAATTTTTTTTTTGGGTTTACAGTGGTGTGCCACTTTTAGCTTCCACTTCTTACATTGGCCAGAGCTCTTTGGTTCTTAGATTCGCTTGACATAATTCACAAAAAAAAAAAAATAAAAAAAAAAATCATGTTATTATTCTCTCATACATGATCGTTAGATTTTGGCTTCAGTTGTTTATCTTTTAGAAATTAATTATTGAGCTGGCAGCAATCTACTAGAGATAGAGAATAAAATTTTTTTACCATGGATCAAACATAGGTTATGGTAGTTTTCACTCTCTATCCAGCATTAAGGAAAAAAAAAAAAAGAAAAAAGAAAAAAAGAAGATAGAAAAATATCTATCTCGAGGAAAACTAGAAGATGGTGCGAGAAGTCCAGCAAGTCCAGCTGGGTGAATGGGTCCTACGAGGGTTTTCTTTCTTGTTTCTCTGCGCATAAAAAATTACAAACGGAAAACGATGTTAAAGGAACAAGGTGGCAACGGTGGATTTAGACTTCTTGACTGGGCAACCGGAAGCCAAGGACAGAGGGGATGGAAGGTTTTTAGAATTCAAGAAAAAGGGGCTCTTAAAATCAAACCTTCTTCCTGTCTGCCTTCGCTTTTCATCGTCATTTCCTCTCTCCTTCCGCGCCATACCCTGATCTCCATCTCCTCATAGAGAAGGGAGACGGAGAGAAACCTTAGAGAGAGAGAGAGAGAGAGAGAGAGATAGGCTGAGCGAGAGAGAAGGAAGGGGTGGGAATAGGTGATGGGGAATTGCTTCGATTCACTGGCGAAGTCTCGAAGTCCGACGAACGCCAGACCATCCAGTACAGGTAATTAAGGTTCAACAAGAATCTATCCATTTTGTATGCGTCTCTGGAACGGAAAAGGTTGGATTTTTATCGTTTTTGGTTGCCTTTTTTTCCTTTAATTCTTTTCCATTTTCTGATCAAAGATTTCCTCTCCCCATGATAGAAATCGTCTAAAAATTCGATTTTTATACGTTTTTCACCTGGATTTCCTTCTGTTTCTAACTTTTCGTTTTGGGTTGACTTCATCCTATAGCTTCAAGATTAGGGGGGGAAAATCCACCATTTTTTTTTTTGATTAAACATTTTGTCTGCGTTTTTCTTTATGATTATTTTCATATCTATAGAAAAATGGAATTTTGTTTTTTCTTTAAGATTCCTTACTATCTAAAGAAAAATGGAATATTATTATTATTATTATTTTTTTCCCGTTTCAAATCGCATGGCAGTTTGAGATTCCGAGTACCTTTTCCATTTTCTCGAGCATGGTTTTAATGCTTTAGCATCTATCAATCTAACATGGATTTCATAAAATTCATGGATTTCAGAGAATTCCCAACTCAAAAGCGATTCTAAACTAGCGTTTGACCATAAAACTTCTTTTTTCTTATTTACGTTTGCTGATTCCTGCGTCTCTTATGGTATCAAATGGTTCTATTTGAAGGTCACTTAACCCTTTCCCCATTTCTCCTTCTTCTTCTTCTTCTTCTTCTTCTCCCATCTGTTATAATTGTAGGGCATTTAACATCAAAGACCAGTAGCAGCGCAACCACAACTGGGAAGCTGTCAAGCATCAGCAGTAATACCTTTGGGCAGTCTACTGGCAGTAGTGTAGGCTTTGCTGAGACTTTTCCAGAGGGTCGGATCCTGGAGGCACCGAACCTTCGAATCTTTACTTTTGCTGAATTGAAGAGTGCCACCAGGAATTTCAAGCCTGACACAATTCTTGGTGAAGGTGGATTTGGGAGGGTATATAAGGGATGGGTGGATGAGAAGACTCTGAACCCAGCAAAGAGTGGGATTGGGATGGTGGTTGCTGTAAAGAAACTGAATTCTGAGAGCATGCAAGGGTTGGAGGAGTGGCAGGTGATCTTCCTTATTTGTTTATTTTAAATTGTTGTAAGCAATAGTGTCTATTCTTTTATTGTATATAACTAGAGTTCTTCTTCCTTTAGTTTACCTTGCAATACAATTTATGACTTTCTAAATAGTCATCTTTCTTTCTTTATTCTTGCATTGGATGAATTTAGGAAACTCAAATATTGGCAAGAATTTCCATTTTCTTGTTTGCTAGACTTTGGCATGTGCAACACATGTGAAAACAAAACATATGAAGGAGAGAGGAAATGGAATAGATATGAATGCCCTGAGCTTTGCCCATGGAGCTTGGAAGTTTCAGTTTAATAGTAGAACAGATATCACATGATTGTAATTATTATATATTTGTCAATTGAAGTTCTGTCATCTTCTTGCCATGACATCTAGTGCATTCATTATTATAACTTCTAAGCATTTATGCTTTGGCATAACTCTTTTGGGAGATCATAACATGTCTTGTTCTAAGGATCAGCGAAGGCATTTTAGATCCTTTTGTCACCCTATAAACTTTTTGACATGTTAATTAAGTATGTCAAAGTTCCTGAACATCTGTATGGTTAAAGTGCGATCGGTTGCATTTAATGAAAGGAAAAAAGGTTTATTATCATTGCTAGGGAAGGTCAGCACCTTAAGTTGGGATGCTCTTCAGTTTGGGTTGAACTGGAGAATGCCAGTTTGACATCACTTGCCATTTGCATAATGCAAAATGTTTCAGTCCCATTCACTGGTTGTTCCACAATACGTTGGATGGCTGGTGATGTAGAACTAGAACTCTCCAGTTCAACCCTGAACTAGAGAGGAACAAATCTCTATCTTCTTTGTTGATTTCTGGTAGGTGTACTTTAATCAGTAACTGTGCTTCTTTTTGCTAATTGTTATTTAAGCTCATAAATTGATTTTCTTTTTATTTGCAGTCTGAAGTGAATTTTCTAGGGAGGCTATCACATCCCAACCTTGTCAAGCTCTTGGGCTATTGCTGGGAGGACAAGGAGCTCCTTCTTGTGTATGAATTCATGGCAAAGGGCAGCTTAGAGAATCACCTCTTCCGAAGTGAGTCATCCAGAAAATACAGATATATTGGACAAAGGATAATGCTGGCACTAACCACTCTGCAACACTACATTACTGATAATGCACTAACTTAATGCTCATGATGGATCACTAAGTTCTAATAAGAGGAGTAACATCAAATGGCACAGTCATTTTTCTATTACGATTCTCTGGGTAGAATAAGGATTTTGCAATGCAAAATATTGAAATGTACTGGAATCAGAGGATTTTTTGGGCATTTTAACCACATGAATCAGCATTAAGCTCTGCTCCGTGTATATTATATTTCATAGTGGTTTTATCATCTTATTTATTTTTGACTTTCACTCTTAGAAATGTTATGTTTAAATAATCATTCCTTAAGCTATAAAACTCTGAAAATGTAGAAAATATACTCATCCAATCAAAGAAAAATCTACATTTTTTTTTTTTTTGCTGTTCATCGTGTTGGAGTATTAAGTCTCGGAAAGAACTAAAGTGTTGTAAAGTTTGTTTACTATTGTGGCCTTGTGGATTGCATTTTTTTTGTTGCATGTTATTGATGGAATGATCTAATGTCCTTAAATATCATGAGTTATACGTTGCATCCTCATGTAATCAGTGTATAATGGGCAGGAGGAGCAGCTTTTGAACCACTCTCTTGGAGCCTAAGGCTGAAGATAGCCATAGGTGCCGCTCGGGGCCTTGCTTTCCTACATTCATCAGAAAAACAAGTCATTTACCGGGACTTCAAGGCTTCCAATATCCTCCTTGACTTTGTAAAATTCTTTCCTTCAGACTTGTATTCTGCTTGAGAGTTTGTTGTCTCATCATGTCGTTATCTTGGTTTCTTGTGTAGAACTACAACCCTAAGCTTTCTGATTTTGGATTGGCAAAGCATGGGCCAACCGGAGGAGATTCACATGTCACCACACGAGTCATGGGCACCTACGGATATGCAGCTCCAGAATATGTTGCCACTGGTACGTATCATAATAATTTACTTAAATAGGTAATCAGGTGTAACATCCCAAAAATCAAAGTAACCACCATTTCCCTTTGTGGATTGTGGGCCATAATGAGAGAAGCATCATATGCTTCACCACCTCAAGTGGTTTGTCAGCAACAGTGGTCAAATGCTGCTGTGCTTTTGGATTGAGGTCACACTGTTGCATGTTGCACATTTTTCATTCCTCCTCCACTCACTTTGTCACTGGAACCAAACCACATGAAACTTTATGTAGCCTTCAGGATCACTTATCTCTTATGAGATATTTTAAGCTTTCCAAATGTAGCAAGCAAGCAAGCAAGCAAGCAAGCAAGCAAGCAATATAAATGACTGCTTGCTCTCTGTTATTTCCTTGTATCAGTGTAATAATTGGAATGTCTTTCATCAACTAGGCCACTTATACGTGAAGAGTGATGTTTATGGTTTTGGAGTTGTGTTACTGGAGATGCTGTCTGGTCAGCGGGCACTTGATCCTAACCGTCCAAGTGGGCAACATAATTTGGTCGATTGGGCTAAACCATTGTTGGTTGATCGTAGAAAGCTGTCGCGGTTGATGGATCCACGGCTTGAGGGACAGTACCCCTCCAAAGGAGCTTTTCAGGCTGCTCAGCTTACCATGAGGTGTCTTTCTGGTGATCCTAAAAGCCGGCCACCTATGAAAGAAGTGGTAGAAACACTCGAGAAGATCGAGGCCATGAAAGGCAGGTCAAAAGAGTTGAAAGATACCTCCAATCAGCCCACTACTCCCAACCATGGCCAAATTCCAGCACAGTCCCGTTCGCCACTTCGGGTGAGGCATGATGGTGTTGCATCCAGTGCGCGGCCCAGTCACCACCCTCCTAAAATAACCTTCTAGAGTAGCTTTGATCTGATCAATTGTGCATGTAGGCCAACCCCCATTTTTGTGTATTGTAATCTCAATCATTGTAGTTTTTTTTTTTTGGGTTGGGGGGGGTGGCTGTTTGAAGATATTATTGTGATTTGTATTAACAAAAATGAATGTATCCTGATTAGTGAAATGAGAATTTATCTCTTTATACTGCAACAGCATCTTTTATCAGATTAATTTATAGAAAAATGAAGGAGAGTGACTTTTATTTTCATAAAATAGAGTTCTCTGCTTCCATTTACAATGATGTGATGATTTTTATTGATGGCAACGGTAATATGAGTGATCAAATGAGAATATAATGTTTTAATATGATTAATTATGGAAACATGAAGACTGAGTTTCATGTGCAGAAATAAGAATTTTCTTGTTTGATCTGCTTATTTACTTGGGTCCATCCTCTTGGAGCACTGCTCATCAATTCTGGTTGGAATTGACTCTGGATCCTGTATGCCTTTTTTATCTCTCAATTCTAAACAATGCGAGATTGAATTTTTTTTTTTTCTCCAAGTGATGTCATTTTGGAGTGATGAAAGACTCGGCCGTTCTGCTGCAGTGGAGAATGGAAGAGGGACGGGGACCTTGTCTCGCCCACTGGATGATGTGGACAGGTAGCTGTACGCAGAAAAGACTTGTTCTAAGGCCCGAGAAAAGACTTGTTCTAAGGACTTTGGTTGTATATCCTCACTTTGTTTGGCTCCTTGGCAAGGATGGCCCCACCATATCCAACAGGGCGGTTTTAAGTGAATCATCTCAAAATCAATATAGTTTGATGATTCAATTTGATATAGGAATTAAATCATCTTGAATCGCTTTGCATCGATTTTAAACTTCATCGAACAATTTTATATCATGTTAAATTGTCTGATTCAATTCGATACAGAATGATTCATAAGTTAAGATTTTTTAATTTGCCTAATCGATACGTTGGTTCGATATAGTACATCTTGGTGTGAGGTGGTTCATAAGTTAAAATTTTTTAATTTATTTAAGCAATATGTTATTGATTTGATATGGGTCAAAACGATATTGATCCCTCTCGGTACAAGGCACGCGGTAGTAGCTTCCCCTCTAATGCGGACTTAATAACGAGCATCCACTTCAATGAGGGCCACCATCTCTTACGATAACATTGACTTCCACCATCTTTTGAGCAACCATCTCCACTTTGTACCTTCTCCATTGGGACTGAAGTGCATACTTTTTGAAGTTAAAAAAAACGAGGTGCATCCAGATGCAAAATTTTGAAGAAAAAGGTGTCTGACCTTTGAACCCACCATGAGAGCACAAAGACTACAATTTATGAAGAATTATTTTATTTTTCATGCATACCATTTTTTAAATCAATTGTTTAATTTTCTAACTAAAGACTCGAGTGCAAATTGGCACATTCTACCAGCTTTCTGTGCATCTTTGTGGGAATCAGCAACACATATTCTAGCATTCATGGTCATAAAAAATTAAGTTGGCATGTAGTACGTTAATATTTCATATGAGTGAAAAAAAAAAAAAAAAAGCAGTGGTAAAATAAAAGCCTGGCTATGTATTTAAATAATAAAATTGCTAAATCAAATATCAAATTAAGTTTGAAAAGAATATATCCGCAGACCTAATGCCAAATTATAGTTTATATACCAAACAAGCTTAAAGAAAGCTAATAGTTTAAGGGATAATTTTAGCTGGTATGGTCCAACCGTTGGTTATACTCAAGTTAGGTCAACTTAGAACCCTAGTTGATCGGAAAAAAAAATGTAAATTTAACTAAAATTTAGTTTGGGCCATGATTGAAGGCTTGACCAACCTAATCTAATTTGAATATATATAACAGAGCAACCAACCCATGTGGACTCAAACATTATTTTTATATGCTTTTTTTTATAATAAACTCATAATACAATCCAAAAGCAAATCAAGATCATATATAGGTTAGACTACAAATCAATTAAAACACCGGCTAATCCTACCAAACTCAAAATTTTGTTTCTATCTGTATTTTAGGTATAGAATAGGTAGTCAAATCCAAATAAGCCGGCAGATTGTTTGCAGGATTATAATAAAATTAAAGTCGGCATTGAGTTCGCCGAAATTTGATTTTTTTTCCCCCCCCTTATTATGAGTGGCTTAATTATATTGTGCAGCGAGGTATTTGAATGTTCCAAAACCTTGCAGTTGCCCTAGATTTTTGGGAAGCATAAGCATGATTTTTTAGCCAGACTCTAGGATTGTATATATAACATGGATTTTTTGCAAGACCACCGAGGGCTAAGGGAAGAAAAACACTTAGATGATTGCCATGGAAGCATGAGGTAGGAAGACCTTTATAGATCACCAAAGCATGAAGGCAGGTTTTCTAAGCAAAGAGCTTGAGGATATAATGGGGCAATAAAGCTGTTCCTCACTGGAAGATACAATGAAGGCAAAAGGTCTGTAGGCAATTGTTGAAATTACTATCCATTTGTGAAGCCCTCGTAGTTGCCATGACACAGTAAATTTTTCCTTTCTGTCACTTTTAAGTAATCAGACATCATTGTGTAAAACTTCAAGATGGATGATATGCCCAGCTAAGTGGACTAGGTATCACAAGGCAGGCTTTGCACTTGAGCCATCAAAATGGTCCCAAATGTCCCTTTTGATAAGACAAACATGCTTAATGGTGTGCTGATGTGCAACCTGCACAATTCTTTTATTTGGTGGACTATAACCGTCATTGGTAGGTGGTCATAAGGAACACCATGATGAAAAATAGCTCCAAGAAGGAACAGATAGTTTGGACATAAAGAAACAATATGAAAACAAAGTCATATTGGATATACAAAAGAATGAACAATAGGTGACCACCTAGCTTCCAAGCTACTGAAATGAAATTATTAAGTACTTAAATGAAACATCAGCTTGCAGAAACTTTGACTGAATATTAGAGGAATGAGTAGACATTTAGGTGACCTTTTTTTAATGCTAGCTTATCTTGAAATATTCAAAGGGAGCTAACCAAAGTTGTGAAAACAAAGTGCATGCATTCTGCCATTGTATTGGAGGCCAACTGAGCAGATATCAGTCCCATTTTAGCATCCTAACATAGTAATTTGGCATGGACTGAAAAGAAAATGAATCAAAGATCATGGTAATAATCTATAATTTTAATAACGAAAGAAGTAAAGATAGAGGAGAAGCTTAAAACCATAAAGGATAGGAGGAGCTAAAAGGACAACAGAGCTATGTCAACATGGTGTAGTCACTCTAAATGTCACAAACATATCGATATGCCTTTCAAATGTTTTACAGAGGGATGATGACGAATAAACAAAAGGGATCTGGTATGAAACTGATTGAAAAAAGGCCAAGACGATCGACAAGATCACCAAATACATAAAAGGAGTCAAAGCAGCCATTATGGAACTAGTTAAGATGTAACAGCTAGACATGAGCTGGCTGTGACATGAACTAATATGGGCTGGTTGGCTCGAAAACTAAAAAATTGACACCCAAAAGCTTGGGAAATAGGCAAACAAAATCAAATCGAAGAGAATGGAACAAGGTGTGAGCATTTGTTGATCTGGAACTACAAAGAAAGTCAACCAAATTACAGAAAATCAGGATGGGATGAGACAGTTAGATTTGAGGATCACCCAAGGCTAAGACACCTACTTGAGTGCGACATCCTCTTAAAGGATGGTGTAATGCATTAAAACCAGGGAAAGCTTAACTCTGGCATTGCTCTTAAAACATAAACTCAATTGTCCATCTCTCCTTGTTTTATACTTTGGTCGCTACCCTTCAGCCCACTTCCAATAATTTACAGCTGCTTGGATCCTTGGTTCTTTGTTGACCAAAGAAATTTTTTTGTCACTTGAACACTACAAGGTTCCTTCAACTGACTGTAAAGTTCCTCTCCACATCTCCACCATCCACTTTAGTACTCATCAACAATCTCACGAGGGGAGCTTTCCCTCCCATATCCTTGGCTAGTCGTGGACCACACGTCCAACTGTCCTCCCTTGTGATCCCCTTGCACCCAAGTGTTTTCATTTAATAATCTTTGGCATAAGTAATTTGCTTCGATTTTTTTCTTTTATTTTAAAGCATGCAGATAACTTGTGAGAATCTGTGCTGATCCTAAAATCCATTGTAATTGTGTGCAATATTAGGAATGAGATGATTATAGATGGCTGCAGATATACTGATGTCTCAATGCACTGGTTATGTTCTTCTGTATACAGAAGAGGGTTGGTCAGAAGTTCATTTTATTTTAAAAAGGAGAATCTTTAAGTTAACATAAGTATTTGACTTGTGAAGGGAGATTATGGGTGAACATATGGTTAAGGGGAAGCATGGTGACTGATGATTGTATCACCACTGAAAATTTGCACCAAGAAATTTTAGTTATTTAGCTTCCACAAATAGGGCTGCAAGCAAGTAGTTTGAATTAAGTTTTGGCTCAAACCAAGCCTAATCCATAGTTGGATGTGTCAAAATTTGGATCCAAACCTGATCCAATTCTATATGGACTGGTCAGAATTATGTTCAGCATCTATCATATTAGTCAGTTTAAGATTTGATCTATAAAAGTTCTACACTAAAGCCTAAAATTTGCTAAATATATACTTGCCAATCAAAATCTAGCCCTGAAGGATTCCTTCTCTCGACCAGAAAGGTCAACCATTGTCATTATGTTATCTTCTTCAGACGATTTCAGAGCTGGACCCAACTAAGAGCATTTCTATATGTGAATTGAACCACCCAATTTTGCTCCATGATGTGGAGCTTATTATATCATACACCAAGTGCTCAAGAAAATTTTGAGTCACCATTTCTTACCTCTGGCTAGTAGTTCCCAGACAGCAGCAAAATATGGAGCTAATCAATTGTCTCTACAATTATAGTGCAAACTTCTGAGCAATCCTTCCATGAACCTATCCCTTCCTTGAAAATAAATCCAAATTGGTTCAAATATCTACTTTTAAGTCAGAAGTCACGAGACCAAAAAAGTGCATAAAAACAAAATTATGAATTAATATTGAAATAAAAAAATAAACTCAAATTAGATGAGATCATAACCATCTTTGCATCTCATGTGCCCAAAAACTAAACATTTTGTATATTACCTTTCCCGTAAGAAGTCAATCCAATTCAAAATCTATCAAACTTTAGGCTTGAAAGAACTCATTAAGCAAAGAATTAGGACAAGTCTCCATGCATTGTAGATAACCAGCCTGTTGCTTTCTGGCTGCCCTCTTGAGAAGTAAAAACGTGCCACTTTTTTATCCCACACCGAACTGCAATAATGGTCAAAGCTATCACATTTATATTCAATCAGTCAAACTACTTCGTCTCCAGCTCCTAATTAAAGATCTACAATATAACCTCATGGCCAACTCTCTAACACTTCACGCTACTCATCCTGCTATCTCTTCTAGCTGCTAACAAAGCCTTGGTTTCTTCCCACAACCATCATCAACAACTAAGGCCTCTCCATTTCTCTCTCTTCCAACATTGAATTCCATCTCTACCCTTCTCCATATGCCACCAACAGGGGCCCAAGTAGTTGAGATGTGTACCTGAGCTGTTTCAATTACCATCTCTGCATGGTTTTTGCTATTCATCCAGTGTTGATTTTAAGGATTGGCACAATTAAATAAAACTCATGTTTATGTGACTATATGATGGTGCTGCAGACTACTTTGTTTTTCGCATTAGAGCACTGCTCCAAAATTAAATTCAATCAATGGAGCATTATTTCAAAATTAAGTGCATCCATCTATAGCATTGCTCGAAGAATCAAAGATTAATATGAAGTTTTGCTCCAGATCGAACCAGATCTAACATAGACCAAGCTTAAATCAAGTTTAATTTGGTGTGTTGCTCTATGATTGGACCAGATCTAACCCAGATTGAGAGCCTTACTCCTCAATTGGACCAAATCTAATTCAGATCAAGTCCAAATCAAACTCAAAGAGGAGCTTTGCTCTTAATTCAAGTTAAAGAAATGTTATGTTCCTAATTCAAGTTAAATTCAAATCAAAAGAAGCTAATCTTCTAATTCAAGTCAAAGAAGATCTATACTGCTAAATCAAAACAAAGAGAAGTCATGCTTTTGGCTCAAGTTAAATATGAGTCATACACTTAATCAAAGCTAGCAGTGAGTCTTAAAATTCTAAAGTCTTGCTCCACTTTGAAGCAATCCTCCGAACATATTTAACATCTTTCCCGATGCATTTGATACTTTGCATGAAAAGAGGCCAATGATTATCTGACTAAAAGTTTAATAGCCCAAACCAACAATTTACTTCATTGCAACCATGAAGACCTCTGAAACACAAGAATATGGGAGAGTGGGAGTGAAGGGTCCACCTTATCATTTTGTACCTCATCCAACTTGAGATCTAAGCTGGGAATAGCCAGTGGAGTCCCCATTATGGAAAAAGGAATATAAAACCAAACAAGTTGCAGTCTTGGAGAACATGCCATCAACCCAAGCTGATCTAAAAAGTGGAAAATTTCAATGGGAGGCTTGAAAAGCAAGGAAAGTGGCGATGGAGCTCACAGGCTAAAGGTCCAAGATTTTGCCATTTTCTTCGTGATTCCACCCCAAGTGGCCGCAACCAAACCTGAATGCTGATGTATCAGAACACAATAGGGAAACGTTTCAGATTTCAACAAGTTCATTGATCATAGAAGTACATGAGGTATGTCATAGTTCAAGGTCACATGCCTGCATATTATTACGTATATATAACAGGGTATCCAGACTAGAATGTTCAACAACAATTTGCGCTTTAGACACAAGGATATTCCTCTTTCTCTGTATCAGTCTCTTGGAGCCCATTGCTTCCAAACTTTGCATCATTTTACATGCTTGGCTGCACATGGAGACGAGTTGCAAGCTTCTGACCAAGGGACTGGTCACACTGAAACCCATGCAGAACATGCATCAGAAAAACTTTCATGATGAATGCATATAGTTTTAGTTCTTCCACAAAATAAATTTTAAGAATTTTCTTGTAAATAGATCTCCCCATTCACACCAAAATTCTACACGAGTAATCAAACAATTCTGTCATTTGTAGCATATGCATGATAAGATTAAGATTCAAACCTGAGACCAATATGAGATCCAGATGCTGCAGATTTCATGTGTCACCCGGAGGTCAGACAATGCATCAACCCACCGATGGACAAAACGTTCTCGCCTGAAAAATCAGACAAGACATGCGAAAACTGAGTGAAGTTTGTCATGCATACATCCAAAAACATTAAATTGCACGAGAACAGACCTGGCTGGATCGAAGGGCCGGTATCTTTCTCCAGGCTGCTTGAAATTGTTCTCTTTATCAATTATACGCTGTGTTCACCACAAGAAAATGTTGGGATCACAACGACACAGCGTGATAGCGCATGTTGAAATATTTTATTTACTGCTAAATAGTTGAAACAGGAGTTATTGTGTGCTCCCCTCAAATAGATAACCCCTACACAAGTGGTTCCACAAAAGAATTGGGTTTTGGCATGAATGTTAAAATGAAAGGGATTATTGTTCCACTATTGATGACTAATGTGATAATATTTGGATGGAAGAGATTCAAGCATGCCGTGTAGTCCTGGTCCCTAGAAAAACATGAGTTTGCAGTAACTATGCAAAGGATAGATTTTGATGATTCCAGTGGAGCAATTTCAACTTATAGTTTAGATAGATTGATGGAAAAAAGTTAGGCCACACACTCATAAAGCTTGTATGAAAATTATATAGCAAAGAAGCAATCTGTTGTCAATTACAATACCATTAGGTTCAGAGAGATTTGTGACTGGAAGTGGAAACTCACCTTCTCACACTTTCCTGTAATAACACGGGGTGGTAATGGGAACTCCTCAGCATGTCGAACAGGATCATATCTTGAAGGGAAATAATTCACCTGAAAAACACCATATTAGATGAATAGCATGAATGGAGCTCTGCCAACAAAAAACGTAAAGGTGATCCTACTACCTCATCATCCCTGTGCATGAGGTTCATAAGCCATCATGGTGATTATTGTGATGAGCACATTTAGGAGCATTCACTGGAAGCATCAAATAGTTTGGCCCCAAACGGTGCCTCTGAGTATCAGCATAGGAGAAAACTCTAGTTTGGAGTAGTTTATCATCTGAGTAATGGATTCCAGGTACCACAATTGCTGGGCAGAAAGCAAGCTGTTCATTTTCTGCAAAGAAGTTATCCATATTTTTGTTCAAGACCATACATCCAACAGGCTGGAGAGGAATAATGTCTTCTGGCCAAATCTTGGTGACATCAAGTGGGTCAAAATCAAATCTATCTTCATGGTCAGGATCAATGGTCTGGATAAAAAGCTTCCACTCTGGATATTTTCCAGCAGCAATAGAATCATACAGATCCTTGGTGGCATGGTTGTGGTTACTGCCCCCAACGGCAAACTCTCTGGCTGGTGTGAGAAGAAATCTAGAATCCTCCAGTTCTCCTGTATGTGGGACTTTGGGTTTGGTTTGAGAGAATGAACCATGTCAGGAAATTTTATTCCATCATGGATGAAGAACACCGGGAAATTATTTCCGACAAGATCAAAATTTCCCTGAAGCCAATGAAAAATACCACAACAGTCATAATAGTGAATTTGAACATTTGTCATTACAGTTATGTTATCAATTTTTTGACCATTTGAAAGCAAGATTTCTTCTACTTGGGGATTGCATCAATAGCTTGATAGATGTATAACTCAAACTTACAAAATTGAAGATCGGTGCAATAAGCAGAATCTCGTATCTTTGCTCAATGGTTATGTTTTCCATGGTTCTGTTTACATATACATTCAAATAGACGTAGATATCTTTTGAAGAACATGAGGTGGACATTTTTAGCAGTGTAAAGCCAAGTTCAGAACTTCAAATTGCAAACAGGACGCAAACTTATGGGATGTGTTCTTCAACAAATCTTGAAATATGGTATGTATATTTACTTTACTAGTAGGTCCTGATTGCCTAGCCACCATGAATAACAATGCTGCTACTTAAGAATGGTCATATCTTCCAAATTTTATCCTCTCACAGGTAGTAAGATCCTAAAGGTCATTAATTTTAACCAAGACAAAAGGAAAACAAATGAAAGAATATGGAACCAGTAACTCACACCAAGGTCATACGGAAATTGTACACTATTAAAATGATAGTTTAATTCCACAGCACATTGATGGCACAAATAACAGAGCATAATGCAATATAATAGCACTTGACATCAGAGTATTCTCTAGATAAAGACAAACACAATAACCACACCTTTCACAAACTAAAACAAAAAGGGGGAAAAGCTCTCAAAAAACAGTTCACAATGCAATATAACAAGACCTGCCATCATAGAATTTGCTAGATAAAAACGAATACAAAATATCCACGGCTGTCACAAACTAAAATGAATAAGGAAAAAAAATATATATCAACCAATTAAAAATTACACAACAAAATTACAAACTCTGATGGATAAACCACAACCTGCAAATGAGCAGAACAGCCCACTTACCTCTCTAGTGTAGAACTTAACAGCAAAACCGCATGGGTCTCTCAAGGTTTCAGGACTTCCACGCTCATGAATAACAGTTGAGAAGCGAACAATGACTGGGGTCTGGACTCCTCAGGCCCAAAGGAAATCGGCACAAGTGAGGTGAGAAACATCATGGGTGACCTCAAAGAAGCCCTTGGCACTAGCTCCCCTAGCATGAACGACCCATTCAGGGATGTGCTCCCTATCAAACTGAGCAAGCTTTTCAATCACATGATAATCCTCAAGAAGAATAGGCCCTGCCCAATGGAAATGGGTTAGAAAATTATATGACCTTGGTTGCAAGTATGGATATATCAGATCTATACCTTATTTTGATAACACCCAGATCCCAAATTTTCATATTTATGAATAACCAATCTTGGCAAATGAAGATCCATAAAGACAAATCAAATAGTTGACATAAGGCTTGATGGTTATGGTTCTGGTTATTCCATTCTAAATATTTTCCCCATAAAGTGAGATAAAAAACTATTGAAACCATAAACCAAGGTTACTTTAGTTTCTGTGGCCAAATGTTCATCAACTGCCATGGTGCTTTCCAGCATCTATCATCTCTCGATTATGATTCTGCATACCAGGAGTCTAGAATATCATCTCAGATGCAGACCTCTGAATATCCGATCTTTCTGATGCCTCTGCTGTTGTGCTATCTATATCCTTCTTCATTCTAATCAGTGGATCTATAACATACCTTACAATCAAGTTTATTTTCTTGTGCAAAAAAGTTTGCAACAATCAATGCGATAGCCCACAAGCCTATTCCAATTACAAAAATTATATTAAAAGCATGAATATCTGATGGCTATACCATCATTTCATCAAAAAAGAAAGAAAAGCGGAAAAAAAAAAAAAAAAGCATGCTAATTGTGTTGCCTGGATGCATTATTTAATTCCTTTTACCAGCAAGACACAAAAAGTGAATGTCTTACTCATAAGGAGGAAGAATTCTAGAATTGTACAAATTTAACATTAATACCTGAACAAGAATTGCCTTCGCTTCTACTAATATAATTACTTCTAACAAATTTGGAATGTGGTTGCAATGAGACAAAGACATACCAGTATCTAACTATGTTACAGAGCTTTGAAATTTTAGGGAAGCTTACAATAAAACTATTTGATTTAGGTGCTGGTGAACAATCCTTTCCTTAAATTTTCCTCCTTTGAGGAAGGTCCGTTTTATTGATAATCGACAATTATCATTTACTGTGGCAAGGAATAAGAAATTTTGAAACGAGACATATATAGTGATGAGGGATCAAGGCCACCCATAATTTTCAAAACCTTAGTCCCACCAAAAGAAAGTATTGACAGAGAAAGGACCTAAGATTTGTCCTTACCACAAAATCCCTCGACAGAGAAGCACCTAGAAATCTCCTAAGGACAAGTCGTACATCATTAACACCATTGTGTGCCCATTAACCGCGAAAAGCTTACCGCATAAAGATATCACAATTCACAAAAAGCTAACAGAAAAAACAAATTGATTTTTACCTATAAATTCAACGATTCCCGCAACAACTGAATGACAATGAACCGAGTAAAAAGAAAAAAGTTTACATCCGCAAGAAATATGGAAAATCTTCAATCACTGCACTTAATTATGTAAAGACTAGACAAAAATCTTCTGAACTAAGGACAGATCAGACGTTACCTCGGGATCCGACAGTCAGCGAGGAATTGTTGTTCCAAACGGAGTTGGTGGTCCAAAAGGGGGTGTTGTGGGTACTCGAGGGGCGGTGCTGCATCCAATAGAAACCCAAATCACATAGGCATACAACGGTGAAACGAAATACCTCAGCAAAGAGTCGCCACCTAGTAATATAGAAATCCACAAACAGAAAGATCGCGTCAAAACATCAACCAACTCCATCAAAAGATCACGACGGAGAGAAAGAGAGCAAAAGGTTAAATCGATAAAAAACGATTCAGTTCTGAAATCTAGGTTTGAAAAGAAAATGCGAGAAGATCGAGAATCCGATCGAAAGCTCGAATTTTTTTTGGCTCCTTCCGGAAAAGACGGTACCTTGTAGGGATCCATGGCGAGAGAGGAGCGGGGCGGACTCCCTTCCGATCGATGGATTCGAACTGGCATGCGATCAGTCCGAGGAGGAGGAGGCCCGTGGCGTTGCAGCGCGCTCTCGAACATCCGAGGGATTTCTTTATCGGCGCGAAACCCGGGGCGATGAGGCTTGGGTCCCACCGTGACAACCAGGTACGTGGCGGTCTTTTACGAGGGTACCACCTTCCGTCGCGTCTTCGCTGTTCGTCTTCACCAACAACTACGGATTTAAATATATTATTATTATTATTATTATTCATGTTTCATACTCTCTCTCTTTTTTTTTGTTTGTTTATATATTTTTTTATTTTAACCGTACGAAAATATTAAAAATATATTTGTTAAAGAAAAAGATCTCTGCCTCCTTATTTGAACAGAATAATAGATATATTATCATTCAACATTAAATAATAGATTTGAAATGATTTCTTGATATTAAAGAGAAAAAAATTATAATGAGTAAGCATATGTTTTCATTCTCCAAACGCAAGGCCTAGAGAGAGGCTTTTTAGTTTTGTCCAAAATGTAAAGCTTAAATAGAAATAAAATAAAATAAAATAAAAAGATAGAATTACACTCACAAGGCCTCTAATCCTATATTCTATTCACCCCACCAAAAAACAAAAAACAAAAAAAAAAATCTAGTCAAACTTTTCTTTTTGCCTTGCAGTTTATTTTAGATCTATCATTCATTTGCCATGCAACTCAATGTAACAAAATATTCGAATAAACTATAAACAAAGAAACTATAATATTAGGCTGCTATTAGCTGTGGTCATTTGGGGTAAGATGCCTCGTTACTTTCGTAGCTACAACCAAACACGTCACTCTTGGCTCTTTGCGATATACCGTGGAAACAAGACTCCCAGCCCACAGAATTCTGTTCCTTAGTTTTGTGTTTGCTTTCATCTTCTCATTTTTAGTCAACAGTAACGTGGAAGCCGGGCGAGTGAGCGTGGTCTTTCTCCACGTACAATCTGAGCAACCAAAATATATTCTATTTTGTAGAGAACTTTATAAGGCTTATTGATGAAAGAAAAACATTCAAAACATAGCCAAGAGAATTCGACAAGTATTTTTTTTTTTTTTTTTAAAGAAATTGAATTGATGCTGTTGATGTACATCAGTCCATGAGCCACAAGAAGTACATGGTTTGAGAACGCAAACGCATGACCAATATTTCATACAGGTTCCAATCTTACGTAATATAACAGCATGAGTGCACAATACTCAAGGTTTCTTTGAATGGCTGACTCGGACCACGAATGAATAAACCTCAGCTTTTTGATTATTTCTAGCATTTGATTCTTGTGTTATATTTCGGTCATATCTAAGAATCGAAGACTAGTTTTGTATTTCTAAACTAATTATCAATGGTTCTGTCAAGGTTTGATCAAAGCAGATCCACTGTTTTTAGATTTTTTTTCAATTTTTCAACATCCAGGTCTCCATTGATGGTATACATAAATGGTGCCGCCATCATCAAGAGAGACTTTGGGTGGTGGATGTAGAGATATCGTCCAATTTCTTATAATCGAAGTTATAGATTAGGCTATAACTATAAAATGTCACTTGTTCAAGGCTCATAACGATGTTAGACTATGGATTTTCAGTGGAAACAAATCCAGCTATGGAAGATTTGATTAAGCCACTTCTCTTCCAACTCCATTAAACAACTTCTATTTGCAACCATATGAGAAATTACAAGGCAGAAGAGAGTTAATAACAAAATTTAGTAGTATTGAGATTAAAAAAAAAAAAAAAAAAGAGTGTAGAAAAATATATCAGCCTCAAGGACAGAGAAGATGAAAACAATAAGAAGTAGAGGAAATATTAGTTAGTAACCTCAAGACATTTTGATATTATGTTGTTAATTTCATTGCTGTCGCAATTCTTGATTTTTGACGATTTTCAATTTTGTTTAGCTGCAACTAAATTTTTATTAAGGTCAACTTTTTTATATATAATTAAACAAAAAGAGACGTCCATCTGTGTGTGGATTTCTTCATTCGTTGCTTGTAGGACTCCACGAGAGTAAAACTAGCGGAAGCTGCTGATTCTTGTATGCATTACCTTAACGCCAAAACCACTTAGTGTTTTTTATCAACATGTACTTCTATTTTCTGATTCAGTGTATGGGTCTTTAAATTTTCATGGGCATTGATAGAATTAATTCTATTGTATGGATTTTGAATTCAAAGGGTTGTTCGTTAACCAGAGTTATAACATCATCTTGAAGCATCCAAGACAGACATTTAGCAAAGTAAAACTGAGGTTATTGACTTATAGACAGAAGTGGCACCCTTATCTACAAAATTAAAGGGCAAAGATTCAGAAACCTGTCTGAATAAGTCTCAGCTTCATTTTAGGGCATTTAGACCCTGGAACAATCTTCTCAACCTGATGCCCTTTGAGTATTAACTGTTAAGAATGGTTATCATCCTACCAGCTATCTCCTAACTCCTCTTTTGCTTATACCTGATCCCTAAAAATTTTCTTCCAAGAAATTCTTGAATAAGAAATTCAAGAAGAATGAAATGCATAAATCTACCATGGATTTTTTTTTTTTTTTTTTTTTTTTTGTCAATCAGTAAAAGAAATTGAAGAACAAGAATTTTCATTAGAGCTATGTGATGCCCATGCATGTGGGTAACAATCAACACTAACCTGTCAATCTGGCATGACATTTAGATCCAAGCATTCAAGCAGGATGCAATATGTGGTGTCACACTTAATAAACCTCAATAGCAAACAGGAGAGTGAATTTGATGGCAATAAGCTGCTGATCGAAATCCATCTGTGCTGCATATTAGCAAGCCAATGTACATGAACTACATAAGACCCAGATTGTACAATACAAACAATTACATTATGTTTCTCATAGTTTCTTGGGTTTAAATTAAAGCCACAGAGGCTGATTGTACCAAAAGAAGACATTTGGTCACACACTCCAGAAGGATACAAAACAGTAGAGATCCCCCGCTCCCAACAAGACCGAGAGAACCCTAGCTTCCTCATCTATAATTCAAAAACAGACTTGACAGTATGTACTGTCTTCTAGTGCTGAAACTGTGCCTGTGGAGAAGGGGTCTGAGTTGAAACTGATGGATGATCCTTGGGTGAAGCTTTTCCCAGAACATTTAAAACTTTCATACGATGCAACTCCTTACCTGCAGAAAGAAAAGAATCAGGAGGGGTCTGCATTGGTAAAATCATTGTTCTACTGGGAGAGGATACTTAGCTTACAACATATCCAATTCAAATGAATAGTCATAAACAGTGTTTCTGCATAGAAATAACACTATTTTAGTCGATAGATATGCTAAGACAGATGGGCAGGATTACCTTCCTCCAATAAGAGATGTATTGCTCTTTTCTCCAACTCAACAGCATGCTTGCTTCGGCCAACCGCAGATAACGATCGAAGCACTAGCATCATCATTAGTACGCATAAAATCAGTGGAACATAAGTCATATGCATTCATTGTGATACGTTATTTAAGAAAATTGCTTACTTTGAATATACTCCTCCTGGCTTGACTGGTCACAGCTCTTCAGGAACATCTGCAGCCGAATAAATCTTTCTTTCCAATCTTGATTATCCGGTCTCTGGGGGTCTGCTAGAACAGGTGTTGTAGACGTAACGGTTGAGTCATGTGGTTCCAGCGCAGCCAACCCAGCACTGAGCCTTCCTGGACAGTGGGAAAGCAATGGTCCCCCAGATGAGGTAGCTGGAGATGCCACTGGTATAGGCACAGGAAGTGAAGCCGCCTTAAGCTCTTGGATCTGATGCTGCTGCACACTTTGTTCTTTTGTTCCATTGTTACTAGATTTCCTTGATTCAGGAGAATCAGCATTATCCAAATTGACACAATTGCTCACCTTGCCTTGCTCAGTTTCAAGTTTTCTACGTACATACACAAGATGTCCATTTGGACCAATGTTGCCTGGGGCCTGGTGACTAGAGGGACTTGATGAATCATCAGGCTGTGGCCTCTTGGCACCAGCTACCTTCACAGAGTCTGGGGTGAGTCCTTTGTCTTTTGGAAGTGGAGAGGTTCCGGCTGGCTTGGTAATGATGTTCCTAGATTCATTTGGCAGCTCCCTCAAAGCCACTTTTTTAACTGAGACTGGATGTTGCTTGTCTCCAGCAGGCATGGCAGTTCCACTGCTAAGCAATCTGTACTTAGTAGTCTACCTTTGCTGAACCATCGGTGGATAGCAGCTCAACCAGATTAAACTGAAGAACAACCAGAAGAAAAACAGAAATCAATGGATATGAATACAATGTAGAACATACATCATCTAGCAATAATAAGATGTCGAGTACAAACCCCAATAAACAACTCAAAGGGCAGACATAAATGGAAATGAACATACATTGCAGTAACTCTTATAGTAGGAAGGGCACTAGCAAGAAAGGCACACTGCCTGAACAAGAAACAAAACATTCAAAAACAGTTAATAACTCAAAACATGATCAAGCTGGCATGTAGAGTGATGAATGACCGCATGAACAGAGAATTCAGCAATATTGTTGCCCAAGCCATGGAACTCTTGGGTCAGACACCTTTTTAGGTATCCAATAGGGGCATCCAAATCCCATTGTCCAAATTAATCCTTCTTCAACACTTCTTTCTCTTAGGCGCCCCCCCCCCAGCAAAAATAAAAAAAAAGAGCGTGGAAAAAAAGAAGAAGAAGAAAACCAAATAAAAAGGGAAAAAAATGAGATGAAACAAAACCACTCTCAAGAACACTTTAAAATCAATTCCAAAGGCTTCATCAAGCAGCCAAATGGCCGCTGCAGCCTGCAGGTCAGGCTGTATCATACAAGATCATCAGAGGTCATCTCCTCCATGCTCACATAACTGGACTCTCAGACGCTTCTTTCCCAATAGTGGAACTGCAAGCCCCTTTAGATGGGGAAACTAGTCCATAGACAGTCATACCAGCTACTGGATCTGGCTGGACGACGACTCTGTAATAGTGATCAGATGGCTACACCAATGCTCTAGCCCTGACATCAGCTACCATCCATCCCTCTTAAATCTTTGATTGCTCATTCAGTCAAGGCCAGACATGGAGGTTACACACAAATATTTTGAGGCCAACACCCTGGTAGATTGGGTGGCCGATTTTGCAGCCAAGCACTGCAGAATGACAAATTGGGCAAGCACACTCAGTGACAGACTCATGAAACTGTTTTGTACCGACAGAGAAGTGTGTGTGTGTTTCTAAGAGTTTTAAGAGTTTTGCAAATCTACTCGTGTGTGTGTGTGTGTGTGTGTGTGTGTGTGTGTGTGTGTGCACGTGCACATCATGAGAGAGAGAGAGAGAGAGCATGTCCTTTGGACCCAAGGCCCAATCAAATGGGACCACTAGACACAGACAGCCTAATATATTTGAGAAAATCTAAGGTTAAGAACCAAAATCATTATACCAACACAATTTTCATTAATGATTTGTCAAATAAAGTTGCCATTTACCGTGAAGAAGCTGGAGTTGGTTATGTTCCAGCAACCTAAAATAAGCAGACAGAGAGCTGCTGGAAGGTAATGTATGATATCAAGTTCTTATAGCATACCATTTGAAGATACACTGCTTGTGCCATGTCTTAGAATCTCCGGTTATTATTCTAATAAGTTTGTGGAAAAAAAAGAAGTTTTACAAGGAGATGTTCAACATCATTTTAGGTTTGTGTAATATAGGCAAACAATTTTTTCATTTTATACAATTTGAACTCATTTTACCAATCAGTGTCTATTAATCACGCTTGCTGGCATGGGCTAGTGCAACTACAACCCAAGCCATGTCATCTAAAATCAATGCTTGGGTGTAAGTGCATCAAGCAGATCCATATATAAACAAGATCCAACTAACACCCATACCCTGGCCCAATTTAAGACCTACAGAACTGGACCCAACCTGAATAAACCTGATTAGAACTAATCAAAACCAACAGAAGTTGGTCCAACATGAAACTCAGATCAATACAAACCAGACCAGAAAAGGGACCAGTCACCCTGGCCCATCAAATAAATGGTTGTATTTGGATCTAAATCATATGCCCAGGCAGTTCCAGTCAGATCTGGACAGCTTCAACCCAATGCAACTTGACCAAATTGTGCCCCTAACCAGCATGCACCATCACAACATAAACTCGAATTTTCATTAACATCTTTCCTTGTTGGTTGAGATAAATTTAGGCTACATCCTCCATGTGTAAACAGTTTACTTTAATTAGTGCAACATAAGAAATGAGTGTCCACTGATACAAATTTAAACAGTTGATAAATTCTGAAGTAAATGCTTTGTTGATATTGATGTAAAGGCTTTTGTTCTAAACAGCCAGTGAACAAAAGTCAAGGTTATTATTAGTAATAGATAAAATCTACTGCAACATGTTTATGACAAATTAAACAAGAAATTTGTATAATAGATAAAATCTACTGCAGCTTCAAAAGCCACCTGGTTTGCATTTAGAATTAGGTCGCAAAACATATTCCTTATTCATTGAAAATGTGCATGCAAATATAAGGGTAGCCAGCTTTTCTCAGTGAAGAGAAAACAATAGGTCACAATGAGAAGAACATGAAGCACATGCATGACTGCAGAAATGATAAGAATTTTATATACCACAGTTAGAATATTGCAACTAAATCCATGAAAGAACCATGCTAAAATTTCATTTGACAGTTGCAAAGGATCTACAGTTACCAGGTCCTAAAATTTCAGTTCATTATACTATTTATAGAACAATGTTCAGTCAGATGTTGATTAAACAAAAGCAGCCAAACAAGGACAGATGTCTTTCATTACCTATTTTGGCTTGGAAAAACTTGGTATAGGAGATGCCGTCTACAAAACAGTGAGAGTGGTAAGGTCAGTGAAGCAGAAGGAAGAAAAAGAATCTAATATAGTGATGGCATTTTTCTCTTGTTTTGATTCCAGATAGGGTCGGCAAAATAATAGGTAAGGCCCTTAGTTGACCATAAATAACTGTGTAAACCTGTCTTGCTAGCACATAGCAAACAGGATAGTGTTGTTGAGTGATTGCTACTACTACCTTAATCCAATAGAAAACTTTACTAGCCCTCCTTCTTTTCACTTAAAAAGCAAAAAATTGTGAGAATAAAAATCAATCAGAATGATATGACAACAATAGAAAATAAGCAAATAAGGGATGTGCCAATGCAAACAAAAAAAATAGCCAGAGCAAAATGAGCCATGGGTTCAGATGACACACACCAAATCAGTCTTGGATGACATAGGGCCACATGTAGTATAAGATGACAAGAGTGTGCAAACAAATTTTGAAATCATTAAAAACACCAAAGAAATCAGAAATTTAAAGAAGCCGTATAAGAACATGAAATAGATCAATTTTATAAACTGGCACAGAGCAGATGCATGATGCTCAAAATTATGGTTCAAGTAAAAGCTCTTATGTCAGAAAGCAAAGGTATATAACAGAAAATTTGTAAGAAAACTAAGTTACTGAATATAGCAGAATTTCATGGCTTCATCCAACATGTTTTTTATTCTATCATGTGAATCAAGCACTATACAAAAGGAAAAATCAATTTTTCTCGAATAAAATCAAACTTTTAGACAAAAATTCTAAAGAGAAAGGTTAAATATAACGAATCTTACGAAAATGGCATCTATTTCTTCGATTTTTCTCCTTTTATTTTTTATTTTTATTTCTTCTATCTTCATTTCCTTCTTCTTTCGGGACCATTTATTTAATCACTATGGTGATTTTAGGATCATCGGTGATCTAACATCATCCCATTTGGTATAAAATATTTCAATAATCAAAGATCACCGATGATTATAGAACACTATATTTGCTATACCATGTAAGATCACTATACATGTAATACCAATAATACACTTGAAAACTTATTTGAATAATATATGAATATGAAACTTACAATTTTAATCTACGAAGTACAAAATTATCTAAAAAACATAGATAGGCAGTAGATCTGAGATGCACCACTTTAGTGAAAAAAAAGGAAAAAAAAAAACAGAATATGGAAGCGGTGACAGTTGGTTGGTTGACGGTGAGGAAGTGCAGAGGAGGCAGTAGGAGTGGCAGCACAAAGAGAGGAGAGAGAGGCAAAGGGAAGATGCGATAGGGCTGGAATGTGTAGCTTATAAATGGGGAGGGAGCAGTGATTGTAATTTTCTACTGTATTAAAGATACTTTTATTCTTTTAATTGGCAAATGTAGAGATAAAATTGATCATAAATTTTGATATACATCACCATCACCATGATAATCTAACATTCCCGATCTCTTGGGGTCAGCACCTTGGACAATAATCTTAATACTTCGGTGATCATAGATTGCTGCCAAATGGTGATACCAAATGGGGTGATCATGTCACCATCCCAAGATCACTGGTGATATTTCAAATATCAAAACCACCTTGATGTTAGAATAACAAAAGCATGAAAAAATATGCATCCTTTAACTTCTAATTCTTCTAAAGATAAAACCAGGCTGCGCCAGCTTGAAGCAACCAACACCAGCTAAGCCTCCAACTTAGCCAATTCAGGATGAACCATCCAACTCCTGTTGCATAACCACATGCTGGATGATGAGGTACAAACCCTATAAATTGTGGCTATTAACGCACGGAACAAACTAGTTGCGACTAGTTGTTCACTTCATTGCGTATCTACTTCTTTAAGACAAGCTACACAGCTTATCTAAGAGGAATAATATATTCACACAGATTATGATCATGCTAGAAGAGTTTAACAAGCAAAGAGAGTGCATTTGCTAATACGAACATCATTAGCTCAACCAAAATAAGGTTTACAAAACGAATGTGGATATGAAATATCATAGTTAACCAAAATAAGCATAATTCACAGCCCTAAAAGCATAAAATAGAATAATAAAAAATATACACCATGAAAAGAACTCCAATGGTGCAAAAACTTGCACATCCAAAATACCTTCCATATAAGTAGAAAAAGGAACCCCAGTGAATGAAACATGTCAAGATGACAGTGGATCTGACTGCAAATGCAGAATCTTCCTTTTACATTTATAAAGGCCAGTTCTTCATATAAGCATGCCACTTCCAACTTCCACATGACACATTCCACCATCATATACACATTTCTAGAAAACCTTTATGACATCATTTGTGTAGCAAAACTGTGATAGGGTACCATTTTAAGTGTCTAGACGGGATTGTCCTGTCATCGTCATAGAATCCTAATCATTGTATCTTAGAATATCTCTAATCTTTGGTGTCAAGATGGGGTGGGATGGTGGCACGTCTTGTTCCACAAAAAAAATCTAGATGACCGTATTCCACGAGATTTAAAACCTTGCATATAAGTGTGTGTGTGTGTTTTGAGAAAAAAGGTTTATAGCTTAAAGAAACTATCCATGCTGGTTTATAAGAATCAATAAAATTTGACAAAAATATACTATACCATCCATATAAAAAACTCAAAATGTTATCGTCTAACTAAATGAAACGAAGTTTGCAAGTTGCAGCCTATTTATTCAACACTGACTGAGGCAAGAAAAGTGTCACAACCATCACACTAACTAGATGGACCCATTTAAACATGAAAATTTTACATTATCCAGGGGCATTCCAAAGGAGCATTATTGAAGATGCCTAATGGAACTCCAGCAATGTAGAATAGAAGTCGCAAAACGTGTTATTTCAGCTTCACTGATCTCCTAGAACTAGTGTTTTGTGCTCTCTTTACCATTAAGAAAAAAAAAATTAAAAGGAAGAAATCATAGATGATAATTATAACTCAAAAGTGTTGTGGTACTCGACAATTATTCCTATTGAGGGCTGCATCTATGGTCATTTTGGCTTTAAACACACACATGCAGACACACGCACACAAAGAAAAAAAAAAAAAAGCATCCATATATATTGTGTTTGTTCTTCCCTGATCTTTCTTGACCATTCAACAAATATCCAAACTCCTTCCAACTATGGTGTAGCAGTTGCATAGCAAAAGCCAAAATCGAAAGCTAGGTCAAGCTTCCTGAATGCCTCAAGAAAGCTTCATGAAAACCCATTGAAAGTTATTATGTTAGTTATGATTTTGGAAATAAACTAGCTTTAGAACATATTAGATTTGCAATTCTTTAAAAAAAAGTGGAAAGGGTTTGGATCAAGCACAGCTCCTAAACTATTATCCAATATATTCTCTTAGTATCAGCACCTCTCGAAAGATGTTGTGCATGGGACCTAATGAACGAAAAAGTCTCCCATAATTTGGAGGAAAGAAATCAACTTGTGGACTGACAAGGACAAATTCCTGAATACCAGAAAAACATGGGCACATGGTCATAGAAATTCTATCAAGCTTCTAACATCATAAACAGATATTCATATCAATAGATCATGGGTGGATATAAATAATCCTTACTAAATTTCTAATTTTTGGACCACCACTTGAGGAATGTAATATTTCTCAGCTCAAAATTTCGAGCAACATTCCAATTCCAACTATGCCACCACAGGGTTAAAACTCTGCTATCGCTCCTTTTAGCTCTAATTCTGTGTTCCAAGGCAGTAACAGGATAAGAGTACGGATATAGCCTTGTGAGAATGCAGCTGATTATAAATATCACCTGACCAGGTGCTGTCATGCCGAATATACAAATTCATGACAGATCCTTAACGTTCTGACTAATGAAGTTGTGTTATCCTTAGATGGTTCTTAATGACTGTCCTAATTACTCCTGCTGTCATGCCTAATATACAAATTTAAGGCAGATCCTTAATGATCTGACTCACAAAGACATATTGTCCTGTGGTTCTCAATGCCATCTGACTCATGAAGACATGTTGTCCTTGCATCTCCGCTTCCTCCTCCTCTTAAGTTGATGATGATGGCATTTGTCCTTTCATTGTGGGGGATTTAAAGGACCAATTTTTCCCATAGGATATTCAGTATCAGATGAAGCTCCTCTAATAGCTAGAATGTCAAAACAAACTGAACTAAAAGATAGGTCAAGAGATATGAAGACTAATTAGTGATGGTATCCAAGAACATCACCATATCATCATCAAGTTCTGCCCTTGAAGACACGCTGACAAGGCTGGATCGATTGCAGAGGAACTCGTGCACGGTTGTAAGACTCAGTTCAGAGCTTGCATTCTACTAGATTAAGCTGATCCAAGCAAGCACGACTGAGTCAGTTATTGAGTTAGCTACCATGTCGCTAAGGATTTGAGCTTTCGGAAGCAATGGAGTAAAAAAATGTTGAACTTTCGGGAGGGAAGCTAATGGAACCATAGGGGATTTCGTACTGGAATTTTAACGGAAGCATCCGGTGCCCGATGTCGCTCGGTGACGGCGAAATTTTCAATTTTTGGATTTTTGGATCCGTTTTGCTTCGACCTTATAAGATTCGACAACCATGGAGGAAAGTTAGAACACGAAATAGCCCCCGCTCGTGCCCAAGAAAAAAAAAAAAGAAAAGAAAAAGAAAAAATTGAAGGATGAACTGAAGGAATTCCAAGCAAATTACGAAAATCGAAACTCAATTCGTCACACGTAAAGAGAGAGAAAAGCGAGACGATCATTACCCTCACCAAGAATGCCGACCATCGCCGGTTCTCGAAGATCGAGGCCGCGGTTCTCGTCGCGATGGCGGTTCCGAAGGGAGATTGCGTGTTTAGGGTTGGATCGCCGATTTCGAAATGGACGATTGCTATCTCGCGACACGGCTCGCACGGGGCATTACCTGGGCGTCGAATCTGCCGTCCGTAAGATAGTGCGGAACCATCATATTCGCTCGTTCTTGCATTCCGCACATGGACGGTTTAGATGCACTTTGGAAGAAAACCGAACGGTAGATGCGGCAGTTGCATTAACATTTTTATGTGCACGTTAGGAATTTAATTTTTTCCCGAGTTGGTCGAGGCTTTTTTTTGAGGTTTTTTGAAACCGACGATGGATTTCTAATGGTTTCCGGCGCGCCGCAACTATAAATTTGCAGCCTTGGGACTCTACGAGGGTCAGTTGACCCGAACTCTAGATTTTGTTGGTTCTGTTTTATTAGGTGGGCCAAGAGTCCGCCAAAATTTTGGTGAGTAAACAATGGCACATTGGAGCCATAAAAAAAAAAAAAAAAAAAAAAAAATCAATGGCACATGAAATGCAATCTCCTCGCAAAGATGAAGACTTTCGCGTCATAGGATCAAAGAATAGTTTGATCAACAGTTCCGATGCTCTACAAGAATAGTTTGATCAACAGTTCCGATGCTCTACCGACTACCGACTAATTGAAGAGAAGAGGGATCCTCTCGAGTATTTTGAGCTAGTGGAACCAACTAATAGAAGAGAAGAGGGAACTCTACTTTGCACGCTCTTAAGGCATACAACATTTGATCCCATCACAAACATTTGATCCCATCACAAACGGGCTAGCTTTTATCTCTTGAGTAAAAGGTGTTGAAAGATTACAGTCCAAGAAAGCTCATAACATCGTGATAACATCTTCTGTGTGAAAGAATGGATCATAGACAATGACAAGAAGACCACCACATCGTGATAACATCTTCTGTGTGAAAGAATGGATCATAGACAATGACAAGAAGACCACCACCCAAAAAATATAATGACAAAAGTAAGTATCGTCTGGCTACTACTATTTTTTTTTTTCATTGTTTATGTTACGTTGCCAAGCAACATAACCATAGAACAGGATCATCATTCAGCCTTGCTAAATAAAAGCCTCATTCCGCCAACTCCCGGACCTTAAAAATCTCTTTTGATGGCTCTGTAAAGAAATTAGGGACAAAATGTAGTGCAGCTTTTGTAATCTGGAATCAGTAGTGGTTGCTATTTGCTGTTGGCGGCCTCCCCGCAATATGATTCAACAGTTCCGATGAATTAATTATGCTAAAGGTGATTCCGATCCTCATCCTCTGCTGATGGATAGATGCATGGTGATTGACAAAAAGGTTTACTTCCTTTCAAGCCACTCACATCCGTAGACAAGCCAAGATTGGGTAGCCAATTATGTGGCCGATCATGGTATTCCAATACCATGGACTAATGATTTACCCAGTGCTCTGAGGGACCGTTGGACTCCTTGGGGTATGCTCATGCTTGAGTAATCTGAATACCCGAATTCACCCCCCCCAACCCCACCATAATAAAATAAAATAAAATAAAATAAAATAAAAAAAAACCCCTCATTCCGCTTTATTGAATAAAAGCTTCATTTCACCTTATCCGATAAATTTTAAACATCAACCAACTTAACCAAGACAGCCTTTAGGCTATCCCCACAAATGGCTAATAATTGTAATCCCCTGAGAAAACAGAGGAACAATGAAAGCAGATGAGAGATAATTCACAACTATTTAAAGTGTGTATTTACAAAGACCAAGGGTCTTGATAATCTCAACAAAATAGGGTCTTAATGTATATATATATATATATATATATATATATATATATCGTCTCAACAAAGAGACACGGTACGACAAAGGCACCAACGGTTCGCTAATCATATAGCAAAGCGGCAAGGGCACCAACAGTTCCAGTAACTACATAGCAACTTGCATAGCTCAGCTCTTGGCCAAATATATCAACTTATTACTTGCCAAAATTACTTAGTTGAAACCGTGTGTATGGATGTGAGCCATGACAAAAAAAGAACCATATCACATGATAGTGATCTATTGACCAATATTTCTTAAGAGTCGCTCGACTGCAGCATGGACATTCCCGGCAGTGGCAATCAGGGCGCGAATGTTCTCCTGGGTGTCGAAGAAGCCCATTTCTTGTAGCTGAGACAGCTGGGTTGCATAAAGCTGCTCTGGAGGCACTGCAACATCAAAAAGATATGTTTCTTTAATTTTTCCTGTCATCGTTTCACAGAGAGGAAAAAAAAAAAAAAGAGGAAGATGATGATGATGCAAGCGGTTGGGGAGGAAAAAAAAAAATCAAATATTTAACCATCAGAGGCATTAGGAACACCAAGACCGCCAGCCCCCCCAAGTCCGCCGAACATGTTCATCAAAAGATCCAACCCAGTGCTGTTTGGCGTGCCTGTAGCAAAGAAACATGGTCAAAATTCAACTATCACAGGAAAACCAATTAGTCCACGGTCCAGTGCAAGAATGGAGCCTGAGGAGATTTAGTTTTGATGACCACATTGTGGCATCAGCAAAAGTTAATAGGATGGTCACCACAAGCTGAAACATATATGATCAAATCTAAGTGACTAAATAACAACTGGCAAATGATGGCCGAACATTTTTAATTACCTGTGACATTGCCTCCCTGACTACGTTCCCTGCAATTGATAGCACAAACAGCGATCGATGAGGTTTAACAGATAATAGAAGAAAAGCAAAAAGCCAGTGCAAGTACTCAAAAGCAGCGTGCTACCAGTCCAGGGATCATGGAAAATTACTCAAATGAATGGATCAAGAATGAGGCCTATCTTACATATGGAAACTTTTTATGGAAAAGTTGAGAAAATGAAAAAGCTAATCATAACTAAATAAATGAAATGTAATGTTATGGTAATTCCGCTATGTACAAGACCACCAATGGTTATCACTTCTCGTGAGAGGCATAATCAAAAGGCCGCTGAGACGGCATATAAACAGAGAGAAGGACAAAATAGAAAATTCATCTTTAGATGCCGACTTACTGGCTTGCCTGTTGCCGACCAAGTTGAGAAAAAAGTGAACGCTGTAATGATGCAAGTATCTGCAAGAAACAGAAGGCATGATTTATACCACAATGCAAGCATATTAAGTCTTTCGAGATTAAAGCTACCTGCAGTGTCTCAGGAGAGGTAAGCTGGCGAAGAAATTCTGGATTTTGCAACATTTCTCTCATCTGGGTATTGGATTCCACCAAGCTACGGAGCTGGGGATTGAGACCTATCATCTGATGGCAATCAACAACCACAAGGTAAGACATGTCACACTAACAGTTCTAACACTAAAAGGAAACAGCTACCTGGTTAATGAACTGAGGGTTGGAGAGGAGGCTCTGCATTGTCTGTGTCATGACTGGGTTTTGCATCATCTGATTTAAGAGGGTTGGGTCTGGTAACCCAGGCCCACCTAGCCCAGCGATGCCAGGAGTCCTTGCATCACTGGCAGGAGTTGACCCTGAGTTGGTTGTTTGTGCACCTCCTGTTGTTGAAATAACGTTTTTAGAGTATCAAAATGACTTTATACAAGGCATGCAAAGATCAAATGAGTGAAACAAGCAAAACTCACCAGCATTGCTCCAAGGATTTGGAAGTGGGTCACTATTAGGTGCAGCAGACTCAGTTGTTGCCTCTGAACCAGTAGACGTAGGGTTTGGAGACGGATCCCTAGACTGGGTAGCACCCTGATTTCCAAGAAGGGCTGCAAATGGATTGGAATCCAAATCACTTCCTGTGCCCCTTGTCATTGTTGCGGCATTGAGAAATGGCTCCTGAACAGTTTCATACATACGCCTCAGCATGTTAAATCCTTCTGGTGAAGATTCAATATTGCTCATAGCCCTGTCAGTGTTCCGCATCATCTCTCTCATGAGTTCAGGATTTCTTGCAGCTTCCAGAGACTGCCGGAAAGTGCTGGGGTCATTAAGTACATGTGCTAGATCAGGATTCCGGTCCATAATCTCTCGCATTTGGGGATTGTTCATGAACATGTTACGCAGTAGCTCAGGGTTATTGATCAGGTTCTGAAAAACAGGTGCATTCATTATTTCCCTCATCATGCTTGGATTCTGAGCCAGCTGCTGCTGCACCTGATTAAAATCCGGGAATCCAAATCCAAACAAACCAGATCCCCCATTACCACCTAGCCCATTCACACCAAGACCAGGAAATGGTGAACCTCCAAAAGCAGCTCCAAAACCCCCACCTTCATTGGAATCAACACCCCTTGCAACCCCCGGTGTGCTGTTTGGAGTTCTTGAAGCTGGATCAGTAGATGCAGTTGGTGATGCAAAACCACGAACCAAGTGAATGGTGTGATCAGACTCCACACCTGCCATGACAATGAAGAGTCGAAAATAAGTACCCAGCAGAAATAAAACAGGTTAAAAAAGATGTGCCTTGGCCCCATAATTACTCAGCCTTTGATCATGTAACTTCAAAAGCAAAGCAGTGCTGTTGAACAACAAGGCCATGTGGATGGGAAAAAAAAATTCTCAGTGCCACTGACATATATAAAAATAAAAACAAAAAAGAAAAAAAAAAATTCTTGAACTTTTCCTACTTGCAGTTATTCTATGCCTAACAGTGAGCCTCCATGACATTGAAAAATTAAAGTCAAGGACTCATAAGTGAATTAAAAAATCAAGCTAACGTCAAGCTTCATCTTCAAATCATAGTCATGGTCAATCCCACATTCATTGTCTTTTGTTATCTATGGCAGCTCAAATAGCAAAATAAAATTCCGAATTATGAAATCTTTTGCACCATATGAGGTCTGTTAAAACCCCGCATGGTTCACCATGTCAACTCTTAACTTGGCCAGACCTCCCCTGATCATCAGCATTTGCAATATAAGATGCTTTCTCCTAAAACATTCCAACCCTTGGGCACAAGCTATCATTTTGTTGTTTAGCATAGTGCAGTCTATGATTCACATATCAATGATATAGAGATTTTAAAAATGTAAACAATACAGGACACAAATGTGACAGCACTAAGATTTTGGTAAATACTTAGATACCAAGCATGTTTGTTTGATTAGGCAAATGGACTGCTAGAGATGATAAAGATGCAAGAGTAGAAGTGACATTCCAGACTAGGTGAGGCTATGTAGGAGAAATATCCGATAATGGAATTATCACTTTATGCATATTGCTTCAACAAATTTTCATTAAGTATACTTTACAAAAAGCATGCACTAGGCATATGAGCTAAACTTCAAATTCCCAGAGCTGATGAATATCGATCTAAGTTTTCAGACTTTGTAGCAAACAACATATTCACATTAATTAATATTATTTGTTAAAAAAAAAAGGACATTTCACATTTCATTAAAGCAGAACTTAGATGGATTACAATTAAATTCATGAAAGTAACCTAATATCACACCAGAAAGAAATGTTAACTCACCTATATTTCCTAAGGCTAAAGCCAAAATAACGAAAGATTGGTTTTCCTTCACTGAAATCATTCTTTAAAATATAAAATAATATAAAATTCTCTATTCAACAAATTTACATGTTATAGCTTTTCCTTTAATATAGGAATCCCTTTAGTATGCACTTAAACCTCAAGTACATTCACAAAGCTATATATTGTATAATAGGTCTAAAGATTTTGAGCAGCGATTTTTCAATCAGTAGTTTCTCAATGACAACAATGATTTAATCTATGCAAAAAAGGAGTGATAAAAGATCCTAATGTCTGCTTCATTTCACCATTGTTAAGAAAATATATACATAGATCGCTTTTATAAAATGTCAAGTCATTAATGACAAGAAACCTAATAAACATAAGGCGTATGAGTTATCAAATCCAGAGTCCAGAAGGAAAATAGTTTATTAAACTCTGAGAATAACAGAAACTGATGTAAATGCATTATTTATTTTAAATAAAGTTCTTTATACAGTCCAAAAGAACAAAATGTGAGTATCTCTGAGAATCTAAGAAGAAACAAGATGGGTTCAACTACAAGATTCTTTCCTGCCTTGCCAAGATTTTACCAACATCCTATACAGGTTAAGGTAAAGTTCAGCAGTGAGGCACCAAGCTGTTTTCAACTAAGGGTACAGCATAACATGGTAGATCGAACAGAAAAGATCAACTAACAAATCAGCTAACGCCATGCTCTATAGGATAAGAACAATAGGATACATGATGCATAAAACATGCAAAGCAATATAATGCATTCATATAAAATGAGAACAAGAATAGCCTAATATTATGACCTGGCAGTAAATTGTAGATCTGTCTTAATCTTTGGGATGAAATTTACACCTTGAAGACAAACCATCAAGCCCTATTGTCTCTGAATCTAGGATAATTCCAAATGGTAGCTCTTCAATTTCACATGCTTAAAATTGCAGCCTATAAGTAATTTTCTCGGGGTCTTTAAAAGGTCCTTCTTGTGACTTCTAAGCAGAAAAGGTGCTTTCCCAAAAAGAAAAATTGACATTAAGTGTCTCTCAAAGAAGTATGAGACAAAAAGTAGGTTTTAGGAGGAGCTAGAAAAAACTAGCAAATGGTTTCTGCTCTTGTAAGTTTGCTCACCATATCTCAAACATGGTAAGCCAATCCATATATAGTAGTTCTATAAGGTGTGATTATAAAGCTCCAAATATGAAAAAAGTGCTTTTTAAAGAACCTAAACAAAAACACTTCTTGAGAATGACTTTTGGAAAAGCAGAAGCAGCACCAAGCACACCCTCAACCTGTCAAACAGCCATCAAGGTTTCATGGCAAACCCCTTTCTCACCTAAAATTGGCTTTTGGCCAGCAATTTTGCACAAGTTATCAAAGGATTCACGTCAGACTGGACTCAGCATAAACATTAGCTTATTCCATAAAGCCCTATCAACTTGTATCAGTACCTCATTGCCATCACAATTTTGATTGAAAAAAGGATTGAATAATGCTGCTGATGATAATGCATTTGAAATAACCTTAGCATTTCCCATTGCATCCACTATGAATGGATTCTATACTACTCTAGCAAAGAACTTGAGGAACACTTTCTTAATTTTAAAGGAATAATACCCATAAACATGAGAATACACCGTCTTAGATGTGTGACATTCAACTTTTCAAGCATGGATTGGCATATCTATCCAAATAATAGATAATGTTTGGAGATTCATTTGCACATTTGCCATGAACACCATAATACCATCATACATTTAAGAAATTAATAACTTGTTATAAACTTTTCTTTGAAAACATTAGACTAATCATATCCTCAAAAGGACAGCTATTCAGATTACTCATCTGCATCTTAAAGGTTTCAATTACTCTGAATTTAGATCCAATAATACCAGGACACATGTTGAGTTGAATGCTATGTGCATATTGTACAAGTAATACTTGTGTGAAGGAACATATGTAAGGATCATCAATTCCAGACTGAATATTTTAGTGTGCATGTGAAAAATTAGTGGATCTATATATGTTGTGCATGTGTCTTAACCAGTTGACATGTTATGAATGAAGCTCCCACAAGCAAGCCCATACTCGGCCTATGCCCAAATGCATTCCTTCTTCATGCAACTAATGTCTTCAGAGAGAAGAAATAGAGTTTTACAGCATGTCGTGACACTAATATAAGTCTGATGAAGATGGCCTGGAGAGGCAATAAAAGAGTACCATGAAGAGGCAGTGAAAAGCATTATTACAAGTAATTGCCTCTTTCATTTTTTGCGAAAGTTTATGTGACAGCTAATAGCCTTGATTTGCATAATAGGTGCATCAGTAATTACAAATTTACAGGCAAGATGCTCATATGAATATTTTTGAAATAAAATGTCACTGTTCTACTTTGAATTCATGTTTCACCTACCATATATTCCCAACAAAAGAATACTTACAGGAAATCCCATTAAAATTCAATAATATTTTTGTATCTTAGATTCACTGATACCAAGACATCCATGAATCAAAATGATTGCACCATTATGGTGCCAACAGGCCCCTTCAATACAAGCTTTTTATGAATTTCCTGCTGTATATGAAGGCTTTTCCTAAAACCAGCACCATTTTCCTTTTATAGTGCATCTCCTCCCACATGTGGATACATCTTTGGGGTACAATAATCAACATTTCAAATGAGAGTCGTAAAGTAACCCATGAACCTGGATTTCCCTATTCCTATAATACTCTACATCAAGAACACAGATAACCACCAAAAGCCAAATGTGGACCTTCCCCTCATCAGACCGATTTTTGGAGTCTAAAAAAATCATAAAATGAATGAAAAGAAATGCTCTTAAAGGAGCAGTAGCCTCAAGATGAAGCCTTTCTTTTTCGGGAGGTGAGTTGGTTCAGGTAAAGTAGCTTTTTCCAGCATTCCTTGCAAGTTGTTTCCTTCACGCATCAAAGAAACCCATCAAATGGGGTCATGTGGTAACATTAGACCTAATGAAACCCTAAACATCTAAGCCCGTCAATTAATGAAATACAAATCCTCTGAACCTTGCCATAAAGGAAGCAACACTGATCCAAAATATTCCCTTCTTGCCCATCCATTCACACAGATAATCTCAATACCAACTCCTAATCAACCAGAAACCGGCAATCACAAATTACCGTCGTAACAATCCCTGAAATGCTCATCAATTCAAGATTCCACGCTCCTTTATCTATAGCAAGCAAATTCATGGGCAATTCAACAAAAACAATAAGGCTTTGATGATTCTTAACCCAACATAATATCACTCCTCCTGTAGACCGAACAAACCATCATATATGCAAAGAAAGAATCAGCAAGAAAGGCTAACCATAGCTGGCTAGGGTTTGGTCATCCTTCAGGATCCGGCCTTTATAGATCAGCCGCTGCTGCCCGGCCGGGACGTCGCACTTCTCGGCAAGAACGGCCTTGAATGATCCCACGGTGGAGTCGAGGCCCGTCTGCACGGAGAACTTGGACCCGTTTGAGGAGCGGATGTGGACGGTGGCCCCGCTCCCGCCGGCGGCGGCGGCGGCCGAGACGCCCGCGTTGATGGAGTCGCCATCGGCACCCATGGAGGAAGAAGGATGAAGTTACGATCTGCGATTAGGAATCGAATAAAGAAGGGGTTGGCGGAGAGCAAGGCGGAGGGTTCTTGCTCGCCCTTTTCTCCTGTCGATTCTTCGCTAATTGCTTGGGAGTGGGGCAAGGGAGCAGGGAAGGAGGAGAAAACGGGGGCAGATCGGAAGGTTCGGGACGCCCAGCCCCTTTTTAACTCCTTCGCTCGGGTTGGGAGAGACCCGAAAGAAAAGAGGTCGCCGGTGCGCGTTTTTTAACTTCTTCTTTCGGGACGTGAAGCCCCAAAAGTAATTTAGGTCTCCGGGCGTGAACGTGACGGTCACGTGCTTCTCACGTGTGCGTCGGGGTGAGTATGGGCCGGACGGGCCGTGGGTTTTCGGCCCATAAGACCGGACCGGATTTAATTTCTTTTAAGCCCGATCAAATTTAGAGCCTATATATATATATATATATTTGTGTGTGAATAATTACAATATATATAATGTTGGATTATGATGAAGGTTTAAAGGTAATACTAGAGAAACACGTCCAAGCCAATACCAACTTCTTTGTGATTATCCTTTCTACTATAATAATTTTAAAAAAATCAAATCATAAATCATAAATCATAGACTAATATGCTTCATTAATCTGAAAAAAGTGTGGGCTGAGTCTAAGTGTTGAGAAATTTTTATAGGATCAGGCTCAAGTTAGCAATATTTGGCTTAAGTTCGAGCCAGGCTTAGTTCGACCTGATGCTTTGAGTTGCCTTTTTAGCCTTAGGTCCGATGTAAGCTAGACCCATACTAGGGATTGTATTGGTGGCTTGTTAACCAACTTTAAAGGTGGTCTATTCGTAATTTGATATGCATTAATAAGAATAGTAATACCTTGGATGGTTTTTACTTCAACAAAGATTGGAAAGTAAGAATTAAAACTTGGTATGACCTATAAACAAGATGAAAAAATAAATAAAATCTTAATTCAGACTTGATCTAATTTAAGGTTGAATTAAGATGAATGAATATATATCATCCATAAATCAACTTGCAAGGCCTAAACTAACTTAATTTAAACTATTTTTGCCTGACTCAGTCCATGGAAGATTACCATAAAACTTAAAAGAAAACTTTTAAAATTATATCTTATGTTTATTATCTAGTTAGATTTATCTAATATAAAACTTCATTCTCATCATTTAAATTAGATTCAAGCTTTAAATAATACATAAAACTATTTAAAACTTTAAAAATAGATTTACCTAAATTAGTCTTTAGATATGAAATATATTGTAAAATCTCAATTCAAAAAAAGATCAGATTAGGTCGGATTCTACTATATCCTTCATTTACAAATGAGAGTTATATTTTAAGGTAACTTTCGATATTATTTTCTAATAATTAATGAATGAAATATTCATGTGACTTGCAAAAAGGATGGTAGCAATATCATGTTCTTATATGAACACGTGACTTTGGTCGTTGTTCTTAAGAACAATGAGGAGAGACAATCTTTAATGCTTCAATTTCGATGAAAACTAAATTATCATGAAATATATGTAATTCAAGTTCAATATAAAACTTACGAACTTGAAATAATTCTTGAAATCTTTGATCTAATCACTAGATCTACACGTCGTTGGACTCACCTTTGGTCTGAAATAAAATCATAATTTAGAAATCGCAACTTAAGTATCTTTTGCTTAGAAAAACAAGGAGAAAACTAGCCTTTTTCTTTTGCTACTGAAGAAGAACATTTTCTACGAAGAACAAAAGAGTTTTTCTCCTCTCTAACATTGTTGAAAACTGCTTAGCAGTTTTTGATTTAAATAGAAAGACTTAGGTAGGGTGATTATCAATGATTACCATCCAATTCTTCCTTTAATTCAAGAAAGTGGGCTAGGTTAGGTCGGGTCAATCTATCATGGGCGCCCAAACCAACCTCCAATCCAACAATTCCGAGCCAACAAAGAAGTAGAAGTTCTCAAGTTAGTTTAAGAACCAGTCATCAAAGTCATATTTACATCAGACATCCATTATAGTTTGTCATAGTTATTATCACAACTCAGCCTTTGTTTGACACACCATATGTACTAAGAAAACTGACAGTAGATTATGAGCAATTACAAATCAAGGGCATTGAAGCAGGCTTAAAAATAAGTCTCAATATCAAGTTGTTAGCTGAAAAAATTGATAACATGAAGAATATATCTAGTCTGCTGGTTTTACATGTGAAGAAGAGTAAAGGTGACCAGATAATGAGACTTACAAAGCTTCACTGTATTTATTCACACTTGCTCATTGAGGCCCTTGCTTTCCTTAGAGTTCTGTCAGTTCCAATTTTTACCACCTCAGCTAAGTGCTTCTGAACACCAAACTAGAGCCCAGCTGATAAGAGTGATGGATTATGTTATCACAGTTCAAGAAGAACAGAGAGTGCACATTCCTTGTTTTGGAGGTCCAGTCCTTGAATGAATGATGGCTGTCCTATTGCATGGTGCCCATTAGGATGTAATGTTAGAAGAAAAAGGATCGAGAGAGCTTCATCAACCATACCAAGGTTTGGATCACCTAGTACTTGATACAGAGGTGCTAAAATCCTATGTACACAGCTCCAGCTTTGTTCTTATTGTTTGCAATCAAATTGAAGAGTGTTGTAGTAGCATCCTTTTGCTTTTAATTGTCCCATTTTGTGATTAATCTACCAATGAAAGCATACTATTCTAATTCAATCTCACCGAGCATTAGGGGTGGCCATGAGCTAGATGGGCTATGGGTGGGCGAGCCCAGCCCTGAATGTTGCTAGGCTCAAACTTATATTTTTAGCCCATAGAGCCCGGCCGGGTTGATATTTTAGGCCCGTTCAAAGTTTGGACCAAACTTAGACTTTAAAAAAAATAGGCATAATTCAGTTTAGCCCAATATATATATATATATATATATATATGCTTTAATATATTTTTATTTTAATAAGAATAATTTTTTTTTAGACATCAATGTATGAGACAACATGTGCCGTAACCATCCAGCCGATCTTGCCTTGAGTCTCATAGATATCTAATTATACACATTTTGTACGGACTGGGTCAGGCTTGGACCAGCCATGTTAGGCTTGACTTCAGGTTCGGCTTGATTCAATGCCTTGCGATGCCATTTTTACTCTTGACCTCGTCTAACCCTGATCCGACCCATGCCCACTCCTATCAAGCATAGACAAGCTGAACAAAGTTGCTACGAAATTCTCTTTGATCACCACAATGTCTGTCATCAAAATCTTGATAATAGCAGAAATGGCTCCTCTAACTGCGAGAATTTTTACTGGTATATATTTAATCCCATATCGAGTATGCATTAGGAAGATTCAGAATACTTATATAAAATTAAGGAGCGTAAATATTACCTTTTGATTAACCTCTTTAAGTAAGATCTTTGATTGTTATAAATGGTATTGAAACTGATTTATCCCATAGCTCATATGAATTAAGAGACACTGTATGCAGGCTTTATGTGCTTATGATCGAATTTGAATACTTAGCTAACGAGGACTCCAAGAATTAAGAAGCCCAAAAAATACTTTTTAGCTCCTTATATAAAAGAAAGATCAATGACTAGTGATAGGATTTCTTCTTCATGATGTACAAGCTTAGAGTTGTGATCCGCCTCTTGTTTTTCATAATCCAACTTTCAAATGTCTTCAATGGCAGCAATTTGCTTAAATGTATTCAATAGATCCAGCAGCACATTTCCCACATCTTTCTTTAGCAAGCATTTCTATAGCCATTGTTTTTTATCTCAAGTCTGGGAGAGTTTGCAATTGTAATCTACTAGCTAGCCTTTCTTGTATTGCTCTATCTACATTCCAATCCTCCTCTCCAGAGATTACAGCCATCAGATCCATAGCCAACTCCATGTCTTGAGTATCTGTTCTCCTCTTAATCCTTTCAAGTTGTATATTTATTAACTCGACCTGAAGGTATGGATATGAGAAAATGTAATTCATAATGTGAAGGATCACATTAAATAAGAACACAAATATTTCCATCTAAGTTTCCATTGGAATTTGCTAAAGAAACATTAACTTTAGTATTGATATTACTCAAACATGAAGGTGAAGACATATGATTCAATCTTTGCAGTGTGAAGTTTCAGACAAAATGCCAACATAAAATTATTTTTGGCTGACCATAATTAACAAGGTAAATGACTGATATTATTAAAAGAAAGAAAGAAAGAAAGAAAGAGATATATGATTTGTAAAGGGTAAACATAAATGATTCACAAGTGAACCTGAGCAACAAAAAGTTTTTTATTATTATTATTATTATTTATTTTGAAATTTAAATCTTATCTGGCCTTTGAACATTGAACTGTGATAGTAGGTACAACAAAAAAATAGGGATAAATTAAAAGATAGGCAAATGCTTACTTGCACTCACATTTTCACATTACACTTCAAAGCAGCTTCCATCAAGCAAATGTTTTTTTTTACAAAATCAAGATGAAATATCCAAATTCAATGCAGCAAGTCTAGAACTACAATGAAATCTTTTAAGTCATAGGTTAACCTCCAGACTTGAACTTATCCGCTATGACATGCGTGCAACAAAATGGACAAAGATTTCCATTCAGACATTATCATCATTACATGCAATACAAATGCAACAAATGCTAATTTGTGCAATGAAGTAGACCAATAGCTATCACCTACTCTAAACAACAATGAGAGAGATTGAAATTATCCATAATGAACGAACAAACATAGAGATAAGCCATCTCTCCTAATATTGCAAGAAGCAACCACAAAGGCAATAAGTAAATCAATAGTACCATGCCATTTCAATTAATGCTAGTCAGAAATGTCCTCAAACTTCCACAAACTATACCTTGGACCAGCAATGGACACTTTGTAATTGATCATGAGAATCATAAGCATCATTTTATATGAATCCAAGAGTAGACACACAAACATATCTTTCATTTTTTGAGAAAAGTGGGGTAGACATAAAAATCATAACCTACCTTTCAACCATTGAGATTTTTTGTTTTCACCATATGTTTGGTGAGTTATATCATCTTAACTAATAGAGTTTGCAGCTAAAAGTTGGTTAAGAATATCTAGTGGAGCTAAGTTCTTCAAATTTTCCTACCAAAAAGGCAAAGTTTTGCATTTTCTTTTATACATGAAAGTGTGTGAAGACTGGGAATTAATGAAGCTAGCTAGGTCCATCCATTAAATAAGACAAGAAATCGATTATTTTAATATTTGCTTGAAGTTTGAACAATCGTTAGTTTTTTTTAATCACGATCAAGTAGAGAGATCAAATGTACTTTTCCATGCAAAGTCTGGACCCCAAACAAGCCATGAAATACCAGCAGCAGTCCACATTCTATTGTTGAGATATGAATAGACTGTGATAAACATATGGTTCTCATATCATTCGTTCTTGTGCCATGCAATAACTACAGCTGCATGCAACGAAGGTGGCATCACATGTGCTCAGGTTAATGGACAAACAATATTATAGTGACATGGATACACCAAGCTCGAGAAGAGTATAAAGGAAATGAGTCAACCTAGGTTGGGCTCGTACAAAATGATGGATGGAAGTCATAAGGGAGGTCTGATTCCTATTAAGCAATCATACTATTCCTCATGTCAATTCATAGGAATAGAATAATTTGAAGGGTGTTTTGTCTGACTCAGTAACCATTATCTATTAATTATTACACTGCATGTTGTGATTGCAGTATTTTGCATTTAATTCATTTGTACATAAAAGATGGCCAAGCATTGTGTATTATGGAGTATTGCAAGTTAGCAAATGTAAGCTAGCAAACAACATTCACTTATTTGCATCTCTTGTATTATTCCACAAACCATAATAATGATATAAAAAATGAAAAGTGATTTGCCTTTACACTAGTCATGGTGTGCTATGGGATTTTCATTCTGGACCCTATGGTCACTATCCATCATAGGTTGCACTTGTTATTATTGATAAGGTAAACCCATTTTCAAAAATAAAATAAAAAAAAGATGGTAGATCATTTCTTTATATGCTTATCATTGTTTATAAGATATCATGATCCTAGTGTGGTATTTTCATTGCTATAGTAGATTAAACCTATTACTAATGGTGATGAGGAATCCATTATAATTAGCTAAAAATAATCAATCATATCAATATAAAATTAACTAGAATTTAATTGAGGCTCCATACAAGAAAAGATAAAAAGTGCAAAAATTGATATAAATAATATCGAAGAGGATTTCTATAGATAGTAAAGAATTCAGAAACTTTTCCATCTTGAAAAAAAAAAAAAAAAAAAAACTTGGCATAGTAGTGAAATTATTAGATAACACCCTTCAAATTTACTCACAATATATATGGTATAATGGATGGATTGATTAATGGTTAAGCGAATAAAAATATCTAATATAGGTCAGAAAAGCAGCTGCAACTAATGGGATATTCTTTCAATAAAAGTTCCTTATGCGCATAAAAAACTTAAATTGGTAAAGCAAGTTTTAGCAGCTGGGTTTACAACCAAGAATTTTAGGCATATACTCCAAAGCCTATTTATATTCTTTTTAGAATAGTGAATAAGAAATTAAGTTATTCTTGGAGCAAAAAGAAATTTCAATTTATTTTATAATCTATTAAAATCTTTGTCATCCATTTGCTATTTGTTTCAACATTATTATGGTTTAATATCTTGTAAGGAAAAAATAATTGTCTAGCGAAGCATTCATGTTAATTAACTCCAATATATACGGTCATATTGCTTATATATTTTCTCACAATCTTTCTTTATTTTGCTTGCCTCTTCTAAATCATTAATTCAACTTTTGTAATGCATTATTTTGAGGACATAAAAAAAAATGTTTTCCAAATTAAATTTGAGACTTAAGTAGGAAAAACCATATCATTTAGTAGCAGAAAATTTATAAAGATCTAAACAAACAGATCCTACAATTTCTACCATAAATTGTAGATTTTAAGAAGATTTGGGTAAATTTATTTCAAGAAAAACCATATTGAGATTTATTGAGTATAGTTGTATGATAGCAATAATTTTATATGCATAAACGAGTATGTGGTTTAAGCATAAGATAAAATACCAAACAAACAATTTGATATATACAAAAGAATATCAAACTTTTTGAATAACATACTAATAATTATGGAGTCTTTTTGCTATTTCTAATTATCACTATAAGTTTGCTAAGGCCTAAGAATAGTTATCCAGAAATAATTTATTTCCTTCCTCCCCTATCCGTTGATAATGAGGTGCTTATAAATGGATTGAATTGCGTTAGATCTTTTAATGCCTAACTACGTACTTCTCACGTTCTCTACCAATCTTTATCATATATATAACCAAGCAAGGGAATAGATAGTTGAGCATGTAGGTGTGGTAGTGCTCATAGTCATGAGCTTTTGGTGACATTAAATTCAAGAATAAATACGAGAAGATTAGAAACAATGTTACTAAATAAATGTTTATCTAACAACTCCATAAAAAGAAAAAATCAATAGATTTTAATCTTTAACATTTACAAATATTTCATCGTACTTTTCGAAAATCAAGAGTAAAATTTTATGATTATTTACTTAGCAAAACACAAAACATATAAGAAGAAAATGGGAAGAAGCTGTGTGATAGGAAGCACGCAGGGGAAAAGAGCGGTGGGGACCAATCCAAGCAAGCAGTAAAAGAAATAAAACACACAAATTGATCACGGGTCCATTGCCACCGCTCACCACAGTGGTTTTTGGAAGCACATGCCAAAATATAGCCGTTAAAGCCACCCCCCAAGCCGTGATTTAAAATGAGCCGTCCCCTGCCTCCATCCGACGGCTACCGTTCACTAGCCGTTGGTTTCAATTGAAGTATAAGCGGACAGTGTCCGTTGTTTTCGTTCTCCCCCCTTTCATACAACGAATCTCTCCTTTCTTATTCGTTTTTTAATCCCCCCTTCCCCTCTCCCCAAATCGAGCTCAGAGAGAGAGAGAGAGAGAGAGAGAGAGAGCTCCATTCTTTGGGGTTCTTGCTTCGTTGGCTCCCTTTCTCTCCAGCGTCCTCTGCGAGGAATTGAAGCAAGGCCGGGTTGGAATTTTGCGAGAACCGAGGGGCTTACAAAAGGTCTTGATCGATCTATTGGAATAGTATTTTGGACATTCTTGATCGATCTATTGGAATAGTATTTTGGGCATTGTCTTTTGGCTGTTTCTTGTTGGATCTTTAACGATCTTTTCGAAATTTTCTGAGGTTTCTTGAATTGGTGAATTGGTCTTCTTTTCTCTTGTTGTAGATATTAGAAATGGATAGAGTTGACGAGAATCATAGAGGCATGATCAAATCGACCAGTGCCCGAGGTATGACCGCAGTTCTTTTGGATTTCGTGATTTCTTTTACGGGATCAGTTCATAATTTGCACTCTGGCCTTTAGAACCCTAGCTGGGGGATCCTTAATTGGTTCTTTTTTATATTCTTTGATTACTAATTGGGAGAAAAAAAAAATAAAAAAAATAAAATTGCAAAGGTGTTGCAATTGACGGCGTTAAATTTGGCGCAGACGTGGGGAGAACCAATAGAAGAGCGCTAAGGGACATCAGAAACATTGTGGGCGCTCCTCCAGGTGCAGTGAGCAAGACGGGATTGCAGGAGTAATTCACCGAACCCTAATCTTTATTGTTGGATCTATTTGAATGCATCTAAGTCTAATCTCTAATTTTTGTTTTCTTTTTCCGTTCAGCAAGAGTGCGGTGGATGATAAGAACTCACGAAGTTTTGTCGGCCGGCGACCAATGACAAGGTTGGAAGCCGTCATACGTCATATGTTTCTTTAGTGCCAATTTATTATTTTGGTTTCTATTTTTCTGAAACAATATTTGATGGATTGCAATATATTAGGAGATTCGCAGCTTCCTTAGCAAACCAATTACAACCTTGTCACCAGGTACTCTCAATTGATACAATGAGAATGTATTGGCTCGCTTTGTTACTTGATCCCTTAGTCGGATGGTTTATATTGATATAGGTTTCTAGTGCAAGAGTTCAGCCAATTGGGAGTGAAAGACCGGAGAAACCCTTGCCATCTGCTCCAAGTTCTAGTGCCTCGGATGATTCCAATGCCACAGATGTGGATGATTTCAAGTCAGCTACTGAGTCGCTTTCACCCATGGTGGAGGAGATGGAAGAACTGGTTTGTGCTCGCCTGCCATTTTTTGACACAAATCATCTTTAGTTTTCTGAAATCTCTTATTTTGTACTTATAAATAACTCTAATAGCGGGGGCAAAAAATTTCCAGGATGACTATGAGCTCAAGGAGATTGAAATGGAGGATCTAGAGGAGGAGCCTATTCCAGATATTGACTCCAGCGATTCAAAAAATCCTTTGGCAGTTGTTGAGTATGTGGAGGACATCTACAACTTCTATAGACAGATCGAGGTGAACTTTGACCCCTAATTGTTTCCTATGATGGCATTAGATGGACCAAATTACAATGATTTCAATTTTACTGTCCTTGTTGTGGTTAACGCACGTTTCGAAACAACAGTTGAATTGATTTTTCTCATCATATGACAAGGAATTGTCTTTGGTGTGCCCCAGTCTATTGTTTGGTACAATGCCAAGTTAGCAAAAGTTATGTAAAATTTGAAATTTATGAATTTGTGGCTTAAGTGATTGTTGATTTAAGTTGATTACCTTGTTCATCAAAGAAGACCAGCATACTTCTTGTTAGTAGACTGACTTTGGAACTCTCAAAGCATTCCATGTGAAATAACACAGATGCTTGCTCTTATGCTGTGCAGGATTTAGCCTCTGTCAGTCCTAACTACATGTCAAACCAGTTTGACATCAATGAGAAGATGCGTGCTATTTTGATTGACTGGCTAATAGAGGTTTGAAGCTTATCATCAAATTCTGCTGTCACCTATGAGTCGGTTCATTCTCTTGCTTTTCTTTTGAATTTCCTAATTTGCCATGAGCTTTCTCTCTCACAGGTGCACTACAAATTTGAACTTATGGACGAGACTTTATTTCTAACTGTGAACATCATTGATAGATTTTTAGAACGTCAAACAGTTGTGAGAAAGAAGCTCCAATTGGTAGGAGTGACTGCCATGCTTCTTGCATGCAAATATGAGGAAGTCTCCGTTCCCATGGTGAACGACCTCATCATAATATCAGACCGTGCTTACACAAGGGAAGAAATTCTTGAAATGGTAATGACTTTGCTATTAAAGATGTGTGTCCATGTCCATGGGCCTGATGAACTATATATCCTATGTCCTGCACTAAGTTACCCTAGATACCAACAAGAATCTAATTCTAGTTTATAGGATTAACCTAATATTTGGAGTTTGCTTTTTGTTTGTTTATCATATTTACTGCAAGTGCTAATGGATCTCTAGCCTTTTGCAACAGGAGAGGTTGATAGTCAATACCTTGCAGTTCAACCTGTCTGTGCCAACTCCTTATGTTTTCATGAGGAGGTTCCTCAAAGCAGCTGAGTCCGACAAGAAGGTATACATTGTTGTGCAAAGGACTAGCATGAGAAAGAAAATGTTCTGAATTTAGTGATGGTTTTTGATCAATAATCCCTTTTGCATTGAAACAGCAAGAACTTCTATCTTTTTTCATTATCGAGCTCTGCCTTGTCGAGTACCAAATGCTAAAGTTCAGCCCTTCATTCTTAGCCGCTGCTGCTGTCTACACTGCTCAGTGTACTCTTAAAGGTTTCAAGCACTGGAGTAGAGCTAGCGAACTACATACAAATTACTTAGAGGACCAGCTTTCGTGAGCCTTCCTCTCTCTCTCTCTCTCTCTCTCTCTCTCTCTCTCTCTCTCTCTTTTTGTTTTTCTGTGTTTGCTTGTGAATGTACTGAACTTCAATATTTTCTATTGTGCTTTACAACACTCTACTGACATTCCTATACTTTGGCACCCATTGCAGAGAGTGCTCTAGGATGATGGTGGAATTCCATCAGAGGGCAGGACATGGGAAGCTTACTGGGGTTCACCGGAAATATAGCACGTTTAAGTTTGGGTGTGCAGCAAAATCTGAGCCAGCCCTTTTTTTGTTGGATACAAGTCCCTCGACTGCCGGTTAAAAACTCAATGCAGATTTTTTAGCAGATATCGTTGAGGGGGTTAATGATGATTAACAGAACAGTATAGTCCAACTTCATGAAGTGATGTGCAACAGATGATTGATTGCTCGAGTGTGTGCAACATAAGTTGCTAAATTATGCAACAGATGTTGCAATAACTGGACTGAGTCTTATATGTGTTTGATATTTTACCGTTGAGAATCTTTCTGCTGACTCATGTCCCATAATTTAGACGAGTTACTGATTCAATTTATCAGATGTAGAGACAATTCATCGTGTTACTTCACCATTTCCAAGTGGCAAATAAAAGAATTTGCTTTTCTGGTTCAGTCTGTAAAATTTCATTTCTAAGGCTTGTCTATCTTCTATTAGATAATTCTTCTGACTGACTGTTGATGTACGCTTGATAATTTGTCAATTTAGTACAGTGAGCAGCAGATCTTACATTTAAATTCAGGTAACCTATTGATCATTGTTTAGTGAAGCTTAGTGAATGTTATCACAAGAATATTGATTTATCACACTAGATAGATATGTTGACAAATTTACAATATTCAGCTTTTTGTGCTAGATATTTTGATCAGAGATTTGCACAGATATAAACATGATAATTATAATATCTGAAGGTTTTCTAGTTGAGTATTATGTGGTCTAGATTTATGCTGGTCACATAATGACACTAGACCCCATGGTACTCAAGAAAATGGGACATTACTCATTACCGAAGATTTTTTGCACTTCTGGTGCATTCGATATTGAATTGGTAATGTCCTCGATCAAAGCTTCCTCAAAAACCCTGGAATTTGTTTTCGATATGCAATCTCAGCTTTCATTTTCATGTTGGTGCTGAAAATTACTCAGCCAAGGAAATGCAATCACATCCCAGAAGTAAATAATTGCACCATGGGTTGACATAGGTCAACCAATGAAGAAGATCAAAGATAAAAATTATGGAGAATAAATGGACAAGCAATTTATTATGGGGTGTACATTTTGAACTTAGATCCCCTTGTCAGAAAATAAGTCCAGCGGTAGAGATAAAAGAAGGGGAGGGGCCAAAAACCTTGGATGGCTGCATGCAGGAGGAAAAAAGTTGGCCATTGGCATGCGAGGACAAGCTATTCTTTTCATTTTCATTCTTTCTTTTGCCTTTCATTTGCCTTTCATTTTCTATCTCCTCTCTCATCTCTGTCTACCCCTTCCTTTTAGGCATTAAGAACAGTACTCCATTTTCTTTGCATATACAGGCATTCAGTAAATAATAACTCATTACCATTCATAGGAACTCTAAAATTATCGACACCGCACATATCGAGATTGTTACACCCTAAAATTGACGTCTAGTCTGGGATGATTATGACATGACTATATAATATACCTTTAGAATGAAATCTTAAGAGCATGCAGAGCTTGTTTATCCTCAATAATTCTCACAATTCAATTATTATATCAAATAAATATGTATCTAATAGAATGAATTACATTGTTATAATCATATCAATCTCAAAGTATAAAATGCCACCGCCATATAATCCGTCATCATCAATAGTAAGTAAATGTCTATATAAAATTCATGTAAATCAAACTAGCTACGCTAGATCTCGACCATCTACCCTCAAGTCTGGCTCCGCATCAAAATCATCAATCTCTGAAAAGATATGGTAAGATGTTATAAGCTAACAGCTCAATTGAAATTTTTTATACTTATAGATATGAATATGCATTAAACATAAAATATTTATATAATATGAAGATAATATAGCTGGTAAAAATAAATCATATTGTAGATATCATATCATAAAATCATGTCTCAAATATAAGAAAAATATTTTATTAACTTTTATCTTTCCACGATATTGAATTGCATCATTTTAATGTAAAAATTTCAGAATCATATTAGTAATACTAATGAATCAGTCGTATCGATAATATTAATATAAGTTGCAACTACGTGCTAGCGAATCAACCGTATCAGTACATCTATACACTGATGATATATTCTGGTAATTCAACTTTACTAATAATCCATATATATAAACCTAACTTAGTGAGTACCTCACATCTAGATTGGTTCTCACCCTGGTGTCACATAGGATTCGTAAGTCCTTTAAGATGGAGCTAATGGCCTTCCTAACAAAAAAAGAAATAAAACTTGATAAAATCAATTCTATATAAATTGTAAAAGACTTCTTTTATTTAATTCAGGTAAATATTAAGTTGACTAGACTAAAAAATTTGCAACTCACGACTAGGTTAGGTTACGTTGCAATGCTAACTTGGCATGCGCAAGATAAACAATATATTAAGAGAGAAATCAAGATAAAATAGGTTAAAATATACATTTGATCCTCAAATTTTTACTCAAAATTTATTTTGATTCTCAAACTTTCAGTTATTACACTTTAACCCTTCATATTTTAAGAATGTTATATTCTTAACGTTTCGTTATATGGATAAGTTAAAATTGATGAAATAGTCGGCATGTCATATAACACGAGCATATTAACTATCATTTATCTTACATGGCAAGTTGTTGGGAGTTTAAATGGCACTCTATGTCTTTGATTTAGGTGATATATCAGCTATTTCATCAATTTTAGCTGATCCTACGTAACGATAAACCATAATTATAACATTCTTAAAGAAATGAAAGATTAGACTATAACAATGAAAGTTTGAGGACCAAATATGAATGATGAGTGTAAGTTTGGATATCAGAAGTATATTTTCATCAATAAAACAAAATAGTGTACGGAGATTGCTTAAAATTTTGATGCAGAAGAAGTTGCACCTCCGCAATAAGGCCCGCTTGGAATTTCTAAGCGGAAGTAAATCCCTTAAAAGAAACCTTTGCTTCCCTTCAGGTTATTTCAAGTCATTTTGATAGGTCCAGGCTCGGATGATCCAAGTGCGTGGAAGCTTAGCGTTTGTTTCATCATACGTAGAATAAAAGGCGATGCTGAATTCATGTGCCGTATTTTATATCCACCTCCAACTCTAGTATATCACCATACTGTTGTGGTTCGAGAGGTAGGTCATGGCTGAAGAATGTGAGCTAGCTATTTAAACATTGAATCACCAGAAGCTTAAACTAGTGAATGAATCTGTAATACCTCAAGCTCATCCACTAACCTGATTAATCATCGTAACATCTTAAGTTTATTTGCTAACTCAATTTGAATCTATGTATCTTTAAAAAAAATAAATAAATTAAGTTTAAGTTTATTGACAGTAGATGAACTTAACCTTTTCAAACTATTTTTTCTAACTAACCTGTTAAGGAGCCAGAGATCCATGTAGTATAGAAAATTCAAATTTAAGTTAATTAGTAACAGATAAAATTTAAGTTATAATCTTTTTAAACTATTTATTTTCATCCAACGTGGAACTATTCATAGGGGTATTACATCTCTTCTTTCGAGATGAAATATTACAACCGATGTGAAACTATTCATGGGGATATTACATCCGAGATGAAATATTGCACTAAGATGTGCCTTTTGGAATTGTTTTGACTAATCAATATTGCATGCATTGTTGTGGCCGTTGCTTTAGTAATTTGGGTGGACATGGGGTTGGCATGGCAATTTGAGTTAATGCCATTGGAAGCTTTCTGAGGCTGGTGGTGATGGTGTACGTGTGACCACCGGAGATGTTTGAGCCGAAGGTCTCAGTCGAAGTAATCCAATATTCGAGTTGGAGGGTTTGACGGCTAATCTGATGCATGAAATACAAATTTTTCATGTTTGTCGTTGCTTTTGTTGCTTTGATTCTTGTCAGTATTTATAAACTAAAATGAACTGATTTTTTTGTGAAATCCCAGCTGAGAAATTAATCTATGATGATTATTGTGGTAGAACTTACCAATAGCTTGTGGAATTCGAATGTTTGAGGATTTGAGTGCCTCAAGCTCTCTGGTGAATGCTCTCGAGGCAACGCTGTGATTAATGGAGAGGGTTGCGTCAGCGCATGCTATTCAAATCTACGTTCAAGTTGAATGCCAGTTTTTGTGTATTTAGTTTGAATATTCAAGTTTAATTGCAAAGCAATTTAAATTTTTGTGCTCAATTTCAGCGATTTTAAGTCAAGGGATAAAGATGCAGCGAAGATTATTTCATCATTCAAACTCTTTGTTGTTGCCAAAAACCGTCCAGAGCCTTGCAAAATTATACTTTTGATCCTTAAACTTTCTTCCAAAATTTATTTTTGTATGTTATAGTTTAACCTTATATTTTAAAAATATTACATTTTGAACATCTTGCTATATGAAATTAATAAAATTAATAAAAAAATTAACATGACATTACAATTTAATTTAAACTAAATTATATCATTATATGCGTCATCATACTTAAATTTTAGTTATTATGTGCATTAATTGTAAGTAATGTTTTCTTAATGTTTCTATAAAGACAAATTCTACAATACTTCTTTCGTTTTTGTACGGTGATGCCATCTCAAGTAGCTGCTGGTGCGATAAATAACGTTAAATTCAAAGCACCAGTGAACACTTTTGAAGGGCTTAAATATCTTAGATTTAAGCATAATGTTTTTTTTAAAAAGAAATTAAACTTAGTTACACCTTTTATCATTAGTCCATGTTAGCCCCGATAGAAGTGATTGAAGGCTATTCCAATCTTCTACCAAGCATCTGATTCATCGAACATAAAGTATGCAGGAGAAACCAATGGTTTGGTATTCAAGTGTTTTTATTTTTTTATTCAATTTTGCCTTTAATTTTGTTGAAATCGCTTGCAATAATATTTTCAAAAGTCCAGTATCTTAGGGAGTTGGTTCTATAATGTTTCTTCTCTTTAGCTCCATGCCAACAATGGACCGTTTGCTTTCTGCCAAAACTACTCAAAAAAAAAAAAAAAAAAAAAAAAAAATCCACTTTCTTGAGGTCTCTTGGTTCTTCAATTTGTATTTTAATCTGCACAGTTGAAAAATAAAATACATTTTTATTTCTTTTTCCTCTACATTCTAAAATGGTGGCAAGAAGACTTTTTTTTTTTTGTGTGTGTGTGTGTGTGTGTGTGTGTGTGTGTGTGTGTTTGGATAAAAATAGGTTTGACATCGTTGGCTGGCTCGCGCTTATCATTAACGAAGATTATCTCGTGCTGCGTCACCGCCATTCTTGTTGCTTTCTGGAGCGTTGAAGGCTGCCGTCCGTCCAATCTAAATCATACGGAGGGTACCTAAGATTGCGATTTTCCCACTTATTAATCCCATCACCGGCGGCTGCTTTCTCTGCTTGCTCGGTGCGTCGCGCGTTGCCGCTCGATGAGCGCGAAGGCCTCCGGATTCTCAACTCCCTCGTCGCTGTCCGTGGCCCGAAGAAGCCGACTTCCCTCCGCGAGTCCGCTTCCTCATCGTCGATTTGATTCATCGTCTCTCTTCTTCTTCTTCTTCTTCTTTCGTCCAACCCCCCTCGCTCGTTCGAGTTCGAGTTCTCAGATCGAGCGAAAGCGATTCTTGCCCTCGTCCTGCAGTCTGACGGTTTATCGGGTCGGTTGGTTTGTTTTGATGCGCGGAAGGGTCTTGGAATTCTGCTTTCTTGCGTTTTTTTAGGGCTGAAAATCCTAGGCCTCGCTTTCTTTATTTTTTTAATCTTGTTGTCTTATTTTGGTGCATCTCGCAATCGGAGGCCGACTGGTTTGACCTTCGGACTGTTAGATTCTGGGTGGGCATTCGGAACTTTTGCTTTACCTTTTCGAATTCTCGCCGTCATCATTCGTGAGAAGGATCACTTGTTGACAAGTGCTTCGACTCTGTGAATCTCGTGATTTCTAGGTTATTCTGAGGAATTATCAAGTCGGGTCGGGTTCTCATCAAGCGGTTGTCTTTTTTCATCGCTGGGGCTGAAAACCACTAAATAGGGATAAAAGCTGTTCTTTTATGGAATTTATTGAAGAATGGTTTATTGATGATTTGGATTGGACTCGGAAGCCATGAGAGTTTAGGGCAGAAGAGAGGCCTCTTACCCGATGAGGATAACAGAGCAATTACACTCGAGTCTCTTATCTTACTCGCCACCCGTTTGGGCCACAGTGATTGCTGGTTTCCTTGTAGTCATCACGCTGACGCTCTCCATGTTTCTCCTATTCAACCACCTTTCGGCATATAAGAATCCCGAGGTTTCACTTTGTTTCCTTGCTTTTGGACATGTTCTTTTGTGATTTTCTTGGAAACAAAAGGGCTTTTGTTTGATCTCACTGGTTGCTTTTGCCTATGGTTTTACAGGAACAGAAGTTTCTGATTGGCGTCATCCTAATGGTCCCTTGCTATGCTATCGAGTCGGTATGATATCTACTCCTCTGATATATTAATGGTTCTTCACATTAATGGGTAAAAAAGTCAAACTCTGATATATTAATGGTTCTTCACATTAATGGGTAAAAAAGTCAAACTCTGATATATTAATGGTTCTTCACATTAATGGGTAAAAAAGGCTGCTATGTTACACATATGATTATTATATATGCTAGATGGTATAATGTAAGAACATTTAGGATTTGCTTGACTTGTTAGACTGTGATATCTTTATCCTTGAAAAATATGTGAGTAAAATGTTAGACCATCTTTTAAAAACTATAATATGTGGCTTTGATGCCATGTCAATGATTCCCTCTTTATAGAAGACTCTGAAGAATCAATGTGCGCATAAAATCATAAAGTGGTATCAGATGAACATAGATTCATTGAAATAAATTTAGAGTGCTAGAAATTTTAGAATTAAGTTAAAAAATTATGCAATGGCAGGTCCAAGAGTGTGTCTTGTTTCCAGAGTGGGCATTGAACCTTAGGCAGAATATTTTGGCTACCAAATTTGGTCATTTATTAAGCAAGACCATACTTTCCCTTTTCACTCATGTGAATTGATTCCTTATTAAAATCTAAAAAATTAACAAGTCGTGATAGTTAATAAGTGTTTCAACATAGCCCAAAAATCAAAATAAGTTGATGATGAATGTTTAACCAAATTATTCAGATACAACCATTTCCAATCCAAACATTGTGTAACTTCTTATGGTTGAAATAAATGATCCATGCAGCCCCAAAACTGTGGCAAGTGCTCTTGCATGTTGTTAGATCTTTATTTCAACAAAGGATGCTATGTCGTGTAGTTCATATATTCCAAGGTGTTATGATTGATACTAAAGATCACTAGTCTTGACGAGGTATGTTTGGCTGGTATGGTGGATAACTGTGGGCACTCAATCAACATCACCTGCTATTTGGTGCTAGTTGGTGGGGGGAGGCATTGCTGTCATTGATTAATGGTCAGCCTGAATAATGTAGCACATGCAAACCTAGTGTTTTTTCCCCTCCAAAAGCCAGATCCCAATATGAATTTTGCAAATGGAGTTGGAAGAGTTTAGGGGAAATGGAGAATTTTGCACATGCTGTCATCTACACAAGTTGGCCTTGTGTAGATGTAAATACAGTCATTTGTATTCTGTTGTTTGTACAAGCAGTCTGCATCTGTGCTGAACAATGTCTCCATCTTCCTTATGATATCACTACAACAAGCTACAGCATTGGCTAATACATTATTACATCCTTTATCCTTTCATATTGTTTTTGTACCATGTTAAGAATATATGATCATATCATTCATTATGATGTTATATGTTGACTCTTTTTGTTCAACTAGTCCTCTGTCTCAAAGAATATTTAGCAAATTTAGAAAGTTAAATCATGAAAGTGAGATCTTGTTCAATGTCATATTGAAGGTAATATACTGATTGTGCCATCTCGTCATGAAAGGAATGTGACTAGCAAATTTGAGCATGTTATATATGTATAATATAGCTGAACTTGGTTACATTTGAACATAGCTAAGTCTCTCTCTCTCTCTTTATATATATATAAATATATAGTCACAACTAAGATCTTTCTAGGACCACAAATGAAATAACTCCAGTGTTATTAGAGACCTGCCATTACGTGAGTATATGGTTCAGATTGAAAGGTGTCTCCATCTCCATGCATTTTGTAGGACTTGCAATAAGAAAAGCCAGAAAAGACTTGCACCTCCTTAAGAAATGTTTAAATATTTTATATATGCTTATAAGACCAATGAACCTACCATCTTCCACCTCAGCTTAATTTGTTTAAGGTAAGACTTGAAACAAAGCTTCATTTGAGTTTCTTGTAAAAGACAATGCATGTTGCCAATGGAATACCACTATTATTAGACTTGCAAAAAGGTTGATAACAATGTAGTTCATTACCCAAGGTCACACCAATATTATATATTATCTCTCCATCTAGTGCAAATCTGTTGCCCTAAAATAGAATTTTTTTTTTTCAATTGTCTGAAGTAACGCATAATCATGCAACCATTGCTAAATTTTATGTCCAATTTTCTCATTCTGAAATCATTTATGAGTTTATATCAGCCTTATGACCTTAGCAGAATAAATTTTAGAAATGAACTTGTATTTGCTCTCAAGATTAGCAGTGAATTTTTATTATTGGTCTCTCAAAAGGATTTGAAGATGATCTTTCCTGAAGATTTGTGATTATTTGAGACCCTCAAAGTGGGTAAACTTGGTTGGTGCAAAAAATGACTAAAACAAGGGTAACCCCTATCTGTTCTATGTACTGAAGTATAGGATCTAACTTTTACATCCATTTATAAAGTTGTGTAACAAGTATATTGCCGATCATAGCTAAAAGCATAGCCAATGTACGTTAATTGAAGGTGTACATACTTCAGCTTATGCTCCCCAACATCATCTATGTGATGTTAAATCATAAGCTTGTCATTTTGCAAAGATCTATTAAATTGACTGCATTTTTATTTATCTTTCTAATTTCTTGCTAGATGAAATCATAGAACTGACAGAAATCATGCACCCTTTTTAAAAGCTCTTTGGATTTTAAGTTTGTTTTCGCAATTTCTGTTCAAGCACCATGTGCATATCCAAAGTCTTTTTTATCAGTCATGCGATGAATGTTTTTCCTGATACAGGTTTACAAACCTGTGCTATCCACAATGCCATCTTTATTATATAAAAAGCAAAGTTTCTTTTCACTGTGATAGCTATTTTGTGACTTCTAACGGGCTCACTAGTAGATATGACATCTGGAGTCAAAAATGATGTTTTTTTGGGTGTTGCTGAAAAATTGACTGATGTCTTCTTGTTTTGTTATCATTCAATTCAACCTTTGATATAAGTTTTTCCATTATTTTTACAAGTCCATGAACTGCATTGGTTGCTCTAATAATCCTTGAAGTTTCATCTCACAAGTATTTGAGTTATTTTAGCAATGTCAAGTGTTGCATGTGAAAAATTTGCTGAACTTTTTTTTTTTTTTTTTTTAATGCAGTATGTATCGTTGGTAAATTCATCAATTAGCGTTGATTGTGAGATTCTGCGTGATTGTTACGAGGCTTTTGCCATGTATTGTTTTGGAAGATATCTAGTCGCTTGCCTAGGTAGGTGTCTCTTAGAGAAACTCCAATGATATAAGTTTACTCCACATTTCTTTTTTCTTTGTACATGCAATGTTTGTTCATGTTAAGAATGCATTAGTTTATTTGTTTACATCTTGCCAATTGGCAGACTCATTTGTTTAGTTGCAGCCGGAATGCTTTATATGATCTTGGAAAAACTAAGTTGGATGAAGATGCTTTTATTTTTGGTGATGTCATTTAGAGTTGCATGAGTTTCATGGTGTTTCTGCAGAAATTCACAAGAAATTAGCTTTCTTGGGAGCATAAACTAGCGAATGGGCAAGAAGAAAAACTGATAGTTCAAAAATATGCCTTAAATATAAAATTTGTAATGTTTTTATGGCCATAATCATGGGTCAATAAATTCTTAGTGCTGGCAGTTTTTCTACTGTCCATATATTAAAAGGCCTGGTTTGTTTGTTGGTTGGTTTGCATTAGTTAGAAGTTGAACACAGGTGCCACAATAGTTGTCACACAAGTGACATGTATTAGTTAGCTGGTTTGCTGCTATGTATGCCTTTTCATCAAGCTGACAGGTTCTTCTTTATGACTTTTGATTACAATCTTGCGCTTATTTAGGTGGGGAAGAGAGAACAATCGAGTTTTTGGAGAGGCAGGGTGCTTCATGTTCTTCTGCTCCCCTATTGCAACATGGTTCTGAAAAGGGAGTTATAAAGCATCCTTTTCCTATGAATTATATTCTAAGGCCATGGAAACTCGGCAAATGGTTTTATCAGCTTATTAAGATCGGAATTGTTCAATATGTATGTCATCCATTTGTCAATGCAGCATTTTTAACCTTTTCATATGGAAGGCAAAATAAGATAATGAGGTGCTCTCCTTTTCTTCACAGATGATAATAAAGACAGTTAGTGCCATTTTAGCAGTGGTTCTTGAAGCTTTCGATGTATATTGTGAAGGAGAGTTCAAATTGAATTGCGGGTAAGATGATATGACATTTAAAAGATGGAAGACAGACGACATGTCCGATTATTGCTTTATTTTGCCAACTGAATGACATAAAAGACTTATACTTCTGAACCCCAGTAGTTGGAGTCTGGCTTTTGTCTTGTGGTTATTGTTATGATCTACTTGTTAAATTTTCCACTATGACTTGATTTGATTTCATTTGTTTACGAGTTCTGTATCATATGACTGAGAGATGTGGTGATGTATTATGTTCTTGTTTTTTTTTTCGATTCAGGCTTCCATTATTTGATGTGGTTTATGCTTATTTATGTCTTTAACAACATCAAATCGTGATATATTTAATTGATTTGATGTTGTCATCTTGCAGAAGATTGGAACATGTTTAGGCATACTATCATTAAGTTGGTCAACATAAGTATGAACATGGCATGCATCATTTATCAATTTAGAAAAATAAGTTAAAAAATTCCTGATATGGATCAAATGTTCTTTATGCTACTATTGTTAATAATGGTGTTTCATGCTAGTGAAAATGATTATGAGGCCTTGAAATCTTAGTGTGATGCCATCTTTTTGATATGGTTAGTAGAATAAAGCTTATAGATTTATTGGTGTAAATGTGCTTGCAGTATACATCTGTCATCACCATAACGAGCTGAGCATCTTGTCTTTATAAATTGGACATGAGAATTAGAATTTATATTGTTGTTGACATTGCACACGACATGAATAATACTATAACAGCATTATAAAACTCTGATCCCCTAGGAAACCCATAATTTAAATCTAAACTGTACAGCCAGCTTGAAGCCTATCAGTGATTTGGTTCAACCTTGATGAAAAGTGATCAGTAAACATAATATCTTGAAAAGTCATGCAGGCAGAGAGAGAGAGAGAGAGAGAGAGAGAGAGAGAGATTTCCACATTTGAGAGTTAGACACTTAGAGCTATATGGATGAGAACAAAAAGTGACCTCCATACTCACTAGTCATATGAACTTGAGTGGTGCAACATTTACACCCAGCATTTTGCCAAAAGTTATTGACCTCAAATCTCTTATGATAACCCTAAGTTCATACCCATAGCAAACCAAACCTTTAATAGAAATCCTTAGCTCTGCCACTAGCCCACTTCAAACCTCCTAATGACTAGTCCGCTAAACCTGAACCATTACGTCAGTCCACTGGAATCGCTTCAGCCAGCCCATCTGCCACAACTCACAATTATGTGATCTAACCCACCAGTCACATACCCATAAAATGAATAACTAAAAATTGGACTTTATTCAATCGTAAAAGTATTTCTATTGATATGGGGGAAAAAATCTTATTGTACTCAAAGAACCTATTTGGTGGATGGTTGGGAAGAAAGACAAATAAAAATATGTGGCAATCTGTTAGGGTCTATGTATTGCACTATCTATCAAGGGAAAAATGGACTGTACTAGTTTGTGATCAGGAATCACTTTATGTGCTGGAAAAGGATGGTGTTATTTTGTGATGAGCCTTCTGTTTTCAAAAATATCTGTACCCTTGTGTTGATCTTTATTGCAGAAATCAGGAGAATAAACAAAGATGATTTTCCAAACTTAGTACTTGATGCATTAATAAAAGTAAAGGCTATTTCTCCTAAAAAAAAAAAAAAAATCTGTATTCTGTGATCTGATACTACCAAAAGGATGAATCTTTACCACATAAAGGGTGTCGAAAACTTATCTGTGTAGAGGTTGTAAGGAAAGTGACGTAAGTCATTTATTTTTCTTTTCATTATTGATTAATTATAATGTTTCTCATTTTTTGATAATAAAATCCTAATCAGCAAAGTGAAATTAATGCAGTTCATCCTGTCCATTTATTCTTACATAAGACACTACCTTGTTATTTTAATGGTTCTTCCACTTCCAGAGAATTAATTAGTGAACTCATGATTATTGTATGCAAATACTTTCTTAATGCTCATGCTCTAGCGTCAATCCACTACAGTTGTCCAATTTATCAGTTAATTTGTGTTAGAATTCAATAATGTTTCAAGAGAATGAGCACCAAAATGATGTGAAACTATCTGGGAGTTGGAATTCATGTTATTCATGGGCAAACATGTTTCATAGTGACTACTAAAATCAGATATGTCAAATCAATGAACTAATATTCTGGTTCAGACCCTCAGTTGAATGTAAATTGATCCTTTATGTGATGGTTGTAGTCCAATATCATTCTAGCTTAGCATTTCAGCAGTTACAAGACCTCAAAGACCAAGATTTCACCATGTTGTGATGAGTCTAAAAGCCATCTACCCTACTTTCTACAGTTTATAAGACCTCAAACACCAAAATGCAAAGCATGGGCAACCGTACAACCTTTGGAAATATATTATGTACTAATTTTCCAAATTTGTTTTATTCTTCAAGATAGATGATCTCTCACTTTTTATCATTCAATTGCAAGCAAACACTCATTGCATGTTATTCATGCTGTACTGAATTGATCTACTAGTGATTGCATTATGCTAATATTTTCCAACTGTTTAAATGTAGAATTGGTTTGTCCTATATACTGGATTTGAAGTCTTTAGATTATGTACATTCTAAAGCTTGATTGATGCAGCCATTGCAATACATAGCAGCTTCTTTTTTATTTTGTGTGTCTGCGTGTAAAGTTATTTGTTTCATGTGAGAATCCAGTTTTCTTGATTAGATATGATTAAATGCTCCCTTTTTATAAATTTTGTAGGTACCCTTACATGGCTGTGGTTCTAAATTTCAGCCAATCATGGGCATTGTATTGTTTAGTTCAATTCTATGCTGCGACGAAGGATGAACTGGCTCATATAAAACCATTGGCCAAATTTCTGGTATTCAAGTCAATTGTCTTTTTGACTTGGTGGCAAGGTGTGGCTATTGCACTACTTTATTCCTGGGGTTTGCTCAAAAGCCCTATAGCTCAAGGGTTACAATTTAAGTCAAGTATTCAAGACTTCATTATTTGTATAGAGGTATTCGGTAATTTGTTTTTCTTTAATGCAAAATTCAGTTGCAAGCTATTAGATAGAATCTGCTACTACAAATATATGTTAAAAGCATTTCCTTTTGCAAATTTCCTTGATCCCACTTTCACGTTAGACTAGAATAAAAGCTAATGCAAACTTGGTTATGCTATTGCTATGGTGGTAGGAGGACTTTTTTTTAAGCATGTATCTTCTTTCCCTACATACTATAATGTTAATCAATTCTTTAGCAGATATATAAATTTTCTTGATCCCACTTTCACGTTAGACTAGAATAAAAGCTAATGCAAACTTGGTTATGCTATTGCTATGGTGGTAGGAGGACTTTTTTTTAAGCATGTATCTTCTTTCCCTACATACTATAATGTCAATCAATTCTTTAGCAGATATATGGTGTGATCTGTATGCAGTGGAAAAATAATGGTTGTGTATGAGACCAAGCATTAACAATTCATATGTAGATGGTTATCTTATTTATTTGACTTGTCCTATCTTCAGGAGTCAGATGTCTTCTCTAGGCATGCACTTATGCTTTCATGTTTCCATTACCAGTTTCCTTGAAATTTTATCAATTATTAGTTCATGAAATTTTCTAATATCCTGTTGCTGGCTGAAGCTCTTACAGACTCACATATTCTTCCAGCACAGATGGGTGTTGCTTCTATTGTTCACCTCTATGTGTTCCCTTCTAAGCCATATGAACTAATGGGTGAACGCTTTCTGGGAAGCGTCTCAGTTCTTGGGGACTATGCATCTTTGGACTGCCCTTTGGACCCTGATGAGGTGAGGGACAGTGAACGGCCTACCAAGCTTAGACTTCCCCGGCCTGATGTTGATATCAGAAGTGGAACAGCTATTAGAGAAAGCATGCGTGATGTTGTCCTTAGAGGAGGAGAATATGTACGATTCTCTCTCTTTCTCTCTCTCTAGCATATTTTTACTCACTGGGAGTTCTTAATAAGGTTTCTGTATCCCATTTCAGTTAGCATGGGGCCTATATATTTTTGACAAAACCACAAGCATAAATTCCTGATTCTACCCCTAAAACTTGTCTTACCCCATTCATTGAGCTTTGTCAGCCCAAATCTTTATAATGACTTGGAGCTGTATCGGACATAAATACATAATGAATGGATATGAGTACCAGCTGCAGATCTCCAGAAGAAATTTATGATCATCGTTCCAAAAAACCTTGATAGATGTCACAGAATAAAGAATCCTTGATTTAGATTACTGATATTTTTGGCTTCAATAATAAATCTATATTTTAAATTGGTCAGGACGTGGTCTGGGTATGGGAGTAGTATAGTACAGTTGGCCTCTTGATTACATCAGTATCTAATTTTGATGGGGGAAATTCTGTATGAAGCTGATTTCTACTTTCACACTACCAGAAAATTAGTAACAAAAAAAAAAAAAAAAAAAAAAAAATTCATGGAATGTTGGGCTCAGATCTTGGATTCAAGAATTTGAAAAGGCCTTTTTTTCCTTTCATCTTGTATGAGATTCTACTGACAGTTAAAAAATTGATTAATGGACTGAATTCTTGATGCCTTTTACCCCTGCAGATTGTAAATGATTTGAAGTTCACAGTCACCCATGCTGTGGAGCCCATGGAGAAGGGCCTAACAAAGTTCAACGAGAAGCTTCACAAGATATCTCAAAACATAAAAAAGCAGGAAAAGGAGAGAAAGAGAGTGAAAGATGATGGTCACATCGGCACATCATCACCATTAAGGAAAGTAATTCGTGGAATAGATGACCCATTGTTGTATGGAAGCGTTAGTGATAGTGGACCCTCCAGAGGAAGAAGGCATGGGAGGAAATCAGGTTATATCAGTGCAGAAAGTGGGGGAGAGAGTAGTGATCATAGTTGTGGTGGATATGAAATCAGGGGACACAGGTGGGTTACAAAGGATTGAGGGGGGAGCCACAGGAGTGAATCTAGTGCTCTGCATAGACAAGTTGCTTGGTGGTCTAAGCACAGTGGATCGGCATCAGTGGTTGGAGAGTTATTCTTATCTCATTCTCCATCATAAGCCTGCAAGTGGAGGTTCCTGGTCTTTGCTTTGCACAAATACCAGGTCAATTTGGATATAGCCTGGTGGGGAGCTTTGTATGCATGCCTAAATTTGTCAGAGCTCCCAAGAGTGGAGCAAAAAAATAATGGTCACAGCTCCATTGGTGCTCTGGTGCTGAGTTCATTCAGAGAAGATCAATTTCTTTGGGAGTATTTTATTTGATTGAAAAATCCTCATGTAATGATGAGACCCAGCAAGCTTGTGTATCCCAGCGGCACTCTGTAAGGGTAACGGATGTTGCAAAGCTTCAGGCACTAGTGGTCTAATTTTGGGTTGTTTTAATGAATCCAACAGGTTTTTCTTGAAAATGTAGTCAGTAACATGAATATATTGAATTAGAGTTGAGCCAGTTTGATGCCTATTAACTATCAAGTATCCTTCCAGGTTATTATTACAGAGACATTGGGTTAACAAAAATGGTAAGTTGATCACCCCTATATGATTCAACCACTGCTGTTGCCATTTCTCAGCTGGCCAATGAGCCACCGGCCAATCTCAGTAGGGGCAGCGCTAGGAGTCGGCAGACCGCAAGCCGAGTTGTGAATAAACGGGTAAGGCGCAGCTAATTAACATATCCTGAGCTGAGCTTGAACATTTTTTAAAGTTCAGCTAGTAGTCGATCTTGGCCGGAGCGTTAAGTTTTTCAAACATGTTTACAGGCTCGTTCAGGGGCTTGGTTCAGCCAAGAAAAAAGCCAAAGCTGGAATACATACTGTGAAGCTTAGTTCAAGCTTGATTATCACCCCTTCCATCTAAAAAGCCAAAGACTAGGCAGCCTCCGCTTATTAGCCTACAACTCGGCCTAACACAGCTTGTCCACAACCGGATGAGGTGGTCTGCTAGCTAACAATAAATCATAAAATACATCATCAAACTGACATTTTCGGATTAGGGGCTAGCGTGATAAATTGTATTGTTTGCAAACACCATCACATGTAAAATTTGATCGAAATTTTCTAAAATACCATCTGTGATGGAACAGCATGCCTCGCTCTAAAATACCAAGCCGTAGTTGATTGATTGGAAATATTTGCAATTGTTTTGCCCTATCAACGCAAGCCCGACCAATTTGGCTCCTTCCCCCACCACCCCCTTTTTTTTTTCTTTTTTTTCTTCTGGGCTAAAAAAATTCCGATGGGTTTCCCAGGACACCTGCGTCTGTACTTAGCATGGTTGATGCAGATTGATGTAACGTGATTTATCCGTCCCGCATCTAAATTATATATATATATATATAAAAAAAACCCTTAAAACAAAAGCATCAACTTGCACGTAGTTGGAATAAAACACCACACGCGCACGTAACACTGGATCAATAAACTGTTTAGATGCACTAGCAGTGAATAAAAATAGAGAGGCCAAAACAACAAAAGGCTTCCACGAATGTAGTGTAGGTTATCAGATACTACAAAAGGATTCAAAGACGACCCGGTAATGGAGAAACACCTAACTTGCATCTGTTAAACAAGCCGTTGCCTACATCCTTTCTAACACAGAATTGAAGAAACGAGCATATGTGATATTCCCATCAAGATCTAAGCATCAAGCAAAGCGATCGAAGGTGACTACCTCCTTACTGGAGGCACGCCACCCCTACCGGCAGCAGCACCTGAACGACCAGCAGCTTGAGCCTGAAACGGAAGAGGAGAACATCAAAATAAATAAACTAATAAATAAAGATGATGGTGTTTTTCAGCCTGAGACTAAATGTAGACAGTGATACTCGAGGGCAAATGGACTAGAAGGACCAGGTTACATTAAAAATAAAAGTATCAAGCAAACACGTGAATTTTTCCTTTCAAAACCAAACAGTTCAGGCTTTCAACCAAATCTATGATGAAGCTTGGATAACTCTAAAACTTGAGAATGATGTATGTTGTCACTTTATTATGTTTTATTTGAGTGATAAAAATTTATAGTCTGCATTGTATCTTTCAAGTGTCTATGGTTTTCTATGTTCTCTGTATAAATATGATGAGTTATAATTTAGGGGCAAGCAGGCTGCAAGTCCCAAAGCAGCAAAATGAGGTGCATACAACAATCCGCAGCTGTTTGTTTGGCTGCAACTCATATGCAGGCCGCAATTGGATTTGCAAATAAGCCTAAAAAAATTTGCAAAACTCATTACAATCAAAATTGAAGAGGAGAAGCTAGTTTTTGTTCTTATTTATTGAGATCCAGCTGCTCTTCAATATAACCCTCATGGGAGAGCTTAACCTTTTCATTTCTTTCCTCAAGTCCAGGGGGATTTCACTGTTAGCTTTTTGGCTGAAGTTACTGTGTTAGTTCGCAAGATTAGGATGAAGAACATTGTGATAGCCAAGAAAACTCTAGTTTCATTGTTTTATTGTGTGCCTATCATCTTGAGGGTTGAGGTGATTAAAAGAGGGGAAACTCAGTGCACATGATAAAAAGTTCCCTTTCCTCCAGAAACACAAATTAGTCTCATTCTCATCAGACTTAAAGGAACCATATGCCCGAGGGGCTTTGCCATTGTCGCATTGAAGTACTCAGGTCATCTTGGTGAGTACATAAAACCATTTATTGAAGCATGGGGCATTAGGAATAGAAGCACACAATTTTTCAAGCAACCAACCCAAACTAACCAAAAATTGCTCGACATCAAGATCAATCCATGCTACTATGGTAACTTAAACTGATTTCCATTTTGTAAGGAAGGCTGGAAGATCATAATGTCATTCTCACTAGTGATTTCCAAAATGTTTGAGGTATTGGTCAAAGTGCTTATCGAGTTGTTGGGAATAGATCTATCTCAGACCTGAAGAAGGGTTTCGTTTCTCCAGCAAATGGTGGAAGGTTGCCTTGGAAGATCATTTGAAGATGACATCATGTCTGGATATTACCAGTTAATTTGATATTTCCAAAGCAATTTAAAACCCTTGAAGAAAATGTATCATATTACTATCAATGAAAGATGTGGAGTCCCTTATCATGCCCTTTCAATTATTTTTTTCTTTTGTTAACCATATGAAGTTTAGATTATGGCATCTGTCACCTCACCTGACTTCCCCTCATGGAAGATACTGGCATTTCTCTTTCACAAAGCCCCTGCGATGCTTAGGGCAACATTATAATACAATCCATCTTCCTATTGCCTGTGGGAACTGAAATTTAAGGACAATTATCTACTTTCAAGGAGAAAATTCAGATGCATAATCTCACAACAAACCTTAGCCAATGAGAAAGTCAACATTTTAGGTGATATTAAATGGCTTGTATTTTTGGTCATTTTTGAGTAATTAATTTCACTAGTTTAAAAGAATGGTAAGTACCTAAAATTTAGCTAATACAAGGGACCAGTCATCATGGTAACTAGAATCATCATCTTAAATCTCAACTCTAAGGACAACAATTATCAAACACAGTGGAGACGTATGGCCCTTTCAAGCTCCTATGACTATATAAATTATTCAGGCACAAGAAATATGAATCCTAATCTAACTAAGATTCTTGAATAAGTAATTGAATAAGTAAGAAGCTGAAAGTTAAGTCATTGCAGTGGCCCAAACATGACAGCATTATCGATAATAAAATGTTGGATCCATGTGTTTCTCATCTTGTTTAGTTTTTGACAAATTAGCTTCAGCTTAAACGGAGTTGTTTTTCATGGTGATGACACAGTATTATCAACCCATCTGACATAAGAACAACACATGAGCAGGCAGGGATAACCAGCATGCTGGTGGAGGAAGACTTTCATAAGATAAATAAATGTTAGCAAAGCCCATGGAATGACAACAGAATAATACAACAAAACTCAGTTGCTCTTATAAAATAAACAAGCATTATGGACAACATGATAAAGGTAAGCCATAATCAAACTAAGAAGAACCTACAAGACAAGAGCAACTTATTTTATTTTATAATTGACTTGACAGATAAATAAACAGCATGCAGAAATATTATAAAAATCAGGCCTCATTAAAGAAATATATATAACTTACCCTAGCACGCATAGCAACTGCACGGCCACGTCCAACTCCAAGAGCCGAGCCTTTTCCCTTCATGAAGCAACCAATAGATTAAAACCTGAGGAAAGTACCTACTCTATTAAAATAAGACAAGAAAAAAAAATCCATACTCTGATTCTTGCATCCAAGCGTTTGAACATTGGAGCATTTTTCAGCATATCAGGAATGACCATGAACCTGTAATTAAAAATCATTCAAATGTTCATAAGACAAAACTAACATATTTAAAATGGAGGGAATGATGTACTTACCTTACTTTGCTGCCTCTGATGAAAACATGCTCAAGTTGTGATACTTTTCCATCCTATCAAGAAGAAAAAAGCAATGCACATGAAACCCTCAATCAAGATAAAACAAAAAGTTTCATACTGATGATTAACTTGTAGGCAAGTACATAGTCTTTACAAGAAGCACAACCTTTAGCTTCCACACAAGATAAGTCAAGAAGCCTGGAGTTTTAACCGGTAGACCAGTACGACATGGAGGAGGCTGTGGCTACCCAAGTCGCCAGCCAATCGTCCTGGCTGTCAATGCTAGATTTTTTTAAGAGAGCCAAGATAATAATTTAATACTTCAATATTTCTGCTTATGAACACAAAGCAATTGAAAGTACCCTATTGCTGTATCTTTTGGCAATATCATGCATCTTTCTATCTTAATACATGCTATTTCACATGTTACATAACAATGCATGACTAACCACTTGTTGATACAAACATATTGTACATTATTTAATTCCTTCGATTTCATTTTCAAGCCATGGCTTATTCTTAGATGGACAAACTTTACTAGGTTGACAGTGAATATTTTTATCAAATAATTAAGGACACGTCTATGATGCAAATCCTTGCTGTCCTCCCAAGCACAAGGTGATGCAGTACATGGCAATATAGGCTCATCGGAGGATTAGCTACTAGAACCTTTAGGTTTACTTTAAATTAAACTCTTTCAAACCATTTATGTGGCATTCTACAGTCCTAAAAGCTATGCTCAGAAATTAGATTGAGGTTTGCCGGAAGGCATGGTAAGATTTTAGTTGCTCAGAGATTGGATTTGAAAATCAGGTTCAACAGCATTAGTCTTCTTCTAAAAAGTATATGCTTTAGCAGTGAGAATGAGGAACAAGCGACTGAAAATCAGGCCCTACACCATTATTAATGCGTTTCTTCAAAATATAATCTTCAATATACAGATTTCTGCAAGAAGATATTTTCCATTAAAAAAAAAAAAAAAACTTGACCTATAGATCCATGTTACCACCAAGTTATAGATTGAGAAACCATATGTTTAAGACAATGAAAACATAAGCTCCCAATTCAAAGAATGTTGGAAAGAAATTAAAAACTGACACGCGAGCACACTAGAAAAATGCAATCATTAGCATTAAAGAGTCTGGGTCCATAAATTATAGATGCTAATTCGGTGCCAAACAGTTGTACATCAATAGTATATGTCTTTAGAATCATTAACCATCAAAATTTCCACCATCCTTTGTCCCTGACCCACCCATGGACCTTACAAATACAAACCTAAAACTATAAGTAGAAATCAGAGTTCACGGCACATCTAATGTAAATACAGAAACGAGAATGCTTGGAAATATTAAATTGAAGCTAAATGTTTCGTAATGGCAAAGGGGACACCTTTTTTTATGGGAAACAGAGGGGCCAACATCAAACTTCGTGAAAAGTGATTCAAAGGTTCGAATTCTTCACAAACCTAAATATTATACGGTATTCAAATATTGGCATCGGTCTTTCTTTTAACTTCTCTAAAATCTAGATCAGCACTCGGACATTGCCGCTATTCATGAAACTTGACTTAGGTGATGTGCTTAACACCTTCTCTATCAAATTAGATGTATATCTAGGGTTTCCACAGTCAGCCTAAAGAAACCCTAAATCGAAGCCAAGAAGAACAAGCCGAGAGAGAGAGAGGAGTTTGTGTACCTTGGCAGTGTAGGTGATGTTCTCAAGCTGGCAGTTCCAGTTGTCCTCGCACTCGACCATGTTGCCGCGGTAGAGCTCACCGCTCTTGAGCTCCACCGTCACCACGTGCCCCGCCGCCTCATGCAACAGCTTCACCGGTATCCCCAGGCTCCGGCTCATCTTCCGCTCTTCTTGCCCTCTCCACTGCTACTGCTGCCCGAACCCACCGTCACACTCTCTAAACCCTAGAAAGTGGAGGGATTTGAGAGGTTTTTTCTTTTCCTTTTTTCCCCTCAAAGAATGGAAGAAGGGCCGGTCTATGAGAAATAATAGAACGGAAAGTCGGCAAGCGATTTTGGACCGGATCTGACCTTAACTTGTCACTCGCCTCGGGTTAAGTCCGCTCCGCTGCTACGTCGCCGCATACACGATTTTAGACGCTGGCCACTTGGTTTGGGTTCGCATTCGTGATTTTATTTACAAACGCTTGTCAATGAATTGGGTAACTGATATTTGATTTCATTGATTTGCACAACTTAATACTCGATTTAACAATTTAACACTCGATTGACTTTGGGTAAATACTTGCATGCTAATTTTTGAATGGGTAACAATTTAATTCTATTTAGACTATTTATAAATGCGGGGATGCTTCAGCTGATTGCTTCTGAAGGACATTTGCACGGTGGAAGCCAAAGTTTTTAGGGGCAAACATAGAATAATTAATTAATTAAAGATATAGACATTGGAGAAACCATGGAATTTTACTGATTACTAACAAAAGCAATCTCATTAGTGCAATGTTTTAAGGGGCATCTTCACTTACTAGCATCCAAAGATCCAGCATAATTGCCACCAGCTTAGCCAATTCTTGAACAAAGAAAGCTTTCTTTGGCGAGGAAAACATTATCAGTGATTCACTAAATGGAGATTAAGGTGTGACTCTACCATGATCAGCAGCTTGTCAGAGCACCATCACCGATAGACAGATCAGAATTTTTCAGCTAAGTAGTGCAGGACAGGACTTGGCATGGGGTAACCTGAGGTGCACAATCATTAGCTCAACTCCATCTTGCTGTTAACAAGTCATGGAAGATAGACTGTAATACGGAATTTAAATTAAATATGAAATGAATCATCAATTGAGTGACCAGGCAGAGGCTGCCAACAGCCACCACCACCCAATCATCAATTTAATTTACCACTAAACAGTTCAACTTCTACATGACTTTGAACGTGGTATTCCGGTTGACTACACATTCCCACTGACAAATTTTTTGATGTTATTCAGTTAATCTATCCACCGAGCGAAAATAGTCCCGTTGCACCAATCCCACCTTAAGATCATTAATTTTGTAGTGAAACCAGGCCAGCAAACTACTTGGCTGCTGCTCTGAATTTATTCATTCATTGCAAGTTACCTCCATTTTATAAGCTCTGAACCGGTCCGGTCCAGTAAAAGCTCTCCATGCAAGGTTCGTTATTTAGTGGTGCAGCCACCACAAAGCAGAGTTCACTTAAAATTCCATCCAACATCTCAGATCTTCCTGTTTCTTTCTTTTTTGGAGAACCGGGAGGGTGGATTGTGGCATACACTGCTTTCCACATGAATTGTCATTGTCTGTCACAGCAAAAAACCAAACAATAAAATGTAACGAGCCAAACAAAACTCATTCATCACACGAATGATTACAGATCATGGGAATAGAAAAATAGTTTCCTAGAAATTCCATGTCACCTACATCTTGGCTCATTTCACTAAGTGTCAAAGGTACAACAACAATGAGGAACCAGAAAAGAAAAGCAAAAATTCGCATTATGGTTTCTCCACTTTAACGACTGGAGTGAGCAGGACCCTGTGAAGTAGCAAAAAATGTAGAACGGCATCAATGATTATTCATGTTTTCAATCTCATTGTAAAAAATGTCCAACAAAAACAGTCAAATAGCAATTTGATGTAGATTTACATGGGCATAGAGTTTTGCCAAGACACAAAGCAAATCTGTAGACATTTTAACTCCACTATATTGGGTTCCACATAATCTATATTTGGGTGGCTGCATCTTTTGCAAATAGTTAAGCCTCTCCTTTTTGTAGCAGATACCAACTAATCATTAGTACACAAAGTTTCTGACACAAGTGGTGCAAAAAATGCTACTGTTCACATATCATGCAATCAGATGAAACAACAGAGTGAGGTGGCCACTGGTCTCAAACAGGGCAGGCATTTCTATTACTGTATGAATGGCTTGCTACCTAGGTATTTAAAAGACATCACTGCACATTGTCCGACATCAATTTAAATGTATGAGCAAGGAGTAGCATTCAAATGCTTTTTGCAAAGGAGAATTATCCTTCCAACTAGTTTACACACCAATCAGGAATATTTTGCATACAGGGAATCTTGGAAATCATCCAAGTAACAGAAGGCTGTCGTGATTGAGATCTTCAGAAAGTAAATCCCCTATGATCAAGTTGCTTTAGGTATCCCAAGAAATGCATTCAGGAAATAGTTTGTTGCACAGGAAAGAGAAGTTCCAAAATTGAATGCTCTGATCAGCATGAGTCTAGGAACACAAGGAATTCTATCCATATTGTTTCACAATTTTCATTGAGTTGATTTCTTAATATTTATACAAGGCTGGAATAGTACGGGACCATAAAAATGCGCATTGGCAATATCATTGGCATGCCTAATGGAGTTATAGGAGATAGTATGGTTTAGGGTTAAACAATATGCTGGAATAGTACGGGACCATAAAAATGCGCATTGGCAATATCATTGGCATGCTTAATGGAGTTATAGGAGATAGTATGGCTTAGGGTTAAACAATATGTAGAGTAAATATATTGTTTTCTCTGTCCTTCTGAATCAATCAGATCATACTAACTTTAAGATCAAAACAATACTAGAAGCAAGAATGTGAAATTCAGTAGTGATCTTACTGGATCTTAGAATAGACTTAAGAGTTTGGGTCCTCAAGTGAGCGCTTTAAATCCATTTCAACTTGGTGAATTGTCCATTGCATGCCTTCCAATTTCTGCAGTTCAATTGTTACAACCAGAAGAGACCACCGAAGCTGATCTGATTAATGGTAAACTTTGCAAAGATAAAGTTACCTTTACAATATCATGATACTGTCTTGCAATTGTATCGAAATGAGGATCAACACCCTGATACTCCCGTAAACGTGTTACCTGACGAGAGATACAATCATGTATTGGTTCCAAATCGAAGGTGGTAATTATAAACATTTTATGCTTTTACTTTAGTTGCATAAAAGTAGGAAGTTAACTGAACTTAGCATGATAGAGGGCAAGCACAGGAATCAGATCTACAAAGTGATCCGTATTTACCATATGGTCCTCATTGTAACATTCAAGCATTAGCAAAAATTACCAAATAAATGAGTTATAAGAAAAACAGATGATAGTTCTTGTAAATGATATTCTAAAAATAGTTCAATAGCAAAGCAAACTATAACAAAGACTTGCTAAATCAGTACTTCCTCATAAAAGTTCTGAATGTAATGTATAACATCAAGAAATCTCTAAATAAACCTACCACTTTATTGTAGGCGATTGATGCTTCTTCAGTTGCTTCCAAGAGATATTTCCTGCAACAAGTGTTTTTTTGATTCATTAAAAAAAAAAAAAAAATCTTACTTCCTTACACCCTATGCAAACCTGGCACAGACTCCTTAGTGTTCTTTTGATTACCGAATCCTATGCAAAGCTGGCACAGACTCCTTAGTGTAAGTGTCACGCAAGAGGAGATGCTCCAGAACACTATAACCAAAAGTCGGATGTAAGTGTCATGCAAGAGGAGATGCTTCAGTGCACAATCACCAAAAGTTGGAAAACATATAAAGTTCTACAGAGCAGCAAAACATAACAAGCAATTTCACACAGTGGCGACACAGTAGCTATTTGCAACTAAACTAAGCTTCTTATAAGTATGTCATACAAGCATGCACACTGTGGCGTTTAAGGTTGCAGCAAAACTTGCCATGCCATTAATAGCCAAAATTGTTTTTAAGGAATGAACAAATACAGAAGCTATAGAACATTCCATTGTCATGTTGGAAAACCTTGTGCCAAACTTGTTATAAACAATGAGTTATAGAAATTCAGTATGGCATACTAGTTACTCAGATGAGGAACATCAGGAGATGGGTATCTGAGGTAACAGACATAAAACAAGGTCAAATATTTTTATAATTCCACATATGTAAAACAAAACCCTTGCACAAAAGAAGGATATTCACTGCAGGTAAAAGGTTGTAATATTACAATTACAAGAAATAAACTATTCAATCACAGGCTGCCCATAATCCTTTTCAGTGCTTTCATAACTGAAATATATTTGACACATATCCATCTTACCATGCTGACAACAAGTATGTCCAACTGCAAATGCTTGTAATAAATTAATGGTTGATCTCAGAGAAAAAAGGTGATAGTTGCATATACAATGATTCAAATGTTGATGTAATAGGCAAAGAACAAGAAAATATTCCTTTCCATGGATTAGTGCTGAAGATGGTAATCATATACCTGAACCTACTGAACCATTGGTACACACAGAAAAGATACATATGGGCGCACACGCGCACACGCACCTCCCTTTTGAAAGCAAATTTGAAAAAAGATTTTCCAGAATAGCAGATGACCCCAGCTGTATGACAACCAACTAATTATGTGAAAATGCACTCAAGAAGAAAGAGAAGCTACACATACTGGAAAAGGACATGCCCAAATAGCAACAACGCATACATAAAAGGCAGTCACCATTTCTTCATCAAATTATACAAAGCATGCATTACTTATAAATTTGAAATTTGTGCTTCTTAAATTATCCAAGGTTAAAAACCCCACGCTACAAATGAATACACAATGTAGATTGGATCCAAGAAATTTCAGATTTTAAACATTATTGAAGGTGGAGCCAACTTCAACGGTCACAAGGAACAACCTATATGATTTAATAAAGAAGCAGGATTCCCACACATTATTAAGCATTACATTACAATGTTACAATGTATGCCTTATCTATCTTATGATCCTTACTCCAGAATCAGTATTATTAGTTGGTTTTCTTGTATCAATCTGAACTAAGAGCAGAATGACAACTTTCAACCACAATTGAACATAAGAAAACAATGAAGAGACAAACCTCAATTTGGCATTCATAGTTTGGCACCTTTTACAAAGCCAAGCTTTCCTTAATTCATCCTGGATCACATAAGATTGTAAAACAAGCGTGGTCAAACATTACATCTCAGGAAAAAAGCAATAAGCATGCCCATCTCCTAAAATTGGCAGGAGATGAGCAATTTAGCAGGCTTACATATTGATGCTGATGTTGCAGCTTTAGATCCTTAACAAACTTGACAAGAACCCCAAGAATCTGTTCTAGAACCTATGCATGCATAGTACTCCAGATAGTCATACAGCCAAAGAAAGAAAGAAAGAAAGGAAAGATACACTAGTAATGAGAGTGAAATGCATACTACTATGCAAATTTATGTCAAGAGCTATTAGTAAAGGGGAGGGGCAAGGATGTGAAGAATAAGATAGCATACATTATAGTGTTCTGCAAACTTCCTATCCATTGAATAGAGATCCTCTAGTAAAACAGCCTCTTCTCTTTCAATCTCCTCAATGATTAATTTTACCCTGATCACAAAAAGATAATTAAAATTAAAGTTGCTCAGGACAACCATAAATCCATTTCAACAGTGATTCTGATGGTCAGAGCACTCGCCACGATGCCTCGAACAAAGAATTAACTGTCACTAATAACTTTATTAACATTCCAAATATGCTAAACATTTTAAGCCAATAGGTTTATAATAGCAGCAAGATAACTAAGATGGTTTTTTATATCCCACAACCATAGGCACCCACAATCAGTTCACCTGCTCAAAATGATTAAGAACAAATCAGATATCAAATATTTATAAGACAACAAATTGAGGTCTTCTGCTGGCAAGGAAGCTTTTATATGCAGTGGAAAAAGGAGAGATTATCTTCATTGAATCTAAAGAAGAACAAGAAGAAGAAAGAAGTGAAAAATCAAGAAACAACGATAACATGAGAATTAAGGGTGTGATCTAGTAAAAAAGAGGAAAACGAATAGTTCATACTAAAATCTGTATTCATGAAACCTGTTGTATATACACTCTACAAAGGCCAGCAATTTAACTTTCTGCTTGAGGACACCAGCCAAACTACCACGAGATTAGAACATTCAGAAACATAACTTTGAGCCCCTTGTTTCTTCTGAGATTTGTCTAAATGAGTATTAAATTGACAAAAGATCTAGGTTCATAGACAAGAATTCACATAGACACAACCAGCACGGAAAATTTTGGAAGCTTGGCCTCTTGCAAGAATTAAGGCCAGAAATGTCAAAACCTGCTCCTTTCTGAACTTTTTTAAAATGCTTCCTAGACACTCATTACCGTGTTCTCACATCTCATCTGCCAGAGTACCAACTCTTCATACAAGCTAAGTAGGTCTAGCCATTTGTTAATTTCTGTAAATCAAAACATTTTGTCTGTTAATTTCTGTAAACCAAAACCTTCTGTCTGTCTACCATCAAAAAGTCCTGGATTATAATTTGGTAATATGCATTCTTTTTGAGAAGGGCTCAACATATCTTGAATTCCAACCATTAAACAAGTGATCTGTAACAGAAAACTATGCAATAGCACCTTAATTTACATTCCTGCTTGGAAACAAAATTTTATATAATTAGCTTAAGGCTCCAGAAGAGGATGACTTCATATTTGATCCTTTAACATACAAAAATTTAAGGGAAACAACCAAGCCACCACCCTCAAACAAAGTCAAAATTATTGGCCTTGTTTGATCATATAAAGAGAGCAATTGCCTCAAGTTTGAACACAAAACAACTTGCTCATTGATTTCTAAGCTTCAACAGCATAGGTTCTCGCTCAGTGCACTTTGCTTAAGTTTTTGGATGATGCACAGTGAGTATGAAAAACATCTCAGCAATTGTAGCAGTGCGAATGATACCAAACTATTTTTAAGAGTCAATCAATTATCACAGGAGAGAGGGAAAAGCCTGAGCATGAGTAGAAAACTATCAAAAGTAATGGTACAGTCAACAATGGCTGTGGCAGCTTTAGTTTCATCATCTATGATCAATTAAAAAAATAAAATAAAATACATCTTGAGAAATCTAGAAGGCAAAGGTTGTTAGATTGCCGAAGATAATGCTTATGAATTATGGCTCCCTAAGGTGAATGAAATCAGTTACTTTCTCATAGCGACCTTACCATCTCTTTGGGTCACACCTAAGTTGGCTGTGTCAAAGAAGAATTCTACGCAATGACAGCCCCATAACTTTCAAATGAATGTTGAACATAAAGGATGCCCATGCTACACATGAAGCTACTTCATGTTCTAGAGCCTTAAATTTGAATCCTCCAGTTCTCACCATAGTTTCATCCAGACGTCTCTTTACTGGACGTTAAAGCTGCTCCCAGGACCAGCACAAAAAAATATTTTTACCTGGCACTATCTTCTAGTACGATCTTTAGACAGATTACACAGCATATTATTATCTCCTTTGCACCAACATATGGTTTCTAGCAACTTGTATTCAGCACTTCCATTTTGAGACCATTAAACCTCATAGGTCCTAAGGCACTTGCATCTCATAGCTCCCAAGGCATTTAACAAGAAATATGAATGAAGATGTAATAATTAGTTACTAATCCACTTTCCTGTTACATCTAATAATATTAAAAATGTTATCTGGCAATCCATACTAAGATTTAATTCATTAATCAGAAAATAAATTACTATAGGCACATCAAGAAACTTTCAGTTCATAAAGGAGTGTTATGTTTGGAAAAATAAAATAAAAACAATATTGGAACAAATTGGACAATGGACATGACAGCATTCAAAACAAACGATAGAACATCATATGCAAGACTTGGTCAGTGAAGCAAGGAAAAGAACTATAATATAAAATGGAGGGGAAAGAGTTCACCTTTCTGGAAGACGAGCACTTGTTATCTGACTAATGGAAGACGAGTCTGCTGCACATATACCACAACTTATACATCAGATGGATTAAATAAAGTTCTACTAATCATATATGCCATCTTCCTGCTATTATTTAATTTATTATTTACCTATCCCATCCATTGTAAAGACATCAGCTAAAGTATCACACTTAGCTTCTAAGCGGGATTCAATTTCCCTAACAAGGGATCTTTGATATTCTGCCATGTCCTACAACAACAATGCTACTTCTCAGACAAGTTGGCTTGACGTACATGAAGGTCGAACCATGATCAATATTAATTATTAACAAGGCCTCCACCATGCAAAAAGGACAATGCGTCTTTCTAGTTACACAAAATGCATTTATACGAATGTAACTTCAAAAACTTAAACTCCAATGAAACACACCACAGCCAGGGCAGGTTGCTCTTGTTGGACTTGCCATAGATAAGTTGCTGTTACTCCAAGAAAATGATCTGGCACACCACCAACTCCAGGTTCAACAGTATCACTATTAGGTTGAGCAGCAACACCCGGCATATTGACACTGCTAGCTGCATAACTATTATTGAAACTCGTCGAATTTGTGCTTGACCTGGGTGTGATACTAGTAGCTGTACTATCGAGAGAGCTCCTTGACGTCATGCTCATTTTTTCAATCTCTTCCTCATGAATTTCCCCATCTTTAGAAAGAAGAGGAAGTCTCAATCTTTGAGCAGCCTCAGCAACAGCTAATCGATGCTCAAGAGATTCATAAACCTGAAATTATTGGATTGTTTCAAATGCTTTATCTTGATACCATGAGAATGCACATGCTCATTGGACACTCAACTAATGTTAGATATGATATTCTAACTCTGATATATGGCAATTTAAAAAGATGTAAACACATTTTCCTTAATCTAGATGCTACACATGATTCAGTGTGATGACACCAGTTGGAGTCCATACCAACAGTCAATACCAATATCCAAGTCATCCTAGTCAATACAACTTGACAAATATTATTAAAACTAGTCAGAGATGTTTCAGGATCCCAACTTAATGTAAATCTCCATTTTATGCAGTAACTACTCGCTTGGAAGCTGAGTCGGAGATCTAAAAACTTTTGACTGGAATGTTTTTCTTAGTCAATATGGAACTCGATATGGACCAGAGACATATCCCCATATATGGTGAGGAATTATTAAGATGGTTCTGTAATGCTAGGATCAACCGACTCTGAAAGTTTGTAAGTGCTGTATGGTCTTTTTTCTTTATATTGGATCAACACCAGTAGACACACAAAATTGAAATAAGGAGAAGCCATTGCCCAAGCGTTAGAATGATAGAGAATGTGAAGTACAAGATCTGATGCAGGTAACAAAATACTCTGCCATAAATTAGTCTTGAACAAAATCATGCATCAGGCTTTTGCATAGTTCTTCTTTTCCAAATTCATGAGGAAAAGACTAATTTTGCATAGTTTTTACATAAATTATCAAAATTACACTTGCAGACAAGCATAAACTACCTATTTTTACATTATTCAAGCAATGTCATTCTATATCTAGATGTAACGACGCTTTCTAAGAATTACAGATAAATTTGATGTCTAATTTTCCAAGAAGATCTGTTTTCTTTCATCGGAGTGCAAGATCAAGCCTGGGGAAAAAGTCTGATGCCCAATTTTCCAACAAGATCTAGTTTTTTTCATCGAGTGAGGGATCAAACCTGAGGGGAGCAATTCAAGCCGAGCTGTGGGTAGACACCCTGAAGATCTCTAACTCCCCCGAGGTTCGCAGCGGACACCGCCTGCTGGTATTCCTCTACCATTGCAACTGCCTCGCAATAAACCGCCTGCACTCACACCCAAACGAAATCCCATTAAATAAGAATCATTCTGGTACAAAAGAACCCTAACCGTAACGAAATCCGCTAAAAGAAGAAGCCTGCATACCAAAGCTTCCAAGTACCGCGTCCTCTCTCTGGCCATCTCCTCCCTCGCCTACGATTCAAATCGAAAAGTGAATCAAAGAAAGAGGATTGAAACCGAGATTTGGGGAGATGGGATTGGATTGGGGAGGGAATTACGAGCTGGAGGCCAGCGTGGGCGGATTTGGAGACGCAGGAGCCATCGGGTGCGAGGCAATGGCGTTCGAGCTGGTCGATGAGATGGGCGACGTCGGCCGGCAGGCTCTGGGACTGGGCGATCCTCGCCATTGATCGCCACCGAAGGAGTCGAGACGGAAGAGGTAAGCAACGAGGAGAGTGACGTGGGGTTTTCCGTTCAAAATTCGAGGCCGGCAGAGCGCCTCGAAGACGGCCATAGTATTTTAAGATCGTGCCTTGAGAATAATATTATTTTTTAAAAAAAAAAACAGCATATAAATGGAGAGAAAAAAATTATTCGAAAATTTTTAGTACGACATCTTTTTCCAAATTAAATTTATTAATTTTTTTATACTAATATTGCGATGCAAACAAACTGTAGATTTTTAAGTCATTAGATCATTTTTATTTAAATAGATACATATTAGTTATCCAAGTATAAATATAAATAAAATAATTAAATTTTATGATGATCAAACACTATTTTTCATACCAATTTTTTTATTCTCACGGCCAAAGTTAAATCAACTGCTCCCAAAAAGTAATGGACCTATTAATATATTTAATTATTTATTTTGATAAATATAATTAAGAAAATTAAATATTCAAATTTATATTGCTCTGCTTTCTCCTCAGTGCCACTTAATTCTTAAGGTGTATTAGATATATAGTTAAAAAAAAAAAAAATGAAAAAATTATAGAAGTAACAATTTCTTAAATAAAACTTTTATTTATATAAATATTAAAAATAAAATTAAAAAAATATTATTAATATTTTATTAATATCATTTATTTATATATAAAAAATAAAATTATATAATATTTTGTTAATTCAACGTTGCAATCCTGTTTATCTTTTGAAAAACTATTGCTTTTAATCATCTTAATCTACCTCCTATCAGGTAATAATTTAACGGTAATGGAGGGAAATGAAAATTTACCTTATAAATATGGAGTGATATAATCAGGATCCAAGCATCAAGATTTGGGATTGGCGCTTATCTCACGTGCACCGCACGTGGCCGACACTGGTTGCGGTCGGTTGAAGTCGCCACGGGCCTCGTCTTCCACCGCATCCGCTTCCATCTCCCCTCCACCTCCGATTCCCGGAGCCAAATCCAAACCCTAACCCTGGTATTCTCTCTCAAGGAGGTGGACTTCGCAAAACCCTAACCCTAGAAGGAAGGAGACCCCTGGGAATTCTCCCATCCATGGCGCTCAATCTTCGGCAGAAGCAAATGAGTAAGTCCTCTCCTCCTCCTGATCTCGATCTCTTCCCCTCTCTGCCTCATCCCCTAACTCTGATCCATTTCCTCCCAGGCCTCATTGTCCGGATGCTGAATCTGAACCAGCCGCCGAACCCTAGCGGCGGGATCTCCTCCACCACCGCCGCCGCCGCCGAGGAGGTCTACAAGATCCTGATAATGGACGCCTTCTGCCGCGGCGTCCTCTCCCCCCTGATCCATGTTAATGAACTCCGGAAGCACGGCATCACCCTCTTCTTCCCCATCGACAAGAGCCGCCAGACCGTTCCCGATGTCCCTGCCATTTACTTCGTCCGCCCCACACCGGAAAACATCGACCGGATCGCCGCCGACGCGAATTGTGGCCTTTACGAATCCTTCCACCTCAACTTCTCCTCCTCCCTTCCCCGCCCCCTCCTCGAGGACCTCGTCTCCAAGACCCTTGAGAAGGACTCCGTGCACCGGATCTCCAAGATCTACGATCAATACCTAGAGTTCGTCACCCTGGAGGACTCCCTTTTCTCGCTGGCCCAGCCCAAGACCTACGTCCAGATCAACGATCCCTCGGCCGGGGACCGCGAGATCGAGGAGATCGTCGAGAAGATCGTCAGTGGTTTGTTCTGCGTCCTCGCCACCCTGGGGGTTGTGCCGGTAATCCGGTGTGCCCGCGGCGGCCCGGCGGAGATGGTTGCGTCGGCTCTGGATTCACGCATCCGTGACCATTTGGTGATAAAAAACAATCTTTTCTCAGAGGGTGGTGGTCTTGCGGGCTCCTTCCAGCGCCCGATCCTCTGCATATTTGATCGGAATTTTGAGCTTGCAGTTGGGATCCAGCATGACTGGAGCTACCGGCCACTGGTCCATGACGTGCTCGGAATGAAGCTGAACAGAGTGACCATGCCTGCAGAGAACGCTGCTGCCAAATCTTATGAATTGGATGACTCCGATTCGTTCTGGGCTTCGAACAGTTGGTCTCCATTTCAGAAGGTTGCGGACGAAATCGAGACCCAGCTGAGCAAGTACAAGCAGGATGTCGATGAGGTGAATAAGCGCACTGGCGGGAAGGATGGTGTTGAGTTTGATGGTACCGATCTCATTGGGAACACGAAGCATCTGATGAATGCTGTGAACTCGCTCCCGGAGCTCACTGAGCGGAAGAAGATGATCGACAAGCATACCAACATCGCCACAGTGCTGTTGGGTGAGATCAAGGAGAGGTCTTTGGATGGTTACTGCAATCTTGAGAATGACATGCTGACCAAAGGAAGTGTAGATAAGGGTCAATTGCTTGGTCTTCTCAGAGGGAAGGGTGCAAAGGCTGATAAGATTCGGCTTGCAATAACATACCTTCTTTCTCTGGAGACGACACCGCAATCTGAAGTAGAGTCGGTCGAAGCAGCATTGAGGGAATCCGAGGTGGATACTTGTGCCTTTCAGTATGTGAAGAAGATAAAGTCTTTGAATGCATCATTGGCAGCTTCAGCAAGCTCGGCAAGCAGGGGAAACATTGTGGATTGGGCTGAGAAGCTTTATGGGCAATCCATTAGTGCTGTGACTGCAGGTATGAAAAATCTTTTATCAGGTGGGAGACAACTGGCACTAACAAGGACGGTGGAAGCATTGATGGAAGGGAAGCCGAACCCGGAGGTGGATTCCTACCTTGTGTTTGATCCACGAGCCCCTAGGTCAGGATCTGGGGCACAACTGAAGGGACCTTTCAAAGAAGCAATTGTCTTCATGATAGGTGGTGGGAATTATGTTGAATATAGAAGTTTGATGGAGCTAGCACAGCGTTCACAGCCGGTCAAGCATGTCATATATGGTACCACGGAGGTTCTTAATGGGATCGAGTTTGTTGAGCAGCTCACGGAGTTGGGGCAGAAGATGGGTCTAGGAAGCAGTGGAATGGGTCCATCCCAATAAGGAGTTTTGTTTTGCATCATGTGCTGTTTCTGGTTGAGAGTTGTGGCAGATGACTGGTTCTCGGATTTAAGGAGCCGATGGAGAGTTGTCTTTGTCTAGGATAGTCAGATTTCGTGGCAATCTTGGATGAAGACACAAAGATAATGGCATTCTTTCTGACAGGAAATCTGCCATCTGTATTCAAGTGAGTTATATGTCTGCCACCTTATACATTTTCTGTTTCATTTTCATTTTTTGTATTGAAAAAGATATGCCACTCTGCCTAGTTTTGATGCTGTTCATATGTTAAATTCTGAATCTGTTGACAAACAACAATGGGTTGAAACCTTTCTGTTATCAAGTCTAGGATGAACCTTGCTTTGTGATCATGTACTTTTTAAGTTTAGGTCATTAACAGCAAGCAGCATTTTTTGCATATAAGAAGGGCGAAAGAACTCTCCCTGGAGAGTACATCTTTTTAATATGCATGCATGTACATCTGTATTTGTGTGGTTGTGTGCGTGTGTGCCATGCGTTTATGCAAGTATGCTTGCCTTTGAGAAATGAAAATTTTATATCTACCATTTTATTATCAAATTTTTTTGATACTTCAATAGATTTTTAAGCAATTTTATGACCATCTCTATTATCTATTTGAGAAATGACCATCTCTATAGTTTTATTATCGAATGTTCTTGGTCATGGAGATGATTATGTTGGAATGAATGTCTAATAAAAGAGGCTATCAGTTCTTGTGAAAAGTTGGTGTATCTGTTTTGAAAGGACCAGTTGATGAAAATCTTTGTTTTTTTTTTGATGGTCTGACCATGTTTCCCCTAGATCATACAATTTCTGCAAGGGGTTCCTGGTTTAAATTTGGATAACTAAAAGAGATGAAACCAAGAAAGAGCTGGACTGAGTTTGCAGGAAGGGTTTTCTATTGATAGTTTACATTTTCATGGACTAGAAATTGGATAGAAGTAAAGGCAGTGCCTCAAGTGGATGAAAAATTGTATCTTGTTTGTGCTTGCATTTTAACGTATTACATCTCTATGATGGAATTCCTTTTGTAGCTTACTTAATTGAAATTTTTGTCCAATAAAGTACGTGAAAAATGGATTTTATTTGTCCATTCAAAACAGATAGCCTAAGATCTTTAAAAGTTGGTACTCTGGTTAGCTCAATATGTAACATATGACTAGGTCCAAGTTATAAGTTTTTGAGATATTGGCTAATTATATTAAAAAAAAAGGGTAAAGTGCAATTTTTTAGGATTCAGGGAAAAAAAAAGAAAAAAAAAAAAAATTGTTGAAGATGGTAGATGAAGATTAAAGGTTGCAGCTGGTACATTGGTAGTGGGTCAGCCGATATGTTGGAGTATACTGGTTTAGATTGCCTGAGATAATGAGCTTATCAGTGAGTTTGTGGTTGGTTTTGATGAGATCCAGAACCAGACTGGATTTAAATTGACCGATATTCCTAAAATTACGTTTTGTGGTCAATTTTGGCTTGATTCTAGTTACGGATCTGTTTCAATTGAAGCTTCAAATCCTGCCTGATCAAGATTTCAGCTGAGAAGAAAACCATGCATAGAGCTTGCGTGCAGTTGCCTCTCTTCTCAGCATTCCATTTTATCTTATTTTACTTATGTGGGTAAGAAAAAAAAAAAAACACACATAATGGTGTTTTCTTTTGCAAAGCAAGTTCCAGTACAGATCTTTTTGATGCCACATATTCTAAATGATTCAGAAGGCCATAGGTTAATAGTTGTGCTTGACATATAAGTAGAATCAAAAATTTGAGAAGAAAACCAAAAGAGGAAGGTAGCATGCCAGGTGATTCTTTAATGTGAAGTTCATGTAGAGATCAACTGTTGTTTAGAATAGTGAAAGGCTGAATTTCCCTATCTTCTTTTCCCTCGCGTTTTGGTTCGATCCGATGGAAAGAACGCGCGCTGGGTTTTGGAGCGGCGCGGCAGACCGCATAAGCATGTAGAATCGGATCTGATGCCCGGTTTTGGATCCCACCCAGGGCCTCGTACCATGGAATTCGGGATATATTGGGTCCGTTCCAGGGATTATATTGGGGACAACGTTTGAATCCAGGGAACTGGGACTTGAATACTGACCAATCAGCTACGTAAATGCGTACAATTAGAGGTGATCATGACCAACGATGCAAGCTTTTTATTTTATTGAGACATTGCCAAATGATCCCAAATGGTGGGAGCTCCACAGCCCCTAACAGCACTCGCGAGTCCATTCAAGCACATCCTTTCAAAAACTGCATTTTGGGGAGGGTTTGGACATTTGAATAACTTGCTTTCAACGGACCCATCTATCGGTCCCATGGAGTTATCAATGGTTCCATTCCAAATCGATGTGCACGTTTCCATGTAGAAATTAATTGAAAGTCTAATATTGCATGACTCAAAAACGGTCGGTCATAGGTCGAGACAAACATATAAACATTTCAATCCGTTAACATATTTATAATGGGCTTATTGTACAGCAGCCGTGCAGGAAAAGGTTGGAAGACCCTTTCAATCCATGCCACGCCAAAGAAAACCAAAACAAAGTAAAGCCATGTGAATGATAATCAAAAGCTCCATCCATTTCAACCCTTGTAATCCCAACCTTGTAGCAGAACTACTGCTTGGCTGAGACGATGGCGCACTCCCATCTGGTCAGACGAGAGAGAGCACAAGCATGAGTCATAAATAAAAGTCACAAGTAGTTAAAAAGGAGGCTGTGAGAGTTGAGAGAGAAAACTTACTACCACATTGGGAGACGGTGGTGAGGTTGGTGAGGATGGTGAAGGTGGTGGTGGTGTTCTTGGTGTAGCCAGCGTAGGCGCATGTAGTGTTCTCACAAGCCGAGATGGATGACGAGTTGCCGAGGTAAAGACTTCCACACGTTGCAGCAGGGCAAAATGAGGAGTTTATTCCTTGGGTAGGGTGGCAATCTAGCCTATAAAACAGTGGAGAATCGCAGAGAATCATTGAGAACAAGCATACTAGCATATGAACAATTTCAATTGCAGAATGAATTCCAAACAAAAAGATGATTCTTGAAGGGACTACTCACTGCCAAGAGGACAAGCTGCAGCTACAGAGTACACAATTGTTGGCAGTAAGAGCATAACTACCATTTGGGAGGAGGAGGTGACGGTCCATGGATGTGTTTCTTATTGAGGAGGAACAAGCTGTGACATCAAGATGTATCCTTTGTTGGTGAAAAAGAAAACAGAGGAAAGGAAAATCTAGGGACAAGATCCAGTTAAACCTGCTTCTTAAGCTTCAGTTTACAAGCCTGCTAATATTCAAGTAAGAACAGAATGCAAAACCCAAAAGTCTATCACCGTTATTACCGATAACTCTGTATATGGATGTCAAAGTTAGAAGGCAGAAGAGAGAATTCACAGAGCAAACACGATTTCTCTGACAAAATAATGGATTTTGGACTTAAATTCTTAGCTTGCAAAACTTGCACATAACATAATCACATATAGACTTTCCTAAAGCAAACCCATAATAATATATAGAATATGCCTTTAGAAATTCTTCCATCCATGTCCTATGTACATATTGAAGCATGCTATATGTTTTCTCGTGCTCAATTTAACTTTCATTACACATCCATTTGTTTTCCTTCTAGCAATAATCCTTTCCCTAGTGCTTTTATAAGCTTGTCCATCTCATTCCACCTTTCATGTTCTCCCCCTGAATCATATTTGTGAGGAATATTTGAGAATAATGTATTTTCGATAATAATTAGTAATGTTCTAAAAATTGAGATTTAATTCACAATTGTAGTGTTGCTTTTATGGACTAACTGTGGACCATTGTAAGGAAGTTGGTAAACCTCTGTTTCGTTTCCTTTCCCTTTTCTTCTTCTTTTTCATTTTGCTTTGCATGGGCATGTGTCTGCATTTATGTGTATTATTGCTGGTGATGGTGGTTTTGGGGGCAGGGCGGTTGTTATGACTTATGAGCCGGTTTTCTAGGTTTGTTATTACATTTAATGTTTTACAAGATATCAAAATGAAAATAAATAAATAAATAAATCCAAAGTCGACAACAAACCCTCCAGGAACCCCTTTTTTTATTCATAATAATACATTTAGCACATAAGAACCCAATAACTGCATTTTCTCCTGGGTCTTTATCTAGATGATAACAGGACATTAACTATATTTAAATTAATAATTGATATAAGAAGGAATATAGCTTCACCTACTTAATAACAAATGCAGCATTAAATAGATACATGGACCCACTAGATGATGATCATATAATTTCGGTTTCCAAGCTCAATTTTGATTGGAATAATGTCATCCGATTCAAAAGGCACTTCCTAGCCTTTTTCATATTCAAATGAGATATCATTTCCAAACATCTAACTGTTGAAGAAGACCTTCAAGCCAATCCAAATGAGTAACACCACATAGTTGCATCCAAAAAATGATCAGATACCAAGGTTTACAAATTTGCAAGTATGGTTTCTCTTAACTAACAGTCTAAAATAAAAAAAAGTTGCCCCACCACTTTCATGAAGGAGGTTGATCCAAAGCATTTACACCCAAAACGTTTGTGTCACACCCTTTTTTGCCCTTCCCTTTTTAACATATTTATTGGACAGAAGGGGTGGTGCTAGCTTGAGAACATCTATTGATAGAATTCAGAAGTTGTGCATACAAGCAGACAGACTTGCTTTTAAGGATCTTATTGATCATAATGGGATTTTGATGGATACTTGCATGCCAGAATTAAGGAGGTTAAACAAGAAGGAAAAAAAAAAAAAAAGGCCAAAAAGGAAAGTATGAAAATAAACACACTATTGAAATAGTGCAAAAAAATGATACAGAAGAATATTTCAGACCAGCCAGGGGTACAGAACAACCTCACCTACATCTCCAAAACAGATTTCAGATGTTCTTTAATGAGATCCACTAAAAGGAAAAAGGACTAAATTAAAAAATTAGCATGCTCCGAATAGTTTCTTCAAAATTGCCTTTTTCCTTATCACCAAAAAAAGTTGCCTTTTGCCATTTTCTAACTCAGTTTCTCTTGCTGAAACCAAATGGTGCAACAGTTTGCAGAGCTGTTTTTATAAATGGGGAAAAAAAATATTTTTTTAATAAAATCGAAATGAAAACAAAACTTTTTGTAAGAATGGTGTTAAAGTGAAAAACGCCATTTGAAATGACGTTTTTCAAACCAAAAATCACTTTGTAAGGCGTTTTTAGAAATGTCACTTTAAAAACACCACATGATGTGGCGTTTTAACACTAAAAATGTTGTAAGTCAAATGTCACTTTAAAAACACCACATGATGTGGCGTTTTAACACTAAAAATGTTGTAAGTCAAAAAATACCGAAGTGGTGTTTCTGAAAACAAGAGAGAGAGAGAGAGAGAGAGCCATGCCGTGTGCTTTTGAAGGGGGCAGCGCGAAACGCCACTCGAAGTGATGTTTTTGACGTTTTTTAATACTCCGTCCATCCAGCGTGGCGTTCCACGATGGCGCTGATGGGGATTAATTTTGGTTTGAAAACCGTCGTTTGAAATGACGTTTTTCACTTTAACACCTCTCTTGCAAAAACTTTCATTCGCATCCCGAATTTGTTAAAAAAATAATTTTTTATCCCATTGAGAAAAACAGCTCACAGTTAGACTGCAAAGACTGCTTTTGTCTGTACTTATAACTGTATTAGACTGCAAAGACTGCTTTTGTCTGTACTTATAACTGTATCACTTATCCATGTGTCTAAAAGTTTGCAGGAAAGACCATGTTTTCAAACAGATTTATCTTCATTGACTAAATTTGTTTGTTTCAACAGCAGAAAACAGTGCTTTTTACTATCTCTTCCTCTTTCAAAGGAGACATTTGTCAAGTAAAATCCCATGCCCCTTTTGTGCATCAAAGTCCACATATAGTGCTTGGATCTTCAAACAATTTCTTACTTCAACAAATGACTGAACCATTAAGAGATACATGTGAGAAAAGCTAGGGGTTCATCTGTCATATTGATTTTTATGAGTGTTGCACTAGCACATCAAAGTTGACTCTTCAAAGCTGGGGAAAAGAAAGGTATCTTTGTTACTCTTAGTGACCTAAGCACTTCACTAACCCATTGAATTGGGATGTGAGGTGGAGTCCCTAAACCAAAGAATTCTAGCACTGAATTTTGAACTGTGGAAAGTGGCAAATGGTTGCAACTGGAAAGATGGGAAAAGAAATGGATGGCGGAATTGAAGTCTTTCATCATAAACTCCGGCTCAGTTACAACCCAAAATACCAACTTTTTTGGTTTAAAGAACTGAGAGACTACTTTTAAAGCATTTCATCCCAAATCCTGTTAATTTACTGCTCCAAGATTCTACCATTGCTTTAAGAACTACTAGGTAGATTCAAAAACAATTTGAGCTACGCCCCGATAGCAATATTTTTTGCTTTAAGAACTAGTAGAATAATTCTAAACTAAAAAAATATTTGGAAAGTAAGAAAGCTTGGTATATGGTAATAAAGTTTGAGAAATTTGAAAGGAAACAGAGCACCAGACCTCGAAGAGGGACGTCAAGAATCTGGCCGGCCTGAAGCTTCTTCGGATCGCTTATCCCGTTCAAGCGGAGCAGCGTTTCCTCGTCCGTCCCGAACTCCGCCGCGATCCCGTCAACCGAGCTCCCGGCCGCCACCACGTGGGCGTAATGAACGACGGCGGCGCCGCCCACCGGGTCACAGCTGCACGGCAGCGGGATCCACAGTTTCTGCCCCTTCTCGATCTTGTTCGGGTCCGGGATCTTGTTGGCCACCGCGATCTCCATGTAGGTGACGAAGCCGTTGAAGACGTTGCGGGCGATGGCGTAGAGGCCGTCGCCGGCCTTGACCTTGTAGATGGGGCGGTTCCGGGCGGAGGCGCCGGAGCCGCGGGAGCAGGTGCAGGGGAAGCGGACGCGGACGACGGCACCAGCGGGGACGGTGGTGGAGACGGGGGTGGAGATGGGGAGGCCGTTAGCGCCAAGGAGGGAGCGGAGGGAGAGTTGGAAAAGGGACTTCACTGCTGCGTAGGTGGTGGCGTTGGGGGGGACGTAGCCGAGAAGGGCCTGGCACGAGGCCCTCGCGGTGGCGTTGCAGGTGAACGTCGCCGCCTCCGCCGACGGGAAGCGGCAACCGGCGGCGAGGAGGAGGAGGAGGAGGAGGAAGGGGAGGTGGCGGAGCGGAGGCACCGACCTCATCTCTCGCCGCCTACTGGATAAAGTGCGGTTGGTTGACTATAATTCACTGTTCTCCCGTGTGGTGTTCGATACCATATATCGATTCTTGGGCGCGTTTCGTGAGGAAGCGGGCAGAGCCCCACGACAAGAAGCCAACAGTTGACCGACTTGAGTCATGGCTGTATCTTGATGGCTCCAGCAAGGGGGCCGATGAAAGATCCGATGTGCGAACCGGAGGAGCTGAAACCGTCGGCGGTCCACGGGAATGGGGAACGACAGGCGAGACTAATCTGTCACCGTATCTATCTATGATACCATCAAGGCTGGGCCTTACGATGGCTCAGCTTTTGGCACGCCGTAGGGTTAGAAGCAGACCGTTTTGTTTTGAGTCCAAAGTAGCCTGGGAAAGCTCACGCGGCCACCTCTATTGCTCTATAATTAATTAATTTTGCTTGACCATGAACTGCGATTTCTTTTTTTTTTTTTTTTTTAATATTGTAATTGTAACATTTGAAATGGTTATTGCGAGTCCGATTTAAAATTCCTATCTACAACTATTTTAATATTTATTATTTAGGAGAGTACAACTATTTTTTTTTTGAAATTTACTTGGTGCAGTCTGTGATCTTTACATCAGAACAATTAGCAAGGCCATATATGCTCGCATTTTTTATTTTTAATTGTTTGAATTTATAAATTATATGATAAATTAGATTTATTCAAAAATAACACAGAGACGACGGCTTCGGATTTCCCATCCAAACTCATTTATTCCCCTTGTCTCCCCATGTGGTATTTATTCAATTTATTAATTTATGGTACACCCTTCCGTGAACACCATGTCCGACGAACCCATGGATGGTCTAGAAACTATAAATTTATCTCGCTTTAGAATTTTTTAAACTGGGTTTACAATGTACATAAACCAAGAGGTCATGCATGCATCATGTTATAAAATTTTATATAATATTATGTTTAAACCTTGACGCAGTACTAAACAAATCCGAAGTCATTTCTCAAAGAGAGAGCTGGAAAAGAACCAATTTGTCTTGAAATTTCGTAGAATTGAATGTTCAATCACTGCCATCAATTTAACTTCCACTTGTTGTCATGAGTTGTTTCAGTAGAACTTCGTCCAGGAAACATCATGGTAAATGGATGATATGGGTCCAACCTGAGCACTGCTAATGAATCGGTTGGCATCCTCTCATCCACCATCAGAAACCACTCCCCATGGAAGACAAAGGGAATATTTGCAACAAATGCCAAAGGAATGACTAAGATGGTACAACCATCAATATTAATGGCTGGTGACTGCCCTGAATCCCAGTGGAAGAAAAAACTGCACTCACCAAGTGGTGAGGTGAGGGAATGGAAGAAGTACCATCACAACATTTGAATGTCCCTCGGTTTTGGACCTGGGAGATGTCTTGATTTAGTGTCTCCACATGCCTGCTTTGGGACTCTGGGTTATAAAGGTGGAAAGTTGGCAGTAAACTGAACACTTCATGCAAACAACAGGAGGGCTGGCATCCTCCAAAATCTTTCCTTCAATGTCTCAATCAATATTCCATGCTAACCTTTTTTTTTTTTTTTTTTTGTAGTTTCTTCTGATCGGCGTGGAGTTTTGAATGTGAGAATGGGAGGAGATCAAACTACTCGCAATGACAATTAGTTTGGTTTCCTCCGATATCTTTTACCTTCAACTGCTCAACCAATTCTGGGCCACTGGCCACTGTGTGTGTGTCGTGGGTTCTGTTTCCTCCAATATCTCCAGTATTTCTTTTGGAGCCTCTGTAGTTTTGTTCAGTGTCTTACCATCGCTGGCTCAACTCTAATGATCCAATCATCCAAGATTGAAGCTCTGTAGGTTATCCTCATGATGCCCGCGTTCACGGGTTTTCAAAGGGAAGATGCTCGCATTACATAGAGATTTAGATTAGTTTGGATGGAATATTTTAAAAATTCATGAAATTTTAAAATACAATGCAACCACAAATTTCTTATCTGGATGGTTGTTGTTGAAAAATGAAATTTTGGTTGAGAATGGTAAAATTTTAATTCTTTTATTTTTTTAATTTTCTAATTTGTACAAAATGTGTTTAAAATTGAGAATAAAAAAATATTTTCATTTTTTTATTTTCATTAAATGCAATATCTTTTAAAAGAATAAGCTAAAAATAAAAATTAAATTAAATATCTTTCATTACCGTGTTTTCAAATTTTTTATCTTTACCTTGTGTTCTCCTTTTTATTTTGATAGAAAATAATAGAATTATTTTAAATTTTCTATTTTGAAATTATGTTTATCTTAAAAAAAATATTTTATGTTTATCTTTAAAAAAATATTTTTACTTTCAATCATCAGTATTCTTATTGGTATTTTTTTCTATAAAAAATAAAATTATTTTAAAAGATAATAATTGAAGGAGACATTGATATGCTTATCATCATATATAAATTTAAGAAAAAAAAAAAGGGAAATATTATCATAAAATCTAAGGTTATTAAGGGATGAGAAATTTTTAAGAGCGATTTTATTTAGAGTCGGGATTTTAAAATTTTAAAACTAAAATTTTTTTGTATAGCTACTATTTTGAAAGAATTTCTAAAATTTTATGAAATTTTTAAATCTCTCAAATAATTATTTACAAATTCCACTTTCATCACAAATCTATTTTCAAAATTTTCTTGAAAGTAGTTAAAAATATTTAATTTTATTTACATTCCAAAATATATACATAAATATTACAAAAATTATATTTACATAAATTTACATAAATATTTATTTTAATATTTTTTATTTTACATATAAAATATTGATGTAATTTTATTTTATTTAAAAATATTAATATTTATATTATCAATATTTTTATAAATATTAACAGTAATTATTAATATTACATAATTAAATATAATTTATATTTTTGTATTTTATAATAATAAATATTCTAATATTCTAATATTAATAATAAAAAAATGTTTAATAAATAAAAATAAAAAAGCATTCTTGAAGGCAAAGCGCAATCTAGACAAATGTATTTTCCTTTTAAAAAAAATAAAGATAAAGTCGGCTTCATGTGATCCGTGGGGATAAATAAAATTTTATTAAAGACTTGATAAATATAACCCTACAATTGACCAGTCCAGCATAAAAATCGAACAGAAAAAAAAGTAATTAGAAGAAACCAAAATACTTTCCGGAGATTCGGAGAGAAAGGTGGGCCTGTATGGATGCGCCGCCGCGACGACGCCGAGGTTAGATAGAGAGGGAGAGAGGGCCCCCGCCGCCCTCGACGATGGCTCCCCACCGGCGGCGGCGCCACTACCGCTGCCCGATCACGGGGGTGCCCGCCACCTCGGCCCTCGCCGCCACCGCGCTCGTCCTCCTCCTCGTCCTCGCCTTCCTCTCCTTCCTTGCCCCTTACCTCCTCGATCCTCCCTCCCTCCCTCTCCTCCCCCGCCACCGCCCCCACCTCCATCGCATTTCCTCCAATCTTACGGTAGCTTCACCGCCCGTCACGCCCACATCCTCTTCCATCGTTATTCCCTTCCAAGATTCCTTTTTTTCCCAATTTTTCTGCTGATATTTATTTGATATAGGTGGGGGATTCTGGTGGTCTTCGAAGGAGCGCGGCCGTCATGGAAATTTTCCGCGTTCCGGTTTGTGTAATTTTGTTTGGTTAATTTATCCAATTCAATTCTTGCATCCGTTCGAGTTTGGATATTGGTATAGTTGAAACCCGTTTGAAAAAAAATCGTTTTTTATTCTTTTTCTGGCTATGTAGCGACGTGGAGGGCGCGCCAAATTTGATCTCTGGGGCTCGAGGCTATCGATGTACTACCATGGATGCAGCATTGCGAGCCGTAAATTTCTTGGTTTGTACTGGAACTATGTTCTGATGCATCGATCCACTAACAAGCAGAATGAGGTGTAGATATTACTCAAAATGCGAAGCTTTTTGAGCTTGATTTAACAAGTTTGTGGGAAAGAATTTGTTTTTCCTAGGAATTATCTGCAGTAAAACTTACTTTTTTTATATAATTCAAGCTTTCTCTTGACATCTTAATATAGAGGAATTGGGAAACATGAGGACTTAATAATTATATGAAGAAATATTGTATATATTATTCATCAGCTCATTAATATTTATCTCAAAAATGATTATTATAAATTTTAAGTTGCTGCTGATTGTTTGTCTGTCTTTTGCAAGCTGATTTTGTTACCTGAAATGAAACATTCTTGTCTCATTTTGTAGAGGCCAAAGCCATCACTGTTCCTGATAGGTACTTGCTGATCGCAACAAGCGGAGGCTTAAACCAACAAAGAACAGGAGTAAGACATTTTTCTACTTTTCTCTAGGTGTTTACCTGAGAAATTATCCTAGATCTTGGCTGCATTTCCACTTTTCTACATATTGAAACTCTCGGATCAATATGCAACTTACAAACAAATTGATCCACGTTGATTCAAAGTTGGCCCTTGATTGATCAGATAAATAAATATATTTTGTTTAATGCTAATACTCTGCATGAGTCATGGATTTTATCTAAAGAACAACCCAGTTAGACTGTCAAAAGGCATTCACAAAAAAAGGCTGCTAAATAGGCATTGTTTCTGCAATGATGTGTTATGTGATATCAATTTTACATGTCAATTGCTGTTCTTTTTTAAGATGAAGTCAGATTATAGGTGTTCTTGTATTTTAAAAGTTAAATTCACTTGCACACCTATTCTAACTCATATGAGGTCATGGTTATGTATCAAGTCATGATCTGTTAAGGTGTGAGAAAGTTCTACAAGTGGTCGTAAACCTGATATCAACCCTCTAGCAGTTTCTGCCAGATTCCTAGCTAACGAACCTCTCAATATGCGGCTGTCTTGCATCATCTGTCTTCTACGAGAATTCAGAAACACCATCTTAACATATAATATTACTTAGAAAGGCTCTTGATAGATACCACTGTTTGGCCTTGTTGGTTGATGCTTTCTTGGTTGCTTAAGCTAGTCAAGTCTTTTATAGTTAGTGCAAGCGCATGTCCTATCTGCAGAAGGTGATATCTTTCTGATTTGCTATCCTTTGGCATACAAACTAACAGTGTAGCAAACTAAAGGAGTCATGCATGATGGGAGTGTTTGGTTCATAGGCTTTAACAAGACATCTTTGTAAAGAAATGAGTTTCTCTCTCTCTCTCTCTCATGTTCTTGATCAGTATGAATGTTAACTTGATCCGATAATATTTGAATGTTGCATGAGACTAAGAGAAGATAATATCTCACTATATAATTTCATCAGTCTTTTGATTCAACAGTACTTTGTCCCCCCTGCCAGTTCATTACATATTTCTTCTTTCTGCCTTTTGCAACAAAACACTTTGGAAATCGAGCAAGCTCTATTATGGAATGAAATGCCTTTCAAATTATGGCAGATTCTGATATGTTCATGGTTCCAATTTTCTGTACGCACAATGATATAGAATCTGTGCCTGCAGCTCATGTGATATTGGTTAAGGAGCAAGTATTTCTTGGTAGGATAGTCAGGAGCAAGTATTGCGTCTATAAATTCTTCATGTCAGAAGGGGTTTGTGCTCTTTTTTGTGTGGAATTGTTTGTTTTTCTTGTTATTTTTGGAGTTTGAATCATCTTCTTTGGTGCTAAATATGAGCATGAACCATCTTGTTATTTGGTCACAGAGATGGAATAATTCTATTAGAATATCAGACCTATTGCTTGCCCATAATTTTGGGGACTGGATTATCTATTTCATCAATGATTACCTTGTTCTATCAGTGACATTGCTTGCCAAATGTGAAATGGATTGTGTAATGTAACTCAAAAGATTTACTGCCAAGAACTTAATTTTCCATGCAAGGTTTTTTCTTATCCCATTCTTATCCTGTATTAGGCTTGATGCTTCTAAAAATTCCATTCATGTTGGGAGTCTCCTCACACTCTCAATATTGACCGCTAGTTGGACCCCTGCCATTGCTTTGTAAACTCCATTTTGACATATAACAAGTAATAACTTTACCCTTCTAGCAAAAGAAAACAGTGTTGGTGGAGTGGCTAGAAGATCAGATGGATAAATTTTTCTGGCATTTGCTAATCCTATGGCCATTTAAGGACTCACAAGGATGTGGAAGAAAATGTCAAATAGCTACCTTTTCAGATTAGTTAGATGTTTGTGCAAGATATTAAGTAGGAATTAGGAATATAAAATCTCTTCTTAATAGGATGGTCTAGTGATGTGTTGTGAGGGGAGGTAACTTACTATATTTCATAACGACATCATTGTATCAGCTTTATTCTTTTAACAAATGTTTTCATTTTTAAGGCTCTATTTGGAACACAAGTCACTCTGAATTCATTTGCAAATGAAATAAATTTCATGGTGGAATTCATTTGTAAATGAATTCTCATGTTTGGCTCACTATATATAAAATTGTAGAATTAAAATGAATTATTATTTTTAGAATAAATAAAAATTAAATTCAATGTTTCATTTCCCTAAGTTTTTCTTATTTAATGATTAGTTGGAAATGGTGATTTGAGAATTGTTGTGTTAATTATATTCTCTAATCACATTTAATTATATTAATTATAATTATATTTAATTATGATTAATAATGATAATTTATTAAATATTTTGTTAACACATAATTAAATATGATTATGATTATAATTAGTTATGTTATTAAAATAATAACATAATATTAATTATAATATAAATAATTAATTAATATTATAGTTATATCAATATTATATTAATATTAATGATATTATATAATTATAATTAATAATATTTTGATGTTATAATAATAAATATATTATTATTTCATTATATGATCATATAATAATAATAATAATATTATTATTATTATTATTTTATATTTAATAATATTGTGATATTACAATATTTTAAATATTAAATAATTTTATAATTTAATATTAGAATAGTATATGTTATAATATATATTATAATGTTATTTAATATATCATAATATTTTTATATAATAATATGTTATTATGCTATTTAATATTTAATAACATAATCATAATATTTTTATATTATATATTATATATTATATCATTAATATTATATGATATTTAATATTTAATTTGATATTATATATTAATATTATTGAATATCATAGTATAATATTATAATAGTTATTAATATAATAATAATTTATCATAATAACAATACCATAAAACAACATTACTTTTGGTCAAAAACCATTGCCTGTTGCTAGGGGCAATTTTGTCCAAAAATTTTGTTTCCTTCATTCTGTGGAATTCATTTATAAATCCTTTTAAAATTGATAAGATTAGCAATAAGAGGAAGCAATTCCATGATTTAGTAGTTGGGATTTCAAATATCTGATTTGTTATGTTCGCAAACATAGCAAAACGTGGATTTGCAAATGAATTCCATAAAAACTATGGAATTCGTTTGTTCTAAAAGGGGTATAAAGCATAGTTTTCATTGAACCTTGTACAAGGAATAGCATTTAATGAATTAATAAATCGTTATGTGAGATCTATGTTTAGATAATAATTAAATATTTTTGTTTAACCTGTTACTAAATTCGTTTCCCTAAATTTTCTGCTTCTCTTAAATTATTATGTCACTGTAGAGTCTAGGTATGTCTGTTAGAGATTTATGAGCACAGATAGTCTTTATGTTAGGAGCTGATTTGCTGACTAGTTTTTCTGGTCGCACTACTAATCATACTGATCTAATGACTTATAGGGGCAGGTTATGGTGTAGTTACCATCTCTTCTAGATTTTTGTTTGTTTTTTAATCCGGATCTTTGGATTAGATTGCTGATGGAGAACTTGTGGTGCCTACGGTTTGTCCCAGATAGTGGATTCTGTTGTTGCGGCACGGATTCTGAATGCCAGTCTTGTTGTTCCAAAGCTGGATGAAAGATCATTTTGGAAAGATGCCAGGTCTGCTTCAAATACTAAATTTTTAGCCTTTTCAATTAATGGAGTAATAATGTTCAATGTTGCAAGCTGAATTGCAAAATACATTATACATTGGTTTGTGATACTATGTTTGGTGCAGCAAATTTGCCGAAATTTTTGATGTTGACTGGTTCATCTCATTCCTTTCAAAAGATGTTAAAATTATAAAAGAGCTCCCAAAGAAGGGAAGCAAGGTTGTCATGGTTCCATATAGAATGCGTGTTCCAAGGAAGTGTAGTCCAAGATGCTACCAAAATCGAGTATTGCCTGTTCTTCTCAAGAAACATGTAAGTACTGCACTTTCTTAACTTACTAATTTTGTTTCTCATGGATATTTTCTTCAAATTTCAACTGATTGTATTTATTTAATTCAACTAAATTCTTTTTGGTTTAATAGTCTTTATGGGCTGAAACAAATCATGATATTAGTTGAATACGTCTGACTGTTGCTGAACATAAATTCATTCAACATCAACTGTAGCTATATTGTTCGAACGTTTTCTGGAGAAAAATGACTTTCAATGATTTGCTAAAGCATTGCAAAGCCCATCATATAGTCATCTTTCCAGTGACATGTAAATTTCAATTTAACTTGTGCACATATCTGACATGTCTTAGACTTATTTTATGATGCAATTATTCTTCTACTGTATACTAGATTGTATACTCACTAATGACTTCTCTTTCAAAAGATTTACTTGATAACTATCTGTCCATAATCATGTCAAACTTGTCTGGGGCAAGCATTGTATGGTGATTGGTAAAGGGATCTGACCGCATAATGTGATGCTATCATGCCTCTTGCTTGTTCATGTTGTGCTTGAGCACAAATAGAATGAGGGGGTGGGGAGGGAAGGGCATAGGGGTATAATAATATAGGCACCCAGTGGCTGTATTGCATAACTATATATAGGCACTTGATAATGCTATTTCCATTTTGTGATTACCCACTCCCTTGATCTACTGTAACAGGTTATCATGCACGTGTTGTTAGATCATCAACGGATTGTTGGATTATGATGTTGTTAACACAGCACTCCAGTGGCTGCATACTAGTGCTGCTGATATTGTTGAAAAGTTGCTATTTTCAGTGAAAGATAAATGAATTATCAATATGGGGAGTGCTAGGCCAAAGGACAATTTTTCCTATGTAACAGTAAAGTAATGATTAACCTTTGATACTTTTTTGGATGCATTTAGTGGACTAGCTAAAAGAGCAAAACGCCTGCTAGCTATTTCCATTCAGTAAAATGAAGTTGGATGGTGTATTGGCCATTTTCCTACAGTCTAAAAATTCTCATATGCCCTACAAACATAAAAAAGTTTAGGGACTACTTAAATGCTATTGGATCATGCTTTTACTGCAACCCTAACTTTTTTGAGTACTTACCATTTGTTGCATCCTCCTCCATGAGGCAAATAATAATAATCATCGGAATTAAGGTCGACCATTTTCATAAAATAGCTTGCTCAGTAATCAAATGAGAAATCATTGTATATTGCCTATCATTTTGCTTGAGGTGAATGGATCAAGCTGTCAAGGGCTTCTCATGGAACATCTTGGTTTGTGAGGTTAATCTATGCAAACTAATTTATATTGGTTTTGCTTCATGCCAAAGCTTATCAGGAAAGCACATTCATCAGCACTGCTAAGCAATATGGTTCAAGGAAGTGATGATAAAATTCTAATGATCCTGCATATCCAGTAGATGCCATCATTTCTGTTTATGTTGGACATTGTTAATGATGTTGGAGGTCTTGTCATTAAGGATGCTTTGAAGGGGAATAGTTGTTTTTAGGGAAATCTTTGTGTGTTCAGTATGCTTTTTTTATGATTAGCTATGGAGGAAAAATACCCTGCTACACAGTTGTTTTTCCCTGATAAAAAATTAACCATTAGAAAAAGGAAGCGCAGTCTGGCTTTCTAGTTCTGATAGAAGAATCTGTGTGGCTATGTTGTGATTTGGAGCTTTGGTGGAATACATGACTCTTCATCTCTTCTGACATGAAGCATAGGAACCTACTCTTCCTTTGTTTGAGGAACTGTTATAGGATATAAGATAATCACAATTTATGTTGAAATATTAATGCCTGATAGGTTTTATATTCCTGTGCGTTGTCAACTAGTTTAAAGAGGGGCTGAAATGGTGACGTTGTGGAGCCTTTGAGCTTGATTTAGCAACTTTGTTATCACTTTAAAGTTTGCTTTGATGAAATTTTAAATTATGCTTCAACTTGTCCTTTGAATATTAAGGCTGCAAATGTGTCAATGTGAAATCTATGTTCTTCATGGTGCTCCAGGTTGTCCAGCTTTCAAAGTTCGATTACAGGCTTGCAAACAAGTTGGGGAAAGATCTGCAAAGACTGAGATGCAGAGTTAACTATCATGCTTTAAGATTCACCAATCCAATTCAGAAAATGGGTGACACATTGATACGTCGAATGAAAGCAAAAGGCAAACATTTTATTGCCCTCCACCTGAGGTAAACTTTTAAATTTAGACTATTGTTGTCCTGGATGGTAGTTTATGCAGCGAAAGTTCTTTTTTTCCTTGTGCAATGGTCTGGCATAATGGATGGTTTCATGCACTGCAAATACTTAACTGCTTTGGTTGAGTTTACTGCAACCTGGCTTTGTATGAGTCCATATGAACTCAATATTTTGATGCCAAATGGGTTATTTGATAGTTGACATAAGTTCTAATTAGCCAAGTTGATTTGTCAGACATTGGCTACATCTTGTATTTTATTCTATAAGATGGCTTTATCTTGCTATTTTAATGTGTCCTGTTCCTTTTTTCCTTTCTAATCTCCATAGCTAAGTATACCATTAAGCTGTACTTGATGAACTCAAAATTTTTTATCCAACTGAACTTGAATACCTTGATGCCAAATGGGTTAATTGCTAGCTGACAAGAGTTTTGGTGAGCCAAGTCAACTTGTCAGACATCAGCTGCATCTTGTATTTTCTTCTATGAGATGGCTTTATCTTGCTATTTTAATGCATCATCAATCTTTTCTCCTTTCTAATCTCCATACCTAAGGCTTAGCATACCCTTAATGCTGTGCTTGATGAAATCAAAATTTTTTACACCTGCTTGAACAATTATTCTTTATATTATTCAAATATACTTTCACTGTTTTGTCTCTTCATTTTTACCCCTCATGCTCCTTTGTTGCTTAATTTAATTGAAACTCTGTAACTAAATTATGCCTTTCGAATTCTTTTCCTTTCTTACTTTGCTTAGTCCTAAATAATATGTGCTCCTTATTGAAGAAAATTTCTGAGATCGAAGGGTGTTAGTAGGGACTGTTATTGTATGCCATTAATGTGATTGTCTGCATTATTATTAATTAATGATGTTTTATTTTCACTGGACATCTAGGTGAAACGGTAACTATAATTTAAGTGGACCTCTGGACTGAGCTTATTTCCATGTTAGGAATATGCTGTTGTGGACCTGAAATTATCTCATTCACATAGTTGTATGAAGCTAGGGATAGAATGTTGAACATTCCATGGTCAGTTGAGATGCTTATTGTTGCAGATTTGAACCTGATATGCTTGCTTTTTCTGGGTGCTATTATGGTGGAGGTGAAAAGGAAAGGAGAGAACTTGGTGCCCTACGCAATAGATGGAAAACTTTACATGTAAGTAAGACTATTTTTTTCTCCTTGAACTTATCCTAATATGGCTGCCTCTTTCATGGCTATGACGTTCTTCTGAAAAATGAGCAGATAAGAAGCCCAGACAAGGAACGGAGGCAGGGAAGATGCCCATTAACTCCTGAAGAGGTAGGACTCATGCTGAGGGCATTGGGATATGGCAGTGATGTTCACATCTATGTGGCATCTGGTGAAATATATGGAGGGGAAGAAACATTGGCTCCATTGAAAGCACTCTTTCCCCATTTTCATTCAAAAGAAACTTTAGTCAGCAAGGAGGAACTGGCGCCATTCTCCTCATTCTCATCTCGCATGGCTGCTCTTGATTTCATTGTATGTGATGGAAGCGATGCATTTGTAACCAACAACAATGGGAACATGGCTAGAATTTTGGCTGGCCGAAGGTAAAGGTTGCATTTTAATGCGATTTCGATGTATGTGAAAAGTGACATCTTCTTTTTTAAACAAGATGAACACTAACATCTTATCTTTTTTTATTGTTTTGACTTGCATGTTATTCAGGAGATACTTGGGGCACAAGAGGACGATACGGCCTAACAGTAAAAAGCTGTACTCTCTCTTTCTAAACCGAGCAAACATGACCTGGAAAGCATTCGCATCTAAGGTGCAAACTTTTCAAAAAGGATTTATGGGGGAGCCTGATGAGATAAAACCAGGTAGAGGTGAATTTCATGAAAATCCTGCAGCTTGTATATGTGAAAAAGCTGAGGCTAAGTCAGGAGCTGACCCTGATTTCAGAAAGACTAAGGTTGGCAGTCAAAGCAGAAATGATACTCTAGGCTTGCATGTCAATGAACCAATACATTATAAATATACCGATGAGGTTCTGGATTGGAGTGACTCAGATGATGGAGAGGTTGCACCTCTAGGGAAAAATTCATTTAATGGCACAAATTTGGATGATGAACTGTTCATAAGCCCCGAGTATTCTTCGTTGGAAGAGATAATTTCAGACTAAAGTTTCGTAGACCATGTGAAGATTTGTATACCTAATCGATTCTTTCATTACATTCTTTTTGTTCAGCAAATTGAAAGCTTCTCTAGAGAAACATTTTGATCAACTACTGCTGTGTTACTCTGTGTGCATATGGCAACAGTAGTGTACAGCATCTCTTCTTCCATCTGAGGTTGACATTGGAGCACCAATGCAAGCCCCAATGCAAGAGAGCAGTTTGGCTATTGTGGAACTATAGTCCATACCGCTGAAGTGCTGCGATGATTTTTGTATTACTTAGGCAGCAAATCATACAAAGTTGGCAATTTCTTTTTGTATTACTTAAGCAGCAAATAATATTCCATTCGTGTAAATTTGTTATAACGTTGTGATGAGGATGTCCTGATTGGAAGCTGGGTTCTTTCTGATAGTCTAGAAGAGAACTTAGCTTTCTCATTTACTCACCAAACAGATTTATATCAATCAATAATGTCCTCTGCTGGATAATTTTTCCGATGATCTCCATCCCACCTGTCATTTTTACATCTGACCAACATTTTTGTTGCTTTGGCTCTTAGATTTACAGCTGGTTGCTTGCAGTTTTACTCTCTTTGCATTGAAATGATATCTTTCTAGAGTAGGAATGAAATTATGGTCTCTGCTTTCCTTGGCAGGAATCAATTTTCTCAAGTCATGAGCCTGGGTTAAGTGTCTGATGATTCCCAGAGACTTGAAACACATCTATAACTTGTGAATCACTTGAAATCAACTTTGATATAAATATTTGGACATTGATATGTAGCAAACCGTTCTACATGACTCGAATGCTTCTTTCATCTCTTTGGAGCCCAGTACCAATCATATTCACACCCCAGTGCATTAAAAAATACTTCTGGTGCTAATAAAATGTTGCCTGCTAATAAAATGTTGCCACCAAAGGCGACGAGGAAGCCAACCAAACTAGTTCTTCCTAATAAATTTTTATTTCAATAGGCATTGAAACGAACTCGTAACCGTTGTTGATACATGATTCTTGATATAAGAGACGATGCTGTCATTGGTTTGGTTAAATATTTGCCACAATGATCACAATCAACTCAGATCCGATAAACAATCGCACTATGCTGTCATTGGAACTCAGATCCGATAAACAAATTAACCCAGATCCGATAAACAATCGCAGCAAACACCTGCTGTGCTATTCACGATAACAATCGTATCTAACACCTGCAAACCAGATCCGATAAACAATCGCAGCTAACACCTGCTGTGCTATTGGCGATCATATCATATACGGAGGATCTTGACGAAAATTATGCAATGCTCTGTAACAACTTCTTTAATCATTGCTTAGCGGAGGAGGTGAAGACGGTGGAGTAGAATCTTGGATCGAAAGGGCAGGAAGGCGAAAGCCCGATCAAACCGACCTGGACGGATCAAATTTACGACGATTATCGAGGAAATATCGAGGAAGGGAATAAGAATTAGGGTTTAGGGATCCGACCTCGCTCTCTTCTCGGAGGCTGTGATGCCGGCGAGGACGCTGGTGTCATCCGGATCGGCTTTGACGTGGGGTTGCATCTGGCCTGGATAAAGAAAGAAAGAAAGAAAGAAAGAACGGCATTTGAATTCTGGGGTTTTGGCATCGAAGAGAAGAAGATTTTTTCACTTCTTGTGGGCATTGTAGGTCGTCCCATGGTATTTGAGGCCGCCGTGGACGACGCCGCTGGAGCCTTCCTGTATCTCCGACGATGGGAACCGGGGAAGGGACGATGCTCGTCCGACTCCGATGTGCATTGTCGGCCACCCGATCGTGATGGAGATTCGTGAAGGGACGTGATATGGATAGTGATATGGAAACATAATTTTTTTTTTTTTTTGTGAAAGAAAGCCAAGCTGGACGAATGCGTGATCCCCTCCGGTTCCGCGTGGCAGAATTGAGATCGACTGCTTCGCGTCGCCCATTCTATCCCATCCCCCGGCCCGCCCGCCCTCCTCTTCTCATTTCTACTCGAAATCTCAGCCGGATTCCGGACAGCAAATCGGCCACCCTCCATCCATCTCGCACAGCAAATCCAAAGAACACATAACCAAAAGACAAGGAAAAGAAAAAGGGAAACAAAAGAGCTCCCGCTTCCAAATGGCTTCGAGGCTCGGTTCTCTCCCTCTCCAGCTCACCTCCCCTCGCCTCCTCCACCGCCGCCGCCGTCTCAACCTCGCCTCCCTGTCCTGGGGGCGCACGTTAGCGCCAGCCCAAGCCGATCTCTTCCCCTCTTCCTCTTCTCCAGGCGAGCATCCCTGTCCCATAAAAATTTCTACTTCATTGCATGGAATTTTCTTTCCTCTTCATTCGGTGGAATTCTATTTGTTAGAATTAGAATCAATGATGTATCGGCACGCGTACTAGTTTCAGCAATGATTTAGCTTGGCTAATTGAGACTAGCCCCTTTTTTTTATTACATCATAGGTTCTCAAATTGGATTGGATGATCGATGAGAAAAAGAATTCAAGATATTGAATTTGCCTTGCATTTTAAGGATTCCATTTCTTTGTTGATTTTGTGAAAAGTTGTGTTTTATTTGGCACAGACTTTTGTTCTTCAAACGAATCACGTCAATCTTGGACCCTTGTTAGTTCACCAAATGAAGTGCGTTTTGAGAATATAATTAATTATAGTGTTCATGGGTCTTAAACATGTAGCTTAAAGCCCAATAACATGTGATTTAATAATGAAAAAATAACCACTAATATTCCATGCATATAATACACATCCATGTAACTCATAAGACTAAACAGGACTTTAATTGTGAGAAGCATGGTAAATTTCTTGCAAATCTTGATTTGCTATTTTGCCTTATTGAGGGCAGTACTTTCCTTATTTTGGAAATGTATTATCAGAATTCAAAGTTTTACTAAGTTTCTGTTCTTCTTTCAAAACCTGGATTGTCTTTAGCTTGGGACCATATTGTCCAGTCTGGTTAACTATTACTTGATTTTGTTTTCATGCAACGTTTATCTTGTTTTCAATTTGTTATACTCTTGACCAAAGTCCTTAGCTAATGGTTGTTGCTTATGATTTTTGTACTTGTTCTGCCTGTGCCTTTTCATGTATAAAGAGATAAAGATGAGAGTGAATACATGGATGGTGAGATATCTTTTTTTTTAAAAAAAAAGAAGATTTTTTTTCTCTCCTCAGTTGGTTTCTTTGTGAACGACAATACTTTGTCTTGTGCACAGAATGCTAGCTGCATGATACTTGAGATTCCTCATTTCATGGCCCCATTATGAAATTTTAATTCTTGGGATCTCCTTTATTTTTATGTCAAAACAGAATTCATCTGCGGAATATTTCTTTTAATTCTGAGATCCATTCAAACATTAAGAAATCTTGACTCTTTTGTACTACATTGCTTTTCAGGCAGTCACTATATGCCATTACAGGTTATATGTAACACACGAACAGTAGTTGCAACAAGTGTGTCACAAGGGACTCCTGTTAGGCCAACAAGTATATTAGTTGTTGGTGCTACTGGAACTTTGGGTCGGCAGGTTGTTAGGAGGGCACTAGATGAAGGCTATGATGTTCGATGTCTAGTGAGGCCTCGGCCAGCTCCTGCTGACTTCCTTCGGGACTGGGGTGCTATAGTTGTCAATGTAGGTTTCAAATTTCATATATTTTCTGTCTCAACTCAAAATATTTTCTTATCTTTGTTCTTGACAATGATAATAGATTAGTGCCCTCTCAATATTTTAAGAAGCTTTTTTTCAGGGGGGAATATACCTGTAATTCATGTTTATATTTTAAAAAAGTTAACAACCTTTGCAAACTTGAATATGTGTTATGCTTTTAGTGCAAACTTAAGTATCCAGAAGTATATTTTGCTTTTTGCTGAAGAAACACGGAGAGGCAAATGAATGACCTAGGGTGGTTTATCTTTCACTCAATTTTATGTATGGTCAAACTTGAGTACAATCTTACAATGAACCTGCTTTTCTGTTTGTACATATAAAAGTCAGATTAACAGTGTCAGTAGGAAAAGGATAATGTGAATCAGATTGCCTGAAATCTTACACCAGTGTGCCTTATCGTCTTTTGGATGTCACATATTGTACCATCTGTATAAGCTTGTTTGTTCTTTCAATTTATGTGAAGAATAATTAGTTCTTAGTTGCTAGTTTATCAGATGTGATATTAACTATTTAAATTTTTTCCTTAAATTTGTTAGAAAACCAAAAAAAGACAAAGTCACCTTAAATTCATGCGGAGTTCTGCATTTACTTTTTATCCCTTAAACTAATGCTGAAGCGTGTATCTTCATACTATCTGAACAGGGTGATCTCAGCAAACCAGAGACTATACCTGCAACTCTTGTTGGTATTCATACAGTAATTGATTGTGCAACAGGACGGCCAGAAGAGCCTATCCGCATGGTACTTTGTTTATGCTTACCTCTATTTACTTGGTACTTGCTAGAAGCATTTGAAAAGAACATTCTTGTAAAGACAATATTACATCCACATGCATGTGCAATATCTCCTATATAAATATAATTTTTTAAAATTTTTATCCTTCAAATTTTCTGATCAGCTGTTACAGAGGTCCTTTCTCTTGACGAGCGCATGGATGTGTATGCTGCTCCTTTTATATGACTATCTTATCCATGGGAAAAAAAGAGGGTCTGAATTGATGAAACTCAAAATATATTTTCTTTCCTTATGGGACACTTCCATTCAAATGAAAAGATAATGTAAAAAATTTTAATAGAATGTGGATAATGAGCCACAGATTTTAGTTCTGATAAAAAAACAGATAATATGCTATGTTTGAATTTTTGGAATATAAAAACCTTGATACGTTCTATTTCTCTCTTTGTGAGGACCCATGTTGGTGTGTCTTTGATCCCACATTGGTTCTATGCTAGATGGATTTTGTGTACTTATATAGGTCCAAGGAATCCAAACAATACCTTTGAGCTAGTCTTTTTGAGTGAGATCTTGGGTCATTACAAATAACTTTAGAGCAAACTCACTCCGTAGCTCATGCAAACTTGGGGACATTATAGCCTGGTTTTATTTGAGGCTGACAACGGGCTGATTGTAGTACTTGTGATTGGATTTTATTGGATTTGAACTTGACGAAAATATTAGGGTCTAAACAGAGAAAGTATGTGAGGACCTATTTTTGACCTGTCTTGGTGTGTATTTAGTCCTACATTAGTTATATGCTAAATAGATCTTAAGAACTTATATAGGTCAAGAAATCTAAATAAAACCTTTCAGTTAGTCTTTTTGGTGAGGGCTTCTAGGTCATGACACTCTTTACCTTATTTTATTTAATTATTTGGTTGTTCACCCACAAAAGGATCCTCTTAATTTTAAACAAGATCTAGGCAGGTTTTGAATGTTAGAGATATTGTAAGTCAGGCTTTTAAGTTGCCAATTATGGACCTTGAAATATGACTAGTACATGGAGGTCTGAGTAGCCCCTCTTCTAGAACTTAAGGCTTCTATGTCCACTAAAGCTTTTTCATATTCTTGCTGAAACTAATCTACTTATAAAACTGATGAAGAAATGCAAACTTTGTGGTGAATGAAGCTTTTGCATATCTTTTTCAGGGAAAGCATGTGAGGACCTGTGATGGTGTGTATTTAATTCTACATTAGTTACATGCTAGCTAGATCTAGAGTACTTATATAGGATCAAGGAAATTCCAATAAAAACTTTAGACTAGTTTTTTTGGGTGAACGGTCCTAGGTCATCACACTCTCTTATTTTATTTAATTATTTGGTTGTTCATCCATAAAAAGTTCCTTTTAATTTTAAATAAGATATGGGCAGGTTTTGAACGTTAGAAATATTTTAAGTAAGGCTTTTAAGTTGCCAATTATGGGCTTTGAAATATGACTAGTATATGGAGGTATGAGTAGCCCCTCTTCTAGAACATAAGGCCTCTATATGCGCTAAAGCTTATTCATGTTCTTGTTAAAACTAATCTACTTATAAAACTGATGAAGAATTGCAAATTTTGTCGTGAATCAAGCCTTTGCATATCTTTTTGAAGGAATGTATAGAAACAAATTTAGGGTTTGGTCATTTCTGAGTCCGGTTCGACTTCTGCCCCTACTTCATTTGATGTCATGGTTTTCCATAAATTTTCTGCTATTATAATTTAAGAAAAAAATATCAATATGATTTATAATTTGAAGATCAATATTTGCTAAGGGTACATAACCATTGTGAAGCATCATTTGCACACTCCTTTCTTATTCTGACTCCCTTTGGGCTAACTAGGCAATAGTTTTAAGCAATTTATTTAACCGACCAATTTCTACTTCAATTCTTTTCAATCTTTCTATTGCTGTCTCCTTTTGGGTGCTTTGTTACAACATAATGGATTTCTTTTCATGCTTTTCTGCACCTATAAGCACTCATTCCATGTCTACATTGGGCTATGCTACGCATTGGCAGTACTGGTATATTATTTTTTTTTCCCTTTTATTAATTATATTTCATTGATATCGCTAAGAATTGAATGGCACTTGTTTGGCCTTGGCCCATTCTGATCAAATTTTATATTTAGGTAGATTGGGAAGGAAAAGTTGCTCTCATACAGTGTGCAAAAGCCATGGGCATCCAGAAGTATGTATTCTATTCGATCCACAATTGTGATAAGCATCCTGAGGTTCCTCTGATGGAAATCAAGCACTGCACTGAGAAATTTCTTCAGGACTGTGGTCTTAACTACGTAATTATTCGGCTATGTGGTTTCATGCAGGTATTATTTCACATTCCCACACATACATCTGAACATGGTCTTGGATGAGGTTTTGCTTGACGGTATAAGTTGATAATTATTTATCATTTAAGCTTGAGTTGAATCACTAAAATCTATATAAAGTATGGAAGGATAGTTGCAGAAAAGTTAGAAAACTAAAGCTCAGGTCACAAGGCAACAGGTCTTGAATGGCATCATATCTGTTACAACGTCTGAGAAGGTTAGGTGCAAACATGACAACATCCAAAAATTTGCTTCACTTAAATGAAAACCTATGCTGCTGTTCCTTGAATTTTTTATAACCATGCAATTCCTAACAGATATCCTGCCCAGTTTGTAGCATATGAACTGCAACATGACTTGGCATGTGGTTTTTTTTCTTCACTGAGATCTTGGCTGAGATGCTGGTAAGTATCAGTGCTGGATGCTTACCAATACAATAAAAAAGTAAAACATTCATCTATTTTTTCCTTGGGTACATAAAATCTATAAAACAATATGTCCAAGATATTGGTTGATATAGTGTTCATAATATTGGCCAAGGAGATGTAATATCTCTTTACTATCTTTTCTGGTCACCAAATATTAGAATTAGTGCTTACAAAAAAAATGTCCTTAAAATTGTAGTCAATCTTGTTAATTACTATGTCAGCTGATATTTCTAATATCTTGGCCAAGATATATTGTCTGAGATATCTAGATAACTGAACCATATAAAGAGTAAAGCTTTTTCTTTTTTTTCTTTTTCTTTTGAACAGTAAGGTGGTAATATGCCACCAGTAGGGTTGGATCTTTGAACCCTACAGTTCAGCCAGGGGCATGTCCTTTGGAGGGATGTGCCTGCCATCACACTCAAGTAAAGCCTTTCCTTTTGTCTGAGATAAACTGAGATTGTGAGGATTGCATAGTTCAAAAACCTTGGCACTTACTATAGATTATTAAACACTTGATATTGACCTGTTTTAGACTCATGATGCCATTCTTATCATGAAGCTTACATGTGGAACCAACAGTCAAAAAAGTTACTGGAGAGTTGAAGATGCCCAGAGCACTTGAAATCAACTGCCAAGACAGTTAAAGATTTCAAAGATGTCCTAACTTGCTATGTTCATGCATGTAACATTTGAGGGTCTCTGCCACTATGGATTTTGTCTGCTTTCTATCAGAGTTCTATCTAAATAGGTCACTTTGTTAATTTGTTATCACTTCAATGATGCAATAGGGCCTAATTGGGCAGTATGCCGTGCCGATACTGGAAGAGAAGTCTGTGTGGGGAACTGATGCCCCAACTAGAATAGCTTACATGGATACCCAGGTTCTTATTTACTTATTTGTTTACCGAATTCTTCTTTTCATTGTTTGTAGAAATAAATTGGACTGTTATTCATGAAGATGTTTTTTTTTTCCCCATGCATTAGTTAATAAATTTGTTTATGTATTCCAGGATATAGCTCGACTGACATTTATAGCCATGCGCAATGAGAAAATTGATAAGAAGCTTCTAACATTTGCTGGACCTCGTGCATGGACAACCCAAGAGGTAATGAAGGATTTGTTATATTTTCCAGGACCTTAGTCATTGAAAATATTGATGATAATTCATACCAATTGGTTTATGATATGCTTTGTTTGTCTCCTCTTTTTTTATAGTTAACTTATATGCTTTCATCAATCCAATTCAGGGGCAAGACTCAAAATATTCTAAAATTGTGAAACAAGTATATCACCAAACCATAAGGGTCTTGCTATCCAAATGAGAACTTTCATTTGGTTGGTGGACTAGAGAGGAGGAGAGCATTAAATTTATTTATTTATTTATTTATCAAGGGTTGGTGTGGGGGGGGGGTGGGGTGTGTGGGGTAGGAAGAGAATGACTGAAATTCAAGTCTTGCACAGTAAGAGTGCTTATGCAAAATAATATGATTTAATGTATTACAATGCAGAATAGTTTATTGAATGTTATGACAATCACAATATTACATGTATTAGCACCAACTTCATATTTGCAAATGTAAACAATTAAATTTCATATTTCATCAAGTTGAATCTGGATTTGATCCTTATTCCATGTTGCTTCCTATCAAGCCTCATCCGCTTACCCATAAAGCTTATCTGTGTCATCATTGATTAACTGAACGAATATATGCCCATCTTTTATAGGCTTGACAGGTGTCCATGAAGCATGAAGGTTCTTGAATGTTTTCTTAAGCGGCTGTGAGCAGAGAACTGAATCTCTGTGTAACAATTTGAATGGATAGATATATTCCTCCTCTCTTCCAATTGTCTAAAGAATGTTCCTTTGTTTTCAGGTGATTACATTGTGTGAAAGACTAGCAGGGCAAGATGCAAATGTGACCACTGTCCCTGTTGCAGTCTTGAAATTCACCCGCCAGCTAACCCGGTTTTTCCAGTGGACAAATGATGTAGCTGATCGATTAGCATTTTCAGAGGTAAATCTTTATATCAACTTTCAATTTTTGGTAATATTGACTGCAATGGCACCTGCAATTGCTAGCAACCAATAGAGAATATTGTGAACGAGACGTATGTACTCCTAGAGAATTAGCTGATCTCATTATCTTTCATTTTGAGATGTTGGATTTTTCTTTTTTATGTCCTACCGAAGAGGCCTTGGTTGCGCCATTTCATTTGAATGGATATATTTGTGGGTTATCGCTGTGCTTAATGCCTTGAATCTCTCAATTGGTGGGATTGCAGGTCCTCTCAAGCGACACTGTTTTCTCAGCTCCCATGACAGAAACATATAATCTGCTCGGGGTGGATCAGCAAGACATTCTGACCTTAGAAAAGTATTTGCAGGACTACTTCACCAATATCTTGAAGAAACTGAAAGATCTAAAAGCACAATCAAAGCAAACAGATATTTATCTATGAGAAATTCAATTCATGCTACAATAATGGAGTCGGAATGACAGGTCAAAGCTACATGCACTTCTGAGCCGTTCAAAAGAACTTGATGGTGCAAGTGATTTATTCTTTCTTTCTGCATTTTATATGCAAATTAAAATTGTTAAAAGAAAAGTAGTAAGGTCTTTTGATATGAAGGTTAACTTGTCTATAAATATCAACTGTTTGAAGTAAAAGTAATCTGGATTTCTATCCAAGCTGATTAAGATACGAAGTTTGCACTTAGATATAATGCCATAAGACCTGCTGGTAGAAATTCAGAAGTGAAGGCCACTGGGGGTTCATCACATCCCCTTCCAACTATTAGTGATGTGGTGTTGGGTTGAAAAGAAAGGTTGCAGAAAGGAAATAATGTTGATTTTTTATCTTGATGTTTGTTGTCATTTTCTATGACACAGGTTCTTTAGTGACTGATCTGCTAGTTCACCCCATGCTGAGCACATAGAAATAAGGTTTCAAATTTTGGAGGGATGGTAATGCATCTCCATCCTGTATGTTGGGACAGGACTAGGTAAGGACAAGAGAGGATATCCACTTGCAAGCGTCAAGTGGTCGGACATCTCTTTTCATGGCAAAACAGAGACAGCCTCATCCCACAATATTTAAAACCTCACATGAAAAACTGGTTTGAAGGTTCTCTGATAGATCATCTAAGATTTTAGTCTTAAAACTGTAAACATTTGGTTGTGCAGGGATGAAACTTTAGGTGGCAAGCAGTGTAACTGGGTCTAAATCTGCAATGTACTATATCCAGGGTTGTCAAAAGTTTCAGGTAGGACCATCAATGGACTACAGTATGCATGAGCTTGACCTGAGCTAAAACCACCAGTGTTAGGCTTGGCCTAACACTGGACTTCAGTTTTACCTCTTTGTTTGGCTAGGCTGTGATAGGTCTTGCTTGATTATGCGAGCCTGATTTCGGAATTTGGTTGAATAGGCCCGTTGACACCTATGCCCTTTTTCAATTTACATGAGCTGTATTCAGATTCTAACCAGCTGGGCCAGAAGTAGAGGAGGATAAGTTTTTCTAACTGCTGCTTCCAATGTTATGTTGTCCAAGAAATCCAGAAATTTTATGCTACAAAAGATGATGTTTAAAAAAGAAAAATAAATAAAAGGCAAATGTTTGAAGATAACCCAGTCATGCTAACACAATCACGCAAACAATTTATCATGTAAATTATGTAATTGCTTAGGGGTATCCATAACCAAAAACGATTTTTTTCTTAGTTCATCTATGTGTAAGAAAATGCCAAAAATTCTTCTCTTCTTTCAATTATTTTTCTTTCTTTATATGCCTTTAATTTTATCAGTATTTGAACAGAGCCCCAACCAGCTAAGAAAACCTTTTCCCATGTTATCGAAAACCACCACATGGCTTCTCATGCCAAATAGCGAAACATTTTTTAGGATGTCAGTAGTTATATGTCAGACTTGAACAATATAATTAGAGTATTCTACATTTTATCATTTTATTCAAGTGCATAACCATTCACAAGGTGATTTCAAATCTCATTAAGTATCCATTAAATTATTGGTTGGCAATAAGCCTGATTACCTTTGGCACGTATTGGTCATGTGAGATACACATATTTCTTATTGCATATATATGACATTGAGGCATTCTGGTTCAAGTACCTGGATACAGTCAATTATACCTTTTTTCTTGAGGAATATGGCTGCAATCCACCTCTGATCTCATTTAATGAAGGAAACAGGGATAACCATATGCAAATAGGTTGACATTGTTGCATGGAAAGATTATTTATTGCACTAGTGCCTAAACATGTTATCTGACTCAAGAACAGCTTCTGATGCCTTCAGCTGACTCTGTACCTTATACTTAGGCAAAATCTATCTTCCCTTATGGACAAGCATTTGAAATCTCCCCTATTTTTGATATTTTTGTAACTAGCCATTATTTCCATTGCTTCACAAGAGAGAGTGAAGTAAGGGATGCTGATTTCCTTATCCTGCATCCTCCTAGCTGCCTCTAGCAGACAAACTTAACAAAGGGGGGATGGAAAGCTCACCTGCCATTTTTATGCTTCAGATTAGGAGACATTGGGAATTTTTGGCACCTCACCCCTCATACACTGTTATTGAAAGGCCTTCTCTGAGATCGGATCTTGCTGACCCTTTAGGCAAGCATGCCGTACTCCTCTCTTTTCATAACTGGACAACTAGGCCTCTCATGACTACCTTTACTCTTCTGTTGTTAGTTTAGTACACAATAATGTGCATCTAACACCTGCGTGTCTTCCTTTATGGCTACACCTAGCAGGCTGCCACCGTGACCTTTTATGGCCTAATAATGCACCCGACAAGAGTGCAAAAACTAAATAATATATAGCTGCAGCATCCACATGATTAGAACGACTTAATAGCATAAGTAGTTTGCATTATTTCTTGTAGAACTAAGTCAGAGGTCTTTACGAATCCAGTGCACAACCTTTCTGATGACTGCTTGATCAAAATAAATATGTCTAAGGTAGGGAAAATTAAAATGCCTAGCAGCAAGTCATGTGGCACAAGTTCCTGGGAATACAGGAAAACTGTAGAAAAACAAGGTGGTCGGAGTTGTCGTGCAATTATATTCTGACAATATACTGAAGCCAGATGAGAAAAGCATTCCAATGAAAAATCTACCAACCAAGGAAATCAAGTTCTTACCATTATCTAATTCTCCTTGGTCTTTTGCTGGACCGGTATTAAGAGTTGAGAAAGAATTTGCTTATTAGATGAACAACTCTCGCAACATTTAGTGGAAGTCTTTCAGATTAAAATGTAACTGACGTTACATTTGAGTAAGCAATAAAAATTTGTTGTTTATCAGAAAGGGAGAAGAGAACAAACCAAAAAAGACTGGTGATTGTTGTCAGAAACAAAAATAATGGCCGATGGACAACATAGAACAATCAGTGAAGCAACTGCCAGAACTATGAGGAAAAATGTACAATGACTTTATGGATTTCGTGTGGCATTTCTTCTGACCAACCATGGGAAACTGATGCGAAGAGGTAAAGAAATAAGAAAGTTTCATTTCAGGACAAGTGAAGCTAACATAGACTAGGAATCAAAAATCCTCTACGAGACATTAGTAACCAGTTCACTTGATAGAATATAGTTTGATCTTTGGCATCCATATTGTGAAGCTAAGAAACTATAGTTAAAAAAAAAATGTCCCTAAACAAGGACATATAATCTCTTTTCAGACTTCAATTCATGTACATAACAAAATATAAGAAAAAGCCATAGCCAAATTCTCAAAAATGTGGATGCTAGTGATGGAGTTTGTATAGGTACAAGGGCTGATGAGATCTAAAGACTTAGGATGTTAAGAAGAGAAACTCTGTTTTGTATTAGCCCCCTGTAGAGGCATTCCAATTCAGTCTCGAGAACTTCCACCTTATCCTTCAGCATCTCCAGTTGATCTTGTGCCTTCAGTACCTTCTCATCATCAGCATCTTTGCAGAAAATGCAGTCATATGAAAGGTACCATGAAAATTCTCCATTCTCACATGCCACCTTCCTCTTCTGCAGTGCTTTTGAAACAAAAGACCACTTGCTAGCCTTTGTTTTTGGCCTCAACATGGAAAAGAAGAGCAATATGGTTTGGAGGAGAAAGAGGGCAATCTCTCTTGCTCCCATCAACAACCGTGCCGCCATTGATGAATCAGAATCCTTATCAACAGCAGAACAAGATAGAGATTTGTTATGTATTTGCTTCACATCCTTGAATGATCTGAAGCAATGCTCGACATCCTTTTGTGCCATCTTTCCAAAGCGTATGTAGGCGTGCAACTTGCTCTCCATGCTTGTGTCTCTCCTTCGAAGGGCCAGCTGAAGGCCCTGAACATGCTCTTTCATTGTGGCTAGCTTTTCTCTGAAGGTGCTGCACAAGTCCAACACCTTGACAGACTCATCCAATTCATCTTCCAACCATTTCTTTTGATGTGGATGGTGGAACGCTTGTTGGCTGCGAGGCAAGTGAAGAAGCTCCTCGATGCAGTCATACAAATCTCCAAGCCTTCTCAATCCATTGCTCATCTCCTGGGGTGTAAGAGAGGATGAAGCCACACTAGTCCTTAGGCTGTGGAGCTCTTCCTCAACCCTGAGTGTAAGGGGATGAGAACTCGAGGGAAGGCTAATGGATCGAACATGGCAAGATTGGTCCAGCACCACAGCAGAGCAAGCCATCTTTGCCTTGTCTGCTGTAAAGCCGCTTTGAATTATATGATGGTTGAAGATAGAGAAGGAAGGATGAATGTTTGGATTGATCCTTGAGCTCCCCCTACTTATAAACCAGCACCTATGGAGCAGATGGGGAGACAAGAGGAATCTAGGCCAGATAAGCTCTGCGAGTGATGCCCATGGCTTGAAATGTGGATCATGTAATGGTTTCTCTGGACAGGCCATATTAATTTCTCCTTGTTTATTCTCCATGCAACATAGGCTTATGAGCTGGGAGTTGTGCAAGTTGCAACACAGAGAATCTTACTCTATTAATATGAAATGCACGAGTGTTATGTCTGCCTGCCATCCCAACACCTGATCTGATCGCCAAGACATCCACCATGGTGTGTTAATAGGACTGAAACACTGCTTAATAATGCAATTGCGAACAACCGGACAGAAGTACCAAAACTACAGAACAAATAGCATCAGTGTCAATATGATTGGGTGAGTAAAAAGCACAGTTCGTTGGGTAGCTTAGCCTCCCTTAAATCGTTTTTCCCCCCTCTTCGCGAACAACGCATCAGGACTAGATGGAACTTTGCCCCAACGAGTTTTTGGATGCTCTACATGAGCTTAGTTTTGATGTGTCGCATGCCTGGAATGGTTGGAACTGGGAGGCCCATTGTGATCTCCGCCATGGATGCTCCAAACGAACTGTAAACTATCAGAGAATTAGAAAGTTTTAGGTTTCGGTTTTTCACGGACTTCTTGTGGGGCATGATATTCCTGTTTGCGTTGTGCAATTTGGACAGAATTTTGTCACATCGTCTTCAGTGACAAGATGTTAAGGTAAAGCTTTTTATCCAAACCATTACATGTGATAATTATTTTTACTCTCCAATGATACACCAGTGTTAAAAAAAATGTTACATGTAATTTTGTTACCTGAAAATTTTTTAATTTCATATAATTACAGTATGATGTACATTCCAACTTAAATATAGAATAGCTCTAACTTATACCATTAGCAACTCCTTTAAAAAGTGGATTATAACGATGGGGTATGTATGGGAATCCATATTGATGAATGTTTAGTCTCATATTAGATATGTACTAAATAAATTTTAAATATTTATATAGAATCAAGGAGCTTAGTATTTTTGGATAAAGTTCTGAGTTATTATAAATGGTATTAGAGCAAAAATTTAATTCATGATCTATGCAGACTAGGTGGTATTAATGTAAACCGATTCTTTGAGACTAATCGATTGGATTTGGATTTGAATCTTTAATCTGGTGAGAATGTTAGGACATAAACAAGAGAAGCATGTGAAAGCTCATGTTGACGAATGTTTAGTCCTACATTATCTATACATTTAATAGATCTTGGGTATTTATATAATATCAAGAAGCCAAAAATAAGCAATGTTATCTCTAGTCCTCCAATGCTGGCCTCCAGTTTGCAACTATCAATTTTGACTTGAGTAGCCTCTGGGAGGAGCTGCTAAATGCAAGTGGAATGTGATTAACAACAGATTAGTGTTTAATACATTCTTCAAGTTGTTTGAAGTCAATTCGGTTGAAAGAGTGAGAAATGCTTGTTTGATTTTTCTCCCTGTTCATAATTCCAGCTATTCGGAACAATGTAAGAAACTTTTTGGAAAGTGGATATCTGACTTTAGTTTTAAACAGTATACAACACATCCTTTCTTTCAGAGACTCAAAAACAAAATTGGAATATCTGTAGATCATCAGCAAGTCCTTAAAATGTGGATACTGATTATGGTTTTTAAATGTGCAAGGGTGGAGATCCCTAAAGGCTGAGGATGTTAAGAAGAGAGACTCTATTTTGGATTAGCTGCCTGAATAGGCATTCTAATCCAGTCTCAAAGGCTTCAATATTGCACTCCAAAGCCCCCAACTGGTCTTGTGCCTTTTGTACCTTCACATCATCTATATCCTTGCAGGCAATGCACTCATAGAAAGTAGAGATTGAGAAATCCACACTTTCTGCTTCATTTGTATCCTCATGCTCCTCGCAAGCTACCTTCCTCTTGTGCAAAGCCTTTGAAACAAAAGACCATCTGCTAGCCTTTGGTTTTGGCCTTGCCATGAACAAATTAGACAATACTGACTGTAGGAGAGAGATGGTAATCTCCCTTGCTTCTTTCAATACCTGAGCCTCCATTGATAGATCACAATCCATTTCAAGGGCTGAAGAAGACACAAAGCTGTTATCCATTTGCTTCAATGATTTCAAGCAATTCTTGGTACCTTTCTGTGCCTTCTTTCTGGAGTGAATGTAAGCATGCACTTTGCTTTGGATAGTAGCATTCCCTCTTCTTCGGAGAGCCAACTGAAGGTCATGAATTTGCTCTTTCATGGTAACCAGGTTATGCCTCACAGTGTCACACAAATCCAACAATCTGATGGACCCATCCAGCTGCTCTTCCACCCATTTTTTGTGTGGAAACTGAGAGAGGACTTGCTGGTTGTGTGGCAAATGAAGAAGCTGCTCAATGTAGTTGTGCAAATCTCCAAGCCTTCTCAATCCATTGCACACCATCTGGCCTGTTAAAGAGGATGAAGCCACAAAGGTCCTTAGCTTCTGCAGCTCTTCTTCAACTTGGAGGGCAAGGGGATGGGATCTGGATGGCATGCTGATGGATTGAAGATGGCAGCATTGGTCAGGCAACAGAGCAAAACCAGCCATTTTGGCTTTCTTTGCAGTGCAGCTTCCCTGAGTAGATGACAAGAGAAAAAGACTAGAGAAGCAGATGATGCTTAGGGTTTGGTTCTTGGGCTCCCTTGTCTTATAAACTAATGTCTTTAGAAGATGGGAGACACCAAGAATCCTGGCCACCTATGCTTCTCATTTGCTATCAATGTGGATCCTGAGTAGCAATGTAGCACTTGTAACTCATTTCTGAGGCCTATCATAAATAATTTATTCCAATGATTTAATGTACAACACACGAGTTCCCTCAAAAAAAATATTGTAGAGCACTCAAGGGCTATTACCGACTGTCTCCCCAACAACCCTTCAGGTCAACTCTGTTGGCCTCTGTTGAAGATTCCATGTGATCTCTATATGGTTTTGCAGCAGTTTCTCCAAGCAGATCATGCACATATCAACATATTATAACAATCTGGCTTATAATAACTGCACTTCTCTCCTTTCAGGAAAAGAAAAATAATAATGATGCTTTACTCCATTATAAGTGTTCATGTATGACACCTGAGGATCATATGCCTGCTTGTCTCCCCAACATCCTATCAATCCATAACCACATCCATAATGATAGTCTCATGCATTCATTCATATCCAAAATTACCAGCAATGTAGAGACCAGGTACATAGCAAGAAACAATAAATAATATCAAACAGCACCAGCATCCACATGTTTGCAGTGTCCTCATGGCAGGTTTGATTAATATTCCACATGTTCAGATAGATCAAATGAGAGCATCCACTGTCTCTTGAAAAAATAAAAATGGTCTGGAAACAGTGAAGCATAAAATAACTATATTTATTTGCCTAGGTTAAGATGCCAATAAAGTATTGCAAGTGTCTTCGCTATCGCGAGCATGCAATAAAGGAACCATAGGTTGTAATAGAAGTAATCTACCAGAGCTGAGAATCCCAAACTCAATTTCAGTTTTGTATAAGCAACTCCTGATTATTCTGTAAATTTATTATAAATTATTATGGCTTTGTATGATTCAGACATGGGACATTAAGCCTTTTTACTGCTCACTTTTCACTTGTCACACATTTTTTCTAGTTCTTTGAGACACTTTCATACAGCAGTTAACACTGCATCTCATTTTGCTCTCTCTCTCTCTCTCTCTCTCAAAAAGACTGCATCTCATCTAGCAAACCTCTGTCACAGGGAGGAGCTGCCTAACAACAAGATTGTTGCGGATGATACCATATCTAATTGGTAATGCAAGTCAAAGTTAAAAACTAAAAAGTAGGTAAGCATTAGAGATAATAGACTCGAGAAAGGATCCGGAGAAGCTTGATATCATTTCAACAAGTTTTAGAGCTTCCAGGGATATAAAAGAGAAATTACAATATATTTTTCATTGTTTATCTAAACAATAGATTGTAACATCAGAAAGGGAGGAGTAAAACAGATTGGGTAGAAAATTGTGCAGCAGCCACCTAGAGCATAATAATGCCAGTAATAAGTAGACGAATGAAGAAACAAAAAAGATAGAATTAACAAATGTGGAGGGGGGTTAAGTACAGTTAAACATAATTTGCATACCATCCATAAAATACTTAATGTAATGAAGGATTTTGCAATGAATTCTTACACAAAAGCTGAAATTTCTAATATAATATTTAACATCTCATTTCAACCAGAATGTTGTATGGAATATTTCACTTTATGCACAAAATTTTAAGTAGTGAAAGTGATCGGCAAATCATCTAAAATGTAGATATTGATCATTGGCATGCAAGGTTTGATGTCATATTTATAAACTGAGGATGTTAAGAAGAGAGCGTTTACTTTGGATTAGGTGCCTGAACAAGCATTCTAATCCACTCTAAATAACTTCAATATCGCTCTCTGATATCTGCAACTTGTTTTGTGCCTTGAGCACCCTCCAATCACCTGAATCCTCATGTCTTGGTTTGATGATTTGTCTTCCTCTATTTATAAACCAACACATGCGGAGAAGTTAGATGAGGGATACACCAAGAATCTTGGCCACCAAAGCAATCTACTCTTTAGATGTCAATGTGGGTCTTAGCTTGCAATGAGAATCTTGCAGCCATTTCCTCATTTATCCTTCTTCAATGCTAATGATGGGGTTGACCTCTGACATCTCTTCATCATACGTAGCTGTTGTGTTATAATTATTAGCAGCAAGCTACCATGCAGGAGTGCCATATATTTAGTGTTGTATCCAACCTTGAGTGGCCGCTGCCTGATGCCAGAAATGGATAGATGACAAAATAATTGGATGGCTGTTAATCAGAGCTTGGCACAGCCTAGTTCTACTCTATATTTAAGTTGAATATTTAAATTCAAGTCCAATCCATTCTCGTTGCAATGATCTTTTGGATTTTTGGATCAGGTCACAAAAAATCCATACATGACCACAAAAATACAGAGCAATCAGTTACTTAACTACATTCTAACTTGTTTACACCAGTCATCACTATTATGGTTATACCTCTCTCTGTTTCACAAGTGAAGGTTTCATGTCCAAGACTTGGATGATGTACCCCAGGAATTTGAACCCAATTCATTAATACAGCGTAAGGTTCCATTCCTTATATTGCATAATATAACATATTTTGACAAAATCAATCATCTGACAACCATATATAAGCTATGGACAAGACTAATTGATGTTGCATTCTTTTACAGTTTTAATCTACTTTCTTTGCTAGCAGTATAGGATGTAAGACATTCATTGAAGTTTGGAGTTCTAAGAGGCGTTTGAAGGATCTTGAACCTTAAGGACGGATGGATGAGATTGCAACAATTACTAAAAGCACTTATGTAAATAATGGATAATTCAGACTATGCTATCTTTACATTGAGTTGGACAATAACCAAAGAAAAATTCCAAGGCAATACATATGATATCCCAACAAACAAGTGGAATTTTTTTAATTTCAACATGTATTCCTGTCAATTGTTTTCTCTATTATTTGAGAATTTGCAGTGGGATGAGCTCTTGTAACGACAGTGAGCAATTGAATTGAAAAGGAGAATTGATGCTAATCAAATTAAATTATTTCCTTTAGTAGGAAAATAATGGTGGTGGAGAAGGTGTTGGTCAATCCAAATGTATTTCATAGGCCATGTAAATTCAATTGGAATATGATCCTCCATAGAGATATAGCATTCATGATATCCTACAAGCCAATAGAAGCCATTTTAATTTCTAAGAGTGAGGTGCATCTATAAAATAGTATTCCATCAGAAGATCAGAAGCATAAGTAGAGGATCTTTTCAAATTTTAATATCTGATTTTAATTGTAAACATCATACTATACATCCTTGCAAGAATACAAAAATTGGATTTACAAGTCATCAGCAAATCTTTTAAAACTTGGGTGCTGATGATGGTGTTTATATGGCTACAAGGGATGAGGAGATCCAGATAGGCTGAGGATGTTCAAAAGGGAGACTCTGTTTTGGACTAATCGCCTGAGCAAGCATTCTAATCCATTCTCAAGACCTTGGATGCTGATCTCCATTGCCTTTAAGTGTTCTTGTGCCATTTGTACCTTCACACCATCAGCATCCTTGCAGGCAATGCACTCATAGAAAGTAGAGAATGAGAAATCTAGGCTTTCTGCTTCATTTGTTTCCTCATGCTCCTCACAAGCCACTTTCCTCTTGTGCATAGCCTTTGAAACAAAAGACCAGAGGCTAGCCTTTGGTTTTGGTGCTGCCATGAAAGAATTAGACAAGATCGATTGTAGGAAAGAGATGGTAATCTCCCTTGCTTCTTTCATTATCTGAACAACCATCAATACATCAGAATCCATATTGGTGGCTGATGAAGACTCGGATCTATTACCCATTTGCTTCAAAGATCTCGAGATATTCTTGATATCCTTCTGTGCCTTTTTTCCTGAGCGAATGCAAGCATGCACCTTGCTCTGGATGGCTGCATCTCCTCTTCTTCTAAGAACCAACTGAAGGTCTTGGATGCGCTCTTTCATGACAACCAGGTGGTCTCTCATGGCAGCACACAGGTCCAGCAACTTGAGAGACTCTTCCAGCTCGAACTCCACCCATTTCTTGCGTGGAAATCTGGAGAGGACTTGCTGGTTGTGTGGCAAGCGAAGTAGCTCCTCTGTGCAGCTGCACAAATCTGCCAGCCCTCTCAATCCATTGCACATCATCTGGCCTGTTAAGGAGAATGGAGCCACACAAGCCTTTAGCTTGTGCAGCTCTTCCTCGGCTTGGAGGGCAAGTGGGTGGGATCTGGATGGCATGCTGATGGACCGAACATGAGCAAAGCCAGCCATTTTTGCCTTCTTTGCTGTGTGGCCTCTTCGGATGTATGACAGAGTAGAGAAAGGATGATGAAGCTTTTGCTTTCAGTTCCGAGGCTCCCATTGCTTATAAACCATTGCAACCAGAGATGGGAGACAGCAAGAATCTTCGCCATCCATGCTTCCCATGTGATGTCAATGTGGGTCTTGGCTCGCATTGCGGATCTCGTATACATTTCACCAAACAAGTATCAGACCGACCATTGACTTGTAGCCCAAATTATTGCACGCACGAGGAATTATTGCTCTGCTTGTCTCCCCAACCGCCCAGGAGGCCAGCGGCGACTGTCTTGATGAACTTGATCAAATCCAGACAAGGCCTAATAATGAAAGTTAGAAACAATCCAACAACCAACTAAAGAACAAGAACAAAGAAGCATATGCAGATGTTTGAAGGTCAGCTCATAGGAAAAAAGTTAGAAGGCTAACGATGGATGCAAAACCCAGACCACTGTTTATATTTGATTCTTCTGTTCTTGATTGACAAGTCCAAGACCAGGTCTTGTCATGTGTTATAAGACAATAATAATTTGGGCCTTTTACAAGAATAATGTGTCAGTAGTTCAACGAATAACCCTGCTGATGGGTCTGCACGAAAATTTGTAATTTTATAACAATAAATCTGTTAAGAGTCAAGCCAATAAATGTATTACGTTACTGTCAGTTTTACAATAAAACATGTAATTGAACTAAAAGGGTTAAAATTTAAGAAATATTGAAAAAAAAAAAAAATCATACCTTCAATATTTAGCTTCAATTATAAATTTTAAATTTAAATTACATGATGCATTAGTAATATAGAAGAAATTTATAGTAATATAATGCTCAACATGAAGAACATTAAAGATGAAATTATTGAATTACTAAATTATATATATATATATATATATTTGATAAAAGGTTCTTTACTTTAGAATCAACCCTAAATAATAGTAGTGAGAGTGATACTGATAAATTATGAAATGTTATTATTTAAAAATTAAAATCTATAACTCCATCATGTAATAAATTATTTTTTTTATTTAAGTAATAATTTTATAATTTTTTTAATTTAAAAAGAGTTAGATAACTTTGATTTTTTGGATTGTTGGAAAATAAATAAAAACAATTATTCTGTGCTTACCACCATGGCTTGTGATCCATTAACTCCTCCAATGTCTACAGTAGCATCGAAATCCTTTTTCAATGCAAAAGGCTAGATACTTAAAATAATCGAAGGAGACGATTAAAGTCTAACATGATGGAGATGTTTGTCTACCTAAAGAATTGGTATGATGCAAAGGACAGACCATAAGGTGAGATAAAGGATGAAGACGAAGACTTTTCTCCGAACAACTAGAAGATAGGAGGTAGAAGATAAGATCAGTAACCACAAAGAAAAAGAGGACCGAGGAACAAAACAATGGTACATGTGGCCCATCACAGTCATGATGGTGAAATAAAAGAAGTAATCTTGACAGGTTGAGTGAATAGCAAGCCACAAAATAAGATATGTACATTTTTTTATTTAATTTCTATAAAATTTGTTTTAAGTAATTAAAAAATAATAAAAATAATAAAAATCCCTAGTAGGTTGTTCTATCGAGTCTAGTAGCCTAAAGCTCAGGCCATGCCAAACAAAAGATGAGAATGAAAACTTCTCTTCCAACGACCAAAAAATCAAAGATAAAAGATGAGAGGAGTGATTGTGAAAAAGAAGAGGACTAAGCAATATAGTAGTGGGATAACGCAACCTTGATGGTAAGCCATCTGCCCACTCATGAACAAAAGTGTGCAAAATTAGTTAAAAAAATCAAAAAAAATACTTGGCTTGTTGGGTTGATATTAAAAATATTTTTAAAAAATAATTAGGTCATGCTAGCGGGGTGGCTCATAAGTTATGCTAGGCATGGCACATAGTCCAGCATGTATGCCGGCCAAGCACGACATGGCCTGCTTTGGTCCGATTGGGCTATGGGCCAATGGGCTGTGCCAGATTGCTCATCCTTGGTGTTATGGGCTGTGCTGGCATGACCTCTAATGGTAGCCATACTGAGTGAGTTAGCATGATATGCTAGCCTAATGGGCCAAGACTTACAAGGTTTATGAGTAAGGCCGGGTTCATCTTCTATTGATCCAAATTAGCCTTATATAATATATCAATTGGCTTGGATTATAAGTCAAGTTGAAAAGTAGGAGATCTAAATCCCATTCAAAATTTAGTTCAGATCTAATTTTCGAATTCAATCCAACCTACACTCTTTAGATACCGGTTGGATTGAATCTAATTGGGTTGGCATTGGATAAAGTCATTGGTGGATCTCCTGAGCCATTTGCAGGCCTACGCAAGAGCATGGTGTAGGTCGGATTTTTAGGAATCAGGTTTTAGATTTGTCAAGAATTGGGACCCCAATAGAAGCAGCTCGAGATATAATGCCAATAGTGGGAACAGGCTTGGGTTTGAACCCTTGAAGCCCACAATGATCCCAAGGTTATTATATTACTCTCTGTTATATTTATATGGGCATCAACCGCTCGTCTACTCTCAAGGAGGCAAGCGAGGCATGTTTCAATCGGCCAGCGATGGGGCATGGGAGGTTTGTTTTCGGATGGATGCCAGGTATGAATGAGTGGCTGTAATTAAACTTAAATAATATAAAAAGAGCTATTAGCACCTATACATACATGAATCGAGAATAAAAGATAGTTGTTCATGTTTAAGATAAGATATATGACTGCCATCTAAATATGCACGATACTTTATGATACAAAAATTATGCTATAAATGATCTTGGTTTTTTTTTTTTGAGCTTATAATATAAAGTTTCGAAGGAGAGCCTTCGTCTGATGTATGAAGTTTTTTTTTTTATGTTGCTCAAACATAAGTGTATAGTTATGACCCTCTATCATATTTATATCAAACCGAAACTTGGCATTCCGCGCTTTCATGTCCCAAGCACATCAACACTGTAAAAAATATGAGATTTGGTATTGATATTGGGATCCTTGTGTATACAACAAAATCAAGTGGATGGCACTAGAGGATGAGATGGGCTGAATGGCATGACTAAATGGGCTAAACTAGTGGATTAATAGCCCCATTCAGGCAAGAAAATTAGAAAACGAATGAGTTCCATCGTTTTACCAACTTCATCCATTTCCACTATTAAACAAATTGTAAAAAAAAAAAAGATGAGCACTAGGTTGTAGTTGAAGGACTCATTTGATTAAACAAAAAAAAAACCAAAAAAAAAAATTTGGATGATGAATTTTAAGATTAATTAAAGTCCAAAACCTTAATAATTTCGTTAGAAATTTATTAGGCAGTGGCATAACAGTTTTTACATGCAATTTATGTGATTAATGCAATTCTGATGACCAGTTATTAGCACTTTCTATTAACTTGTGATACTCCTTGCAACACGTTATCAAAGTAACAAATTATTTAGATTTATTTCCAAGTTCTAACATTATATACAACATTATTAGCAAATAAACGTATTATGTTCCAATTTAAACGTTGACAAGTTCTTCCCCCCTTTCCAAGATTTTTCAGAGACTTCTTCCAGGGAAATGGATCTCGACGGATATTATTCTGTCCATCCGCTATATAAATATATTTCTATACATTTGGGGGTTCGGTCCCCTCGGCGGCGTTCTGCGGGTTCCGGTGTCGCCGCGAGAGCTTTCTTGGCGAGTCGCGACCCAAATATTTAGCTCTCTCTCTCTCTCTCTTCCCCCGTTCCATCACCTCTCGCTTCAGCGATGGGGATTAGGGTTTTCTCTTTGCTGGTCGCGCTTCTCCTTCTCGCCTCGCCGATCGTCCAAGGTTTCTCTTCGCTCTCTTTCTTTGCCGATCTCCATCTCCCAATCGATCCGGTCTTTCTGGTTCTTGCTTTTGATCTCTGTCCATCGCGATCTCTCGGGCAATTTGGTTCTTGTTTCAACGTCATCTATTAGGTTTTCTGTTCAAGAAATTTTACGATCGTTCTAATAGATTTTTTTTTTAAAAAAAAAAAAATAATTAGCTGTTTCGTTCGTGTTAGATCTTATTATTATTTGATGTCTGTTGTTATTTGAAGAATAAGATCGTCAGCGTAGGAAGATGGTAGAGAAAAAGGTTGCATGAAAACACTATACGGAGAGAGCTTTTAGTTATAAAATTGATCTTAAGAGTAGCCAGTAGCCTTGTGAATGAGAATATTGATTACTACAATACTTTTGATGTTAATTCGGTTTAAAGTGGTTATGGATCATGAAGATGGAATGAAGGAAACTGAAAGGTCGATGAGCTAGCTGTTCTTGTTGTGTTTCAGGATGGCAGTTCATTAGGACAAAATTTTGAGAAATGCTTCCATATTTGACGATTGATTCCTCTTTAGCTCGTGAGATATGAGAAATACATTGCATGCCATATGCAATTTATTCTTAGAAATGGCTTTGATCTGGAGAGGCGTTGCATTTTCAAGGAAGGAGGAGTAGTCTTTAATGGAAGTAGTGCGATGGGAGATGAAGCCTTATTCCAGTTTGCAAGTTGTGGATCAGAATTAGAGCCAGTGGTGATACAAGATCCAGAAAGCCAACTTTAATGTGTTGTTTGATAATTTGGATGAAACCAAACTGAAAAGGGAAAAAAAATGCTAAAACTCTGCTATATTCCAGCCTGTATTGTGTACAACCACTTGAATTTTGTCTAAAGTGTATAAAACAACAGTGATCTGAGATAACTGTTATTTGTTATATTTTGGTTGTTACTTTATTCTCAGTGATGGTAGGATCCTAGTATTTTGGTTTTAATCATCCACACTCTGATGGTTTCTCTTTTTTTTTTTGTGATTTTTTTTTTTTTTTTCTAATTGTGAGAGTATTATTCTTGCTTTTCATTTATAACATATCCTTCAATTTGTTCCCCAGTTCTGAGTGAAATTTTTTTGTGATGTTTGAGATAGTGCTTTTCTTATTTCTTCATAATGGTCAGATAGCCTCTTCTCCTTTTCTTCATTGTTTTGTATGGTCTTTCCCATTTCCTACATATTGCACCAGTATAACTTCTCCTTCATTAAAATGATTTCATGGGTTTATTGTGGCCGAAGGACAAAAGTGTTTGTGACTAATGTGGTCTGTTAGAGCCTTAGAGGCATGACCCCATTGGATCTTTTAGAAAAAAATATAATGCTATAGATCTGGCCTTCGTTGAAAGGCATCACTTGGAGTGAGGCCTAAGTGATGCCTCCATATGTGCTGTGCTTATGTAGATGGTTTAACAGCTTTTAAGTGGGAAAGGCTTAGCCTTTCTTTTTAATTTCTGGATCCCACTTATGGGGGAGTGGTTGTCTGGTACACATTAGCTTCTAAGTGATTAACCACATTTATCTACTCTACCCTTTTATTTAATTGATGTGCACATACAGAGTCTGTGATAACTATTTCTGCTTCAGAAAATAAACTGGAATGCAGTTTTATTGAGAATTTTTAAATTAGAGTCCTAAGTAAACTGCTTGGTGGAACTCTTGAGCACTTGAAGTCATGAAAGAGGGTGTGGCTGACTGCTTTGTATTTGCAACCCTTGTACTTACAGAGAAGAACTCAAATGAAATGTTTCATTTTCTGATTCTTCTCTTTTTTTTTTTTTTATCTATGAGCTCTGAGAGCTAGAGCTGGAATTTCTGCCTTTTTGATTATGGAATTAATCTTTAGAGCTTGAAAAGTTCTCATCTTTGTGCTGAAATTTCATTTTGCAAAATGAAATTTATCTTAGATTAATTCTGAACAGTGATTGTCAGATGAAATTATCTACTACACTTACAAGTAATTATATAATTTGACCTAATCTGTACTGTCCATAGCTCTTTAATTTTGGTTCATACAGTCACGTCACTTGTAAGGACACTGTATCATTTGCTTTAAAGTTGACTGTAAAATAGAACTCTTGTGTGCTTGACTCTATAGGTTCACTGCTTGTTATGCTCCATTTCATTGACTGCCTTCTACTCTTCCAACAGCATCAATTAGTCAAGTATGAGTCTCATAAAAATCACAGCAGTAGTATATCTTTTATAGCTCTATGTGGTCCATCATAATGATTTTCACTTTGGCAGTTGCGAGATGTCAATCAGAAGCAAATGCAGATGCAACTGAAGTTGTTGAAGGGGACAATCTTGGCATTGTTGGTGATGAGACCCAACTCTTTGTTGATGGAACCTTAAGTCCAGCTCCTGGAGTCAGTACAATATGCGTATTTCCAAAAAATTCTGCTAAATGTAAGTATAATTTTCATAAAACATTCAAAATAGTTAACAATGGCCATGTTGTTGTTGCTGTTGTTCTTATCATTATTTATTATGCCATTCTATGGTTTGAAACATTTCTTTTTCCTGTGATTGCAGTGGTTCAAGCAGGAGAAGTGACTGAAATTCTGGTTGGCATGCATAATGAGGGTAACTTCATAGTGCAACTTGAGTTGCTGTCAAACTATTGACCTTTCATACTTTTCCTGCTTGTCTTCTTAATTCAGTTGTTTTGTCTCATTCCTGTATCATTGTTTAATACATCATCTGTTAGATATTGTTAATTATATGCTCATTTTATGTATAGATACCGACTTAGCTCCTGCACTTTTAGATGATAAGTATGCTACTTTTGACTAAGTCTCTCTCTCTCTTTTTCTAGATTCTATCATCTGATCGATATGTCTTTGTATATCTTTTCTTGATTTTGTTGTAAATTCTGACATTCTCGATGTTTTTGTTTAAGTTTATATAAACCGTATCTGTCTTTGTGAAAATAATTCAAAATCTAAGAATTGGTGATTTAACATGTTAAGTTATTTTAGTAAAGGGATGGCATCGACAATAAGTTATCTTGTTATTGTTGGACAGCGTGAGGGAAGAAGCATGAATGGAATTTTTTGTGGGTTTGCAATTAGATTATCTTTCACAGTAGACCCATGGTCACACATATTCAGGCAATCACTGATGGAATGATCATAATGACCTCATTTAGGCATGCTTCATGGTTAGGATGCTATATGTCTGGAAACTAATGGTGCATTTTGGGATTGAGTTAACCTAAACACCATTTTTGTGTTTGCATTTTGACTTTTATTTTCTTGGCTTAGTTGTGGTATTTTTTGGTTGACCATGCACATGTGGGCTAATGATCCACGCATGCATGCGTATGTCTATTGGTATATAAGTAGGCTTTGTGGATGTTGACACCCCTGCCTATGTTGCTACATGATGCCCATGTCCTCTTTTAGCTATTTATGATAGTAATTCTCCACTTCAGCATTTAGTATTTTGATTGCATGCACTCATAACTATTTGCTGGCTTGCTTTCTAAAGATATTTCTAAAGATGTATAAGAGTAAGGCTTTGTGAAAGCTGATGCCATTACTTATATTGACATGTGTTATCTTTGTTCTTTTTAGCTATATATGGCTAGATTATGGCATATGTGATGCACATTTAATTTTAATTTTTTAAACAATGAAATTTATGTTAATAAATAAATAATAAATTCTAAAGTAAAGATTCAAATCTTCCACTTTATGGTTGGTAGCCACATGCTCTAATTAATATGGCATGGGAAATTAAGATAGCACGCATGATGGGGAATACAGGGTTGAGAAATGCAAATGGTTAGACACCCCTCACGCACGGTCTCATTAGATGCATTGGCATTATATGCTAAAATAGATAGTTATACTCTTCTTTCATCAATCATGGCTTAAGTGCTTTGCTAAATTGTTCATGTAAGAATTCATAAAATTGTATGCTTTAATAAACCTTATTTAGTTTCTCTGCTTTCACTGTTCGTGACTCATGTCGCTTGAGTTCCTATTGTAATAAAATGGTCCTGTAAGTATTTACGAAATTGTATGTTTCTTCTTGAATTGAACCATAGATCCTTTCTATATAGGAATTCATGAAATTGTAACTTTATTAAACCATGTCTATATTCTCTACTTTCACTCTTCGTGTCTCTTAAGATCCTATTGTATTAAAATGGTTCCTGTAAGTATTTATGAAATTGTGTGTTTATTCTTGAATTGAACTATAAATCCTTTCTATATAGGAATTCATGTAATTGTACTCTTTAATAAACTTCTCAACTTTCACTGTTCGTGTCTCTTAGGCTCCTATTGTATTAAAATGGTTTCTGTAAGTATTTATGAAATTGTATGTTTCTTCTTGTATTGAACTATAGGTCCTTTCTGTATAGGAAGATCAGACCATTGGCAAAATGGATAGGAGAACTGGGCAAAAAGTTCAATATAACTCTTTATACTTTTCCAACCACAAATTTATTTTAACTAGAGCATGTGTTTTCAAATTCTCTAACTCAATTGTGCATGTTTAAACACTAGTTTCTCTTTGAGAGTTGCTAATGTTTATTGTATTTGGTGGTTATCATCTTATGCTGTCCTATGTCAAACCGTTGTCGTATAGTGGTTTTTATTTTATCCTATGTTGTTCTTTATTGAACCCTTGTCTTACATTCCCTAATGGGCGATTATTATCTTGATGAATACAGGTGAATCATCTTTGGATGTCATAGCCATGCATGGTAGCCTTCATCTTCCTTTTGACCATCACATGTTTGTCCAAAATCTTACCATGCAGGTGAGGTGCATCAAGTTCTAAATACCTGTTTTCTTGCAATTTCAGTGGAATTGGCATGCTTTTCTCAAATTTAGTTCACTTTTGATCATTGAATATATACTCTTTCTTTTTTTTGTGCCTATGTCTGATTTATATCTTCTACGACTTTGTATTATCTTTTGAAATTAAGACTCATATTAGTTAATTCTTTGCCACCTGGAGTTTTATGGTCCTTTTCCTTCATGCTATCATGATTCTAGAAAAGCAAGTAATTCTAGGAATGTGGGTTTCACCATTTTGCTATTTTAGAGAAGTTGGTTGCTTGTTTTTTTCCCTGGAGAAAGTCTAGGGAAAAGTCCTGTACATTTGCCTCTTGGGAAAGAAACAAATTGAAGAGAGTTAATCCCAATCAATTTTGGAGAAAACAATTAATGAGCTAAAATTTAAAGCATCAAATTGGAAAGTGACATGTTGTTTAATCTATAATTAATTATACAGTATTAGGGATTAATAGGCCTTAAAACATGGATTTTTCTTTTCTCCATTTTGTGAGGGAGGAAAAAAATAAGAGATTCTATCTTCTTTCTCAGAAAAGTCTGGCTTGCTTACATACATATATGTATACACATATAAATGTTTTTCTTTACCCATAATTATGTACATGTGTGAATAGAAACTATTTTCTACACTAAAATAATATAAGTAGTTTACTGGTGGATAATTTTTCAATCATTAACAACAAAAAGAACAGGAAGAAGAAAATAAATGAATCATGCACAACAATGCGTTTTTTTCCCCTTTGAGGTTTGAACTTCCAACAAGGCATCATATTGTGTTGGACGGATAAGGTGTCAACATGTGCATATATATAACAAACGTACATTCTTTTTTGAATTATAATTATAAATGCACCTAACAAACTTTATATGGATTTAGAATAAATTTATATGCAATCTTTGACTTTTATCTCAGTGATCCAATCACAGTATTTGTGCTATCTCTAACCATAAGGACTTTGTAGCAGGAATCTTCCACCTAAGAGGCTGAACCTGCTTCATAATCTCTTAGGAACTCAGTTCTGCATCTGCTTCCTGTTCTAAATTTTTTTGAGAGACTTGCTTCCCCCTGCCTGCACCCAAATCATCAGAGTGCTGTTTTAATTGTATATGAGGATCAAAGTTCATATTAGCTGTTAATTGTCACTTATAACTTTGTCATTCTTTAGAGATTGCCTGAGACATTACTTGATATGTCGCCTCTACTTACTGATCCTGATGTTTTTGTGGAGTTACAAGTGGAGTTCAATCTTACCATAATATTCATTGTTGGGAAAAACAATTTACCATCATAAGTTCTTTATAGAATGACATGGACATTATCATTTTTAACCTTGAAGTCCTTGCAGATAAAATCCAACCGCAGCATTGCCTTTCTGTTGGATCAAAAGCTGCAGAAATGTAATGTTGACCCATAACCCAAGCAGTTGACTTGGATTTTCAAACTTTATAACGGTTGATCGAAACCAGCTGGTGAGTGAGGATCTTATGATGCTCATGCCAATCCAGTGCTAGTGCAGTCATATGGAGATATCAGTTTATCTCATATTCACATGCAATAAACTGTGTGCTTTGGTGCCTAAGAGACATGTTCTTTTAGCAGGATTCCATGGGACTAGGCCTCCTGAAATCATAAGATCTTATATTCTTTATAATTTGCTTATTTCATGCTGAGAATAAATTTATATATGGTATCGTATCTGTTTTGTGCAATGTGTATCTATAATTCTCTTCTTCTAAGTCTTGATTTTCCTTAAATGTCATGCCTTGGTTGTCAAATACATTATTAATATCAATCATTCTATCCATTGCCTATCACAGGAGTTCTTCAATGCATCAGTGCCAGTTTCTGCTCAAGCAACATTCCCTTATAAATTTGCTGTCAGCAAATTCTTGCAGGTAGTTGCCAGTATATAGCAGTTTCATTTCTCTTGATTTCTTGCCCACTGGAATGATCCTCGTTTGGATTAGCAACTATCTTTTTTTGAATGAGCATGCCTATATTGGATTCATTTGCATATATAAGAGATTATGGTGTAGTTTTGAGACTTTACCAATATGTTTGTACTGCAGCCTGGCTCATTTGATTTAGTGGGTACCATAGTTTATGAGGTTGACCAGCAACAATATCAGAGTGTCTTCTATAACGGTACCATCGAAGTTGTGGAGGCTGGAGGTTTTGTCAGCATAGAGTCTGTTTTCCTTTTTACTCTCGGGGTTGCCCTCATTGCCCTTGTCGGATTGTGGGCGTATGGTCAAATACAGCAATTCTCAAAGGTAAGTTTCTTTTAGCGAGTTCCTTCATATGCCTTAAAATCTCGGCTGTGATATCAGATTGTTTAATTAAAGAAATCAGATACTATATGCTGCTTAAGGGTAGATGACAGTGATTTCACATGGAAAAATTCATGATGCAGTTTGGTATACTTGATCCATATTAGTGCTACAAGCCGACAAAATCTCAGCCAGATGGTTGTAGTTGCTGGTTACAACTTGATCATTAGTGGCTAAAGCCTGTGCTTTACAAATTCCTTTTCTGGTCTTGCTAGCTATTTTCTGTTTTGGTGGTTGGAATAAATTATGTTCATACACGTGCATGTCACATAATGTTTGCTTGTGTTTGCATGCACGTGAACATAAGTAACCTACTGTTGGTGGATTGGTACACCTGATTCCCACTGGGGATTCTATGCTGAAAAAGAATGGGTCCATTCTTTTGGACTGATGCATGGGCTGAGACATTATTGCACTGTAACCTTTGGTGCATTTGCTATATATTTGTCCGAATTAGTATCCTTATATTGTTTCTGATGTTTTTCGTGTCATTATTATTGCTATTTGCTGTTAAACTTATCTGCAATTCTGGGTGCTGCTGTCAAAGATGTGGCATAAGTCCCAAAAATTCCTGCAGTAGGCTTATGAGACCATATTTTTAGTATAACTCAGACTTGTGTTATTAACTTGCACATAAGAACAAACTAAATCTGCTTGTAGGAAACAATTGTTGATGACAGGCCTGCTTACTGTTTGATTACTATTAGTACACATCTTTTCTGTTCTTCAAAAATTTAATAATGGATTTAGGTATCTACTTCTCGTTTAGTGTTTTCTGTTAAATTACTATCTAGTTCTTGCTCATTTAGTGTAGTTGTATATGATTAGATGATTCTTATGTGCGTATATTATTATTCTTAGAAAACGAAGAGAGCGCCTAAGGTGGAAATAGGTACTCGAGCAACTGGTGCTGACATGGACGAGTGGTTGCAGGTGAGTTATTAGATGCCATGGTATCAAATGAATATTCCTTTTGGCAACCATCCTGTGCTTAGCTTTTCGTTTTTATTCTGTTCTCACACGTTTCAACACCTGCTACTTTTCTGACAAAGTATTGGTGTTCGTGGTACACATTTGCTGTTTGCTCCACACTTTGGTTTTAAGCCTGATCGGTGGTTCCGATACATCCAGATGCAAATGAAACATTTTCTTTTTTCGTGTGTGCATGTTTGTTGTTCAGGGAACTGCATATGCTCAGTCACTTTCAAACAAGTCAAAGAAGAAGTAGATTTCCACGTGCTCCAGGGTTGTGTCTATCCTATAATCCAGCTTTCTAGAGCAGAGCAGGGAGATGAGGTAGATTCTGACAACATGGTAGTTTTCAGGCTGTAGGTGAGAAACTTTTATGTAAGTGCTACATGAACATAGCTTTAATATCAGCATCTTGTGTGCTTATTCAACTGAATTTATTCTGTACTACAAGAAAAACATATTTTGAGAAAAATTCAATTTTGGTGAAAACTATTATTTATATATTATGTATTCTTAATGGTAAAATTGAATTATCATTACTTTCTTCAGCATTGCATAATGTTGATGTGATCTGTTCTGGACATGCGTACGTACACTGTCAGATTCTTGGTTGTCTCATAATGGTTGCAAAAATTCTGTCCAGATCCAGGATATGGTAAACTTCTAACGCGAAATTTACCAGTCATAGAAGTTATCGTATATTTTTAAATATTATGCTTAGCGGGAAAATATTTAAAGAGTCAAATTAGTGAAAAGATTATCTTCCACATAGAATTTATGCCACAATATACGCTCGATAACTTGAGGTAAAAATTTATAGCATGACAATAACACTTATGGTATTGTATGATTTAAAATGTGGAGTAATAAAAAGGGGTAACAATATAAGTTGAGTATAGCAAAAACAACAATGATATGATGAATGTGTCATGAACCTTTTTCAAAACAAGATTAATTGTACAAGTTATAATCAAGGATGGAGTAGTGAAAGCCAATCAAGATATTATGGACATGTACCAGATAGGTTTGAAGAGATTTGCATGAGAAACAATGCTTAGCCAATCAAGATGATAATGGCATGTACAATATAAATTTGAAAAGATTTCTATGGAAAATAAATTTTAAATATTTATTAGAAGATACAAAGAGTTGAGAGAAAGATCTATATTATATTATAAAATATTTAAAAATAAGAATATTTCCTCTTATTTTGTCCTAACATTTTTTTATGAAAATGTTTTAAAACTTTATAATATTTTATTCAAAGGAAAGGGAAACTAGACGGGAGGATAACCTCTTCCTTACAATCGCCGTGCTACGTGTCCAGTATCTAATCTCTTTCTATTGCACCTTCACATCGCTGCCTAAGTTTTCTTTTTGAAAAGTCCACACCCTCTTCCTTCTCCCTAAATTCACTATATTTTAAGGGGGAAAAAAAAAAAAAAAATTCTTTCTCTCACGCACAAACATACCGAGAAAAGCAGAAGGAAAAAAAACCCCAACCCATAAAACTTCCCCCTCTATGTGCAGCCATCCCGTTCCCTCCATTATGAACGGAAGTTTCTCTCCTTCAATAAGTACTCTTTTTTTCTTTTTTTTTCTCTTTCTTTTTTCTTTCTTTCTTTCTTTACAAAAAGTTAGAAGGGAATATCTAACTTGTTTGTGAAAAATTAGATGGCCTCGCTCGCTCATAAATATTAGGTATGTACTTATTGTACCATTGATGGTGCCATCCACTCTCTCAATTGGGCAATTTACAATTGAATTACAAGGCCTTCTTATAAAGTGTAGAGCATAAAATCATAAAAAAGAAAGATCCTGAAATCCCTATTTTCACCTGATCTCTCTTTGATCTCTCATCTAACCTCCTCCATGTCTTACTTCTCCCTATCTGTTCTAAAGCGAGGGCCAATGCAGAAGATATCGTGATAGGACTGGCTTAGCCCTCATCCCAATAGTTGCAACTCCTCTGCATTAATCAAGGAGAATAAAAAGAATGACTACAAGTAATGCTATGCCGGATCTGTTTATTGCAATAAATAAGCTCCCGAAAAATTCTTAATGCTACAGGGGGCCTGTTTTTCTTGCACTAAATAAGTTCCTGAAAAATTCTTAGTAGTGCCACATGGTAGGAAAAGATTGGTGTAACTTGTGCTGTTTTCAAATATGCAAGATGGATGATCATCAATCGTTAAGTTGAGCTCTTGTTTGGATGGTACCACATGAGCAAAAAAATACAAGTATGACTTCTAATGATGTCAATCTTCATTTCAAAACCCTAATAACTCAGCCTTAATTTCACTAGCTTTAGATTGACTTATGGAGAGCAAAAAAAAAAAAAAAAAGAAAAAAAAAAGAAAAAAGAAAAAAGATGAGCTATATCTTAGAAAGAATATCCATGCACATACATATGTATAAATAATCTTAATTTTTTAATAATAAATACGGCTATATAAATAATTATAGACTTGCAATACTCAAGAAATTTACCTTTCAACATAATCAGGCTTTATATTTCTATATCTATTATTAAACAAAACCAATACAATGGACACACCATCAAAATAACTATTCTAATGAATAATGATTTTAAGTATAATTTATCATGATTAATTTGTTATAATTAGATTCTACATGTTGGTGTACAAATATAATCAATTAATCCTTTTGACTTTGGAAGTGATAGTCACGTTTCGGAATAACCAATAATGCCGCATTACTTTCCATAATAGAGTAATCGATAGTGTTACATTTTTTATCCATCACGAGGTAATCAATAGTATCATTCTACTGCTAATGATAAGACAATAAATAGTGCCAGATTTTTCACTCATAATAGGCCATTTGATAGTGTCACAATCTAGCTCATCATTGACCATCAATGCTATCGTCTCTCTATATTCTATGCTTAGTACATTAAAATGTGAACTATTTTCACATACCATGCATAATCAAGTAAAAATACATAAGTCAAGATCCACACAAGAGAATATACAAGAGAAACCCTACCTAACTATGTAATAATTATAATTCTAAATATTATTAATTGAACATATTTATCATGCTTATATTATTAAAATATCAATGACTATTACAATTCATGTACAATCATGCTCATTCATATTATAACATACATATACATAACATGAATTTACACTTCTAAACAAACAAACATACAAGAAAATTCTTACCTCTACTAAAAGTAAAATTTAATCAGATATGCTGGTTTAATCCACAATCACACCTACAATTAAATTAAAATCAATATTTAATATAGCACAATATGAAAATTGTCTTTCTCACTAATTTGAAATAATTAATTACTGATTTTTTAGTTTTTTAAATTTTAAGAGACCATCCCTTCAGCCTAGCTTTTCTATAGCCCATCCTCATAATTAAAGAAAAAGATGGACTAAAATTTTACCTGGAATAATAGGTCATATAGAGACCCTGCAGATTAATTATCCTTAGTTAAGAAAAATTATCTTAGAAAAGAGAAGATATTAGCATTGTAAGCCACAGATTATAGAGCACCTTATGAAACCCTTTTTGTGGTCAAGCTAAAGGGAAGCAAAAGGGAAAAGTGGTCTTTAATTCATTGGCTATGTGGAAAACACAGGTGGGACCCAAGTAGTAGGCTTTGGCCCACACTTTCGGAGAGGAAAAGATAGAATGCAGAAGGTTTCAGTGTAGCCGATGGTAGATCAATGTAGGTGGAGCAATCGACAAGGAATCTTATTTGGAGGAGTAGAAGAGACAGTGGTCGAAGGCTCAAAATAGAAGGAGAGACGGGGTTGATCAGGGCAAGGGAGGTGGTGGCAGTGGCGGCGGCGGCGGCATTCGATTGAGGAAGAAGATGAGATGTGCAAGGGATTAGGATTTTGGAAAGAGTTTAGAATTCTTTCTTTCACCTCCTCGGAGTCCTCTTGAGTTTGGACTCCTCCCGGGATCTAGCAATAATTGTACCCTCTGTTTCCTTTGGCAATCGCATGGCTCAACTTGGCTCTGCTCGAATTGACTCAGGCTGAGCCTCACAATTTGATTATTTTGCTAATTTGTATCAATAGACAGCATAAACTTGGAAACTAAGGACTAGTTTGGATTAACTATTATAAGCCAGCTAGTAGCGGTTGATCTTCAACCGTTGATTTAAGAGTATTTGGCAACCAGCTGATTGATCTAGCTGATAGCTATTGACCTTTCAAAAACTAGCTATTGGGAGGATCAACTAGTTGAAGTAGCTATTGGCCTCAATAATTATTTCAACGGTTAAAGTAAATATTGTAAAGATATAAATACTTCTATCAATTAAATCAAATTCTATCTTTTTTTTTTTTTTTTTTTTTCAATCCTTTGCTTTCCGCTATTTTCTTGATTCCTACGAGCAATTTTTTCTCTCAAACTCTTTACCTTCTATTATCTCCTGTATTCCCATAAGTATTAAACGGATGGCTGCCTCGATAAGCCTCATAGGATACTTTTATCTTCTTCTTTTTTTATTCTTTTTTTTTTTCTTAATTCTCTCATCAATCTATTTGTTTATTTATTATTGAAGTTGATCAACATCTAGATTTTGTGCCATGATGTATTACAAAATATGAAGGATTGCCAACAAAATGAGAGCCATCAAAATAGTGGATTTGCTCAAATGATTGCATTATGTGATAAATTGCTTCTAATTTAATAAGAGCAAGAGTTCAATATTACGATGTTTTAAATTTACATAAATTAATTATGTCATTTATATTTATGGGCATAAAATTGCTTATTTATCAATTAATGTTTTAAGTTTTTTTTAAATTTATATAACTCATTGAGTAAAAAAAAAAGAAAAATAATGCATTATATTTAAAAAAAGTTATTTTTATTGGCCATTTAATACCTTATCTTTAATAACTACAAGAGCTCGATCAAATATTTCTGTAAAAAAATAGCGAATAGCTATCAGCTAATAATTATTAGTTATCAAGTAACTCACAACAGCTAATCCAAAAAGTATCTAAATTTTTTCTCAAGAATAAATGGGATTTATATACAAAGATACAGTTGTCGGCAATGTTTAAAAGTTTGAGACAATATATCAGTAGCCTAATAACATTTGAATGTATAGTTTTTAGCTATGAATTATTTATTTATTTTATTTCCATAATATTTTATTAATATTGGGCAATGAAATTTTAACCTACCAGCTACTTCCAAGGCACTGCTCTTAGCCCATATGCAAGTGAGAAGTGGTAGCATTCTAGGATTTTTTTTTTTTCAAAATAAAAAAAAAAAAATATATTGTTGTTTTTTTGATGATCATTATTAGCTCTTATAACTAGAAATAATTTACACATGGCAATATTTTTTATTACTGTATATAATATTTAAAAATTCCTTCTCTCTTTTATTTAATTTTCTTAACTCCCTAAACAGCCATTCCATTGTTTCGACGACTGTTGCTTAAAACTACGATTAAGCCGATTAAGCGCAAAGAACCCAGCAGAGATTGGAGGAGACCAGGTTTAGAAACTGAGGTCTTCTTGTCTTCCAGTAGAAGAACCATCCCCATCGAGTCTAGTCTCTAGAGCTGACTCGTCCATGATGAGGTTCGACGAGAAAAGTAGAAGCGAAGACCAAACCGATGAAGCCTGGAATCTCTAGATTTCGGTGGATTTTTGACCGTAGCGAGGGGACCCGTTGGTGGAATACAGCGATTATTAGCAGAAGACTTGACCGAACTCTTTAGAAAATATCTCTGGAAGTCTTCTTAGGTAGAAGAGTTGAATCAGTCTACAGAGTGGAGGTCACCAAGTTCTGGTGGTCAGTCAGCAGGACTCATGGAAGAGCAAGCACCACCAATTTTTGAGATGCTGCATCCTATGCAGCATGAGAATTATGACCTCAAGCAAGACTTGGATCTCATATTACATTGAGTAACCAACTGTTACCAAAATATCTAACATATGTTTGATAAATGCCACACTCCTAGCTGCTAAGACCATATTGCTTGTTGTGAATTGTTTGTTGGTGGTATGACTAAATCAATATTATTACATAGATAGAAAAACTCACCATGCCCAAAACTATTTTTGGCTACCAAAATTTTAATTTTGTGGAGTTAATAAAGAAAATCTTATTATTTGAATTTAGATGTTCCATGTGATGTGATGATGATTGTTATTATCTTTTATATTCATTTATTTTAATATCATAATTGAATTGGTAATATTTTATATATAAGAAATATTACTATGATATTTGTAAATTAATAATATTCAATTTAACAATATAATCATCAAGCATCAGCTTAAACGGTATTAGCTCTCGGGGGCGAGAGTTGATTATAAATAGCATTAGCCTGTAGCTTTCTGACTTAGTGGAGCTAGGAGCTTAGATCCTATTTTCTAGGTGAGGTGTAGGGTAGGCTGGGATGGGATGACTTGGAGTTTAGATAACCGGCCCTTCTCTCTCTCTACAATGGAACAAATTTTTTTTTTTTAGCATGTTGTTTTTATGTTATTCTTTCTCTACAGTTGAGTGAAATTGATGTGAAAGATGGTATTTGCACCAAGCTTTCACTGGGGCCATTCGGGTCTTATATATATTTTTTTAACTGGCCAGATCCAAGCCGATTCAACCTGAATCCAATTTCTTCTAATTCATAAAATATAAATTTTATTTTTTTTACTTTAATTATTTTTATAAATTTATTGAATCAACTCTAATTCAAACTAATTCTTCTTTTTATCTTAATAACTATCTCTCCTCTCATATTTTTTAACTAATTATTTCTAAATAATTATATTTTTATTTTTTTTGAATAAAATTAAAAGTTTTTAAATAAAAATTTAGGTTTTAGTTTTTTTTAATCTTATTTAAATTTTTTAATGAATTTATATTTGATTATTAGTTACTAGATTTTAATTATAAAATAATAGTTAGATGCTTAATTTAAATTCAAACATGATCCTTAATCCTATCTTGATCCTTAATATTTTGGATTGGATCCAAATAAACCTGTATGACCTGTTAGATCTATTTTTTTTTTTCATAGATCATATACATAAGTTTTTTTAAAAAAAATTAGAAATTATATTTTAATAATTAGTACTTATTGTTGGTTTTGTAATATAATAGATAATGAGCAGAAAAGTTAACTGTCACGATAAAAGCTACGTTAAGTTTTACTAGTGAACCGAGCTAATAAAAAGTTGTTCATTTTAGTCCAAAAAAAACTTTGCTATCATGCTTTTGGTTGTACATGGATGATATGATAATTTATGAAAAATTAGGGGATAAGATAGAGTGGTATCAAAGGATAAAACCTTGAATAATGGGAATGAAAATTAATTTTTTTTTAAAAATCTTATAAAAGTACCATAGTGGATCTCATGAAACACTTGAGCTTGGAATATATTTTTCTTCAAATGAATACGATGGCACCTTCCGTATCACACAATTTAATGATAGCAACAAATGCAAATGGGACTGCCCTAGGGCCAGCGCATTAATTAAGTTAGACCTAACTTTACCTTAGTCAAGCCAAACCATACTGCAAGGAGTCATGCTTTCCGGTCTTCTATTTTGAACTTTCTTTCGTTCTATTCTAGTTGTAGCTGAAAAATCACCCATCAAATTAGAAGTAACAATTAGATCAGACTAGATGCGGATCCCATCGAATACAAGTTAAATCAAAATTTTATCAACCCAATTCTAATCTATTTTCTAAATGGAGCAAAGATTTTGATTCAAAATCTAACTATTTTGTTAAACGGCTATTCCAAGCTAATCTATAATGGGTTGAAGTAAGCCGAACATATCAAGTATTGTCACCTCTATGTGAAATTCATGATTTGGATCAATCACTGCATATGTGAGAACTAATCACCCCGCTAAACTATGATCTTCTTCGTTGTTAACGTTGTTAAAGAGTTTTCAATAATTAGGTGGAATAAATTTATTCAAGATATTCCGTAAGAGTCTACCATACGAGCAGCTTCTGATGCAAGAGGAGGAAGGTGTTTATCTAGAATAAGTAGATCTAAAGCAGGTTTGGCAAGAGCACACGGGTGGAAGCCACCACATCACGTGGGCCACCATAGCTTGCGACGGATTCCAGCACTATTCCAGAGAGGAATAGACTTGTAGCTGGATAGGAAGCAGCGGAGGATAACCGGCCGGCACCTAGTCCGGTTTGAAGCTTCGTGGAATTGTGATCATCTTGGACTCGGGAAACTTCCGACGACTTACTAAACGAGGAATCAACCTACGCTTGCTTGCGCGAAATGTCTGCTTCTAATTTGCATCGGCTCAAGTTTGTCCTATCTATTCAATTATTTATTTCCTTCCAAAGTCTTCAGTCAACATATCGTTTTTCAAGAATCCAAGTCTATGCTATCACCTCACCAAAACAAGAAGACTACATTTCACCAACTTTGATCTTAACCATTAGTTTTAACATAACAATAAATTGATTATATATATATATATATATATTCATTTTGTTTGGTTTAAAGTTACACATACTATAAGAAAACATATAGATTCATCGATCTTTTATTAACATGATGAATATTTAATATTTAAAACTGTCTAGATATAACTTATGTTGGCGATCTCAGTATCAAATCTAAATGGTCATGTTAAAAATATGTCATCATTTTTTTTTTTTCATTCTAAGGGGATGGTTTTAACGTATGTTGCATGTTTGGGGATGTGATAATGATAGCCAAAAAAAAAAAAAAAGCCAAAGAGGTCTCAACGGAAATTTCGAAGTGTTTGGTTTGCTTGGTACGTTTGGTGCGCTTCTGCGAAGATGATCAATGAGTGTTTAACATTGAAGTTAATTCACAATGAAGTTAAATATATCCTATCTATTCGGCGTTCCTTGAACTTTTTTTTCTTATAAAACTTATCCACAGGAACAACAAGCCCTAATAATGAATCCAACACAATTCCTTGGTCGTCAGCTAACTAATCCGTCATTATTGAGGACTAATAAACCCAAAAACTCATTCCTCTTCGCATTCTATGGCTCATGGGCTGGTAAAAGTCAAGCTTGTGGGTGTTGACGTGCTGTGGGCCCAGCCGCTGCTTCCCTGGCCTCTCGTTCGAATCTGGGCTATATATAAGCGTTGAGCGGCTTCCTTCTCTTGGTCACAGAAGAGGGATTCATAGAGGAGCTCTTGGCCTGAGTAAATAAGTCTGCCAACCTCTCTATAATCATAGAAGGAAGAGAGAGTAGTATGGAACAGAGTATCGGAGGGCTGGAACTTCCGGGGTTCAGGTTCCATCCCACAGAGGAGGAGCTTCTGGACTTCTATCTTAGAAAAGCAGTCCAGGGAAAGAAGCTCCAGATTGACATCATTGGCACTCTCAATCTCTACCGCCATGACCCTTGGGAGCTACCTGGTATTCTCTCTCTCTCTCTCTCTCTCTCTCTCTCTCTCTAAATTGCCCTATGCTATGTTGCCTTCACGTTGCCAATCAACTCCTCAGGAGTTCACTCCACAGCGAGTTCAAGGTTCATCTCACAAACATGGTGGAGGAGATGAGCAACAATATTAAAACATTGGTTTTGAATTGTTTCGTTAAAAATTAATTTAGAAAATAAAAGAATGAATAAAAACATTAGCTGATGTGTGTGTGTGTGTGTGTTTTTTTTTTTTTTTTTCTTTTAATCAATATATCAGAACTTGTCTATTTATATTGGCTGAAATAATAGGAGCTGAAATGTTCTATATGCCATATTAAATCAAAATTTCGGCCAACATGAAAACCATACCACCTCTCATGAATTGAATGCATTCATCACATGTTGGGCAAGCAATTCGAGGTGAAGTAGTGCTACGGATTGGATTGGTGCAACGCACCAGGATTAGATGAATGTAACGTGAGATTAAGCCATTCCCAGCATCTTGAGTTTGTTCTTCTTAATTGCCACATTAGAAACTGAGCATGAAGCTGAAATCCAGAGCATTTTGCCTCCATGGAGCTCTCGGAACCTCTCTATGTGATGCATAAATCCATACTTCCACATGCGCATGTGTCCATGCTCGACATCCATAATGCATGAAGGCACATGATTTGAGTTGCACTTCTTCCTTTGTTCAGCCCATATTGTTTTGATCTTCGCAAATTTTTCAGAGTCACCAACCGCATAGGAAACCAAAGCCTCCATCATCTTCCCTCTTTTTCTTTCGCAGTGAATTTAAGAGAAGCGTTTTATTGTGCATATCTTAATGAAATAATTATTATTATGGAGGCAGGGCTGGCGAAGATAGGAGAAAGAGAGTGGTACTTCTTCGTGCCGAGGGACCGGAGGCCGTCCAACGGCGGGCGGCCGAACCGCACGACGGAGCGCGGGTTCTGGAAGGCCACCGGATCGGACCGGCCGATCCGCAGCGCGGCCGACCCGAAGCGGCTCATCGGCCTCAAGAAGACCCTGGTCTACTACGAGGGCCGGGCCCCACGCGGCTCCAAGACCGACTGGGTCATGAACGAATACCGCCTCCCCGACCCCACCACCCCTCCTAAGGTATCGCTCCTACCGTCCGATCACCATCGAACGGCCCATCATGCCTTATATTCACACGCACTGTTAAAAATTTCCAGGAGGACATGGTGCTCTGCAAGGTCTACCGGAAGGCGACGCCGTTGAAGGAGCTGGAGCAAAGAGCGGCGATGGCGTCGCCGAATTCTGGGTGGACGGTGGAGTCGGCGTCGTCGCCGGATCAGGAGAGCTCGCAAAAATGGATGGCGGGGGATGATGATGGAGGCGTTAAGGAGGCCAAGGAGGAGCCGGAGGCGGAGAAGGAGGTCGAAGTCCAGGCGTTGGCCGAGTCGACTTGGTCGGTGAATCTGCCTTCGCTCGAGGTTCCGACGTATAATGTGCTGGAGTGGATGCAGGACCCTTTCTTGACTCAGCTTAGGAGTCCATGGATGGATCCCTGGTCTCCTTACGATGCCAGCGTGCTCAACTTCTGAAGTCTGAAATATGGAATTGATGTGATGAGAAATTTTGTCACCACAAATGGTATGGTATGCATCGTTTCGGCTTGCTAGCTTGAGATGACCTTGGATGTAGAGGAGGCCGGGGAGGTGGAAGGAGTTGAGGTTGGACGTTGGTGATGGTGCTAATTTTTGTGAATGGATGGATGTGTATATTATTAAGTTAATTTGCATTTATCGTAGTTGCATTGGCTCAACTTGCACGTGTAATGTTATAATTATTTATCAATTTAAGGGAATATGTATTATAAAGAAGTATTTTGACTTGTGTGGTCTTAGTTCTCGATGAAATAAAAGGCATGCTCATTTGATCCAAAAGGGTATTTTCATTTAGTACTGGCATGTTGATTCTTGTCAGATCCTTCATGCTCAAGCTTTTGGCAGACATTTATGTGGTCAGGAATAAATAGCAGCTCGGATGTAGAGGGTTGGGACTCCATAATATTCAAAAAAATAGACCGATTTTGAGTCGGACTGCATCAACTTAGTCTGGTATAGTTTCTTTAGCAAGCTATGCCATCATGGTCTATCAGACCAAGGAGGTAGCCCAATATGAACCATAAGTTCAACCTAAGGTGGATCATGTCAGATAAACCTATGAGCCAGCCTGCATGCCAATTCATAAGACAACTGAGAGTTGTACCGATTTATGTGTTTGACTCACATGCTAGCCCGACTTGCATCAAAATTATAGAGGAATTTGTCCTGACTAAAACTTATTATATATATATATATAAACTTCCATGCTCGTTCTCAATTTAGGAACATGGGCAAGTTAAGTCGATCAATGATTCGGGCATGACCATTCTCAATAAGGAAGAATAAAGAAAAATTACGCATGAGCCCAACTAGCAAAAGGATGGCCGAGAACCAGACATTTTTTCCCCTGTTTGTCCCACTCTCTTTTTTGGTGCCTATGTAGAAAGAGGTTCTATTGAAGGGTTTTTTTGTGTAGGGGGAGCGCTTATATAGAGAATGAAACAGTAACTGAAACTTTTATATATATATATATATATATATATATATATCTCGTCTTGGTCTGGTTAAGAAATGGACAGAAAACATAAATGAATAAGAACGGCTTGTACTTTAGAAGCTTCTATTTGTTGGATTGCCTACTTGTGTCTCTGTGTTTGTGTATGTGTGTGTGTGTGTGTGTTCGATGGAAAGATGAGGAAAAAGCATTCTCCAAGATAATTGATCAGCCGAGGTCAGAAGATGAAAAAAAAATAAAAAATATAAAATATAAATTACTCTTACAGTACAAATGTAGCGATAATTTTATGAATGATTAATTTTTTCTTAAAAAAAATTCTTGAATCTCTTATGTTACAGTTGCCACATAAATATTATGACCAATTAACTTTAATTTTTTGTTTATTTAACTTTTTTTTTTTTTTTTTCTAGTCTGACCATAGAGTAAGCATACTGGACAAGCCTAAACGATTGGCAAAGACTTAGGGGTCGATCACGAGACAAGGCATCTAATAAACAAACGACTCACCACTCACGTCCGCTGCTAATTATTCACTGGTCAATGGACGCAGCCTCCGGCCGGGGAGGATCAGGATGGACTGAGCCATGAAAGTGATCGCGCGTGCAAGATGGTGAAGTGGCTTGGCATATTATTGGCTTTATAGAAGCCTAATCGTTTGTTTCACGCCGAGGGGGTTACATGCTCCATGGGTGACCGCAGCGGTGCCGGCTTGCTGCCACCTTAGGACCCTTGATTGCACGGCACTTATCTTTGACCTGGACTTTCTTGCCTCGGTCCAACAAGCCTCACTTCGCTCCATCCATATCTTTGATGAGTTAGAAAATGCTATCGTAACTCAGAAGAAAAAAAAAAATCAACCAAAAAAAGTCACTCAGCTGTCCTGCGCCATCCAATTTGATTCATTACGTCACGCAAGATTAGAACTCTGCCTGGAAAACTAGCTAGCCTGAGGTGAACCAACTCTTTTAAGTATTTTTGAGCTTGCCTCCAACCAGTGCAAGCCCAGTTTAGCTTTTAGGAATTAGGAGGATTTCAAACTGAGGGATCCTTATCATGAGTCAGCTTCTTGAACCAGCTTGATCATTTAGGGCTCTCTTTGGCACAATCATTATTTTATGCAATGATTCAAGAGCATCCAGCATATGGTCTTGTAAACTTGCATTGAGATAATTATTTACAAACAAAATACAGGATGGATCGGTAAAACCTACTAATTATCTATCTATAGAGGACTTCGGAGCGCTCGTTCTACTTTAGTTGGAAATTCCATGATTTCATCGTCATGAAAGGAATTTTAAGTATTTGCTATATTTAACTTATTATAGGTGTAGCTGTATCTGGTAGCCAACCATGCTGAAAGAAGGACATCACAGCATTGCTTATTGGGAGACAACGTACAAGATGGCCATGGAGCTCTCTCTTAAACGTTGATGTGTCTGGATACCATTGTATTGTCTCACTTGCTCGACGATGTTACTTTCCTCAGCATTTTGCCTTTCTTTGTGGTTTTTGGACCACTCATCTTGTATCTTTTGTGTCGGTTATCTTCTCCTCTTTCTTGTCCTCAGTGATCCTAAGCCCTTGTAGAACGCAGTGAATGCTAATGCAAGAGAGGTCTAGTATAGTTCGATGAGCACTACATTCCAGGTTTTTGTTTTAACTCCCTGGTTCACTGTTAGGCATTGTTGGTGCCAGAACAAAGCCATTCATTCACCTTTCCCTCACTGGCTACATAAGACCTCAAGCATCTAAAATGCTTCAAGGCTCAAAGCATTCTGTTGAACAGAAGGCACTGCAAGCATGGGTGTGCAATCGGCGAATTCCTGCCTGCCGGTTAATAAAGTAGGCAATGTCGATCTTAGCAACTCGAGCCCTCTGCTAGGTGATCATGAGAGTTGCCATGATGGCGAGCTTTCTTCTTTGACAAAAGTAAAGGAGGGACCTCCTTTAGTTCATCATCAGCTAACGGAGACGGTTTCCTTGCAAGAATCTCTCTTTTTGCTATAAGGTAAAATCTTAGTTTCTCATAGGGTGCGTTTGGTGTGAGGTTAAAAAAATAGAGGTGAAAAAGTTACCGGGTTTGTTAGCTGAAGATGAATTAAAGGAAGTCCCTCCTTTACTTTTGCCAAAGAATAAAGCTTGCCACCATGGCAGCTCTCATCACCTAGCAGACGGCTTGATTTGCTAAGATCAACATCGCCTCCTTTATTGACCAGCGGGCAGGGATTGGCCGGTTGCACACCCATGCTTGCAGTTTCTTCTGTTCAACTGAATGCTTTGAGCATCGAAGCATTCTGGATGTTTGAAGTCTTATATAACCAGTGAGTGAGGGAAAGATGAATGGCATTGTTCCGGTACCAGCAATGTCTGACAATGAACTAGGACGTTAAAACAAATGCCTGGAATGTAGTGCTTATCGAACTATACTGGACTCTTTGCATTAGTATTCACTGCGCTCTATACGGGCTTAGGATCACGGAGGACAAGGAGGAGGAGGAGACAACTAGCACCGAAGACACAAGATGAGTGGTCCAAAAACCCGTAGCGTATGACAAAAATGCGGAGAAAAATACTATCGTCGAGCAAGCCAGACAATACAACAGTACTTTGGATTATTAGGTACCAATATGCTCTTATAAATTTGCATTGCAATAATTTTTTTCAAATAAATTACAAGATATCATGATCGGCAAAACCCCCTAATTATCTATCTATAGAGAACTCCGCAGCCCTCATTCTGCATTAGTTGGACATTCCTTGCTTTCATGACGTAAGGATTTGTAAGTATTTGCCACATTTAACCGAGTATATTATATGAATCTATTGCTACAAATTTTTGCTAATTTTTGTAATATCTTAAAGTTTTTTTTGTTATGTTTCAGAAATTTTGAAATTTTAATGTGTGCCTCACATTAAAATTTTGAATATTTAATGTGTGTATCACACATGATTTGGCATGGTTTTGTAAGGCTAGCCACACATTGCCATAAAAATGCTTCTCTCGTAACTTGGTCACGATATGCCTTATTTTGCTTCTTATGCATATTATGATTTTCAATTTATTTTAAAACTAAAATTTGATAGATTTAATTATATAATTATATCAATTTTATTTCTACAAAACCATTACATGGTGGTTTGATTGATTCGATTAACTAGCCACTTATACCACTAAGAATGAATTGTTCCTTTTTTGAGAGCCTACAGTAAGAAATATTAATGGGAGCTTTGCTCTGTATAGATAAGTATCTCTATAGGATTTAAAAATAATTCTAAACCTTCTCTTCTCTCTAAAATATTTTTCAATCTAAGTTTTACATAATTGTTGCCTTAGAATAAATCTTTCTCTAAAGAAAGCATCTTAAGGCGTGCCTCAATTGGTAAGTTTCCTTCTCGCTCTTTTACTATTATACTAGCTAGCTTTTATTTCCTTGTTTGTCTTTCTATTCACAACAATTATGGAGAAAGATTTTACCATGCTCGCTTAAATACCTAGTTGTTTCGATTCCTGTTTCATTAAAAATGGCTTTCAAAACCATGCTGAATGATTTCGTCACGTTCAAAAAAAACTATGTAGGCAAAACTTTAAGTGATGGCAAAGTTGCATGAAATATTGGCCAACTTCTCTTTATTTGTTTTTTGTCATTTCTAAAATAGGATGTGATCCGAATGAGGCATTACCGGGTGCATAATATGCTCAAAAACTGTTTGAAAAGAAAAAGCATGATTATTGTGGTAAGATTCTTAGTATGCTGTGTGATAAACTCTTATGATAACTACTTATGCTATACCTCCGTATGGAAACTTTGGGAGATCCTGGAGAGAAAAAACTATATTGCTGATGCTGGTAATGTTAAATACCTGATTGCAAAATACCATGATTTTAAGATGATGGATAGAACATTGGATTATCGAGCAAACCCATGAACTTCAAATCATTGTGGGGGAGTTCAAACAATGTGAAAGTCTATTGGATGAAAAATACCAAGTTGGTATGGTGATTGTAAAGCTACTTCTTTTATGAGAAGATTTTGGCACCTCTCTAAGACAATATAGGGAGGACATATTCATGGATAATCTTATCCTTTTCCTTAATGTTGAAGAGAGGCATGAGCCAAAGATTGCCGTTGAACCATCCACCATATGTAAATTCCTATCCAAGGCCAATCTTATTGAAACAACTAGTCCAAGCACAAGAATCTAAATCTTTAAAAAGAACAAAACGAATAAAGAAAAAAGAGCCTATCATGTCTGCCGTAAGTCTGGCCACATGGCTAGAAACTTTTACCATCAGAAAGATAAACCTAATCAGAAGCGAAATAAACTAGCATACTCTAAATCACAAGCAAATATGGTAAACGGTGAAGCCAATATGGTTGATAAATATATTTCTCATTAACTCTGAAGAAAATGTAGCATGCAAATCTTTAGAGTAATGGATTGACACTGAAACTAATGTATATATTTATCCTAATTGATCTTATTTTTCTACTTATCAGGATGAGAAGGAAGGTAGTGTAATGATGGACAACTTCTCTACAGTGAAGGTATTGGGATCAGGTTGAGTGGACCTAAAGTTTACTTCAAAAAAAATCTCTACTTTCATAGTGTTCTAATTATTGCATGATGGTGTTGGTATTATAAAATTGGATGATACTTCTGGTTTAATATAAGTAATATATTAGTTCTCACATGGATTTACTTTTGATCCTGTTCCACAAAAGCTACTGTATCATCTAATGGTGACCTCACACACTTTATGTCTATTATTTATGGTTGAGCCTCAATGGACACATATAAGTCAAGGTTCCATTTTAATGGTGTTGCAAATAAGGATAGTGAAAGAGGCCACATGAAAATATTTCTACAAGTAATAGAAGAAGTTTCTTGATTTCCAACCTTAAGGATAAGATTGATTTTAAAGAGGATGGAATGATAGGATTTCTTAATTTTTGTGATCTTTTTAAACTTATAAGATTCTCTTGATTTGAAGGATTTAGTTATTAAGGAAACTCCTTATCTCAGTCAATGATTTATTTCCTTAGTTATGAATTGGTTACATTAAGGATTTTTTTTACATAATTGTATTAGACTTTTCTTAAATAATTAGGGTTTCAACCCTATAGATATATAACAACCCTTTTACCTTTTGATAAATAACCGCTCCGAGGGAGTTAGATATCCTGATAATCACTTCGTTGAACCTTCAAAGAAAAGAAACCAATGATAATATTCATCATTGAAAGGTCAGAAGAGTTGTTATATATTTATAGGATTGAAACTCTAATTATTCAATAAAAACTTAATACAATTTATGTAAAGAAAATTCTCTTAATAACTAAATCATAACTAAGAAAATAAAACATTGATTGAAATTAAAAATTTTCTTAATAACTAAATCTTTTGAATTAAAAAAATCTTATAATTTTAAAAATCTTTAAAATTAAAAAATTTTATCACTCTCCTAAACTTCATTTTAAGTTTTAACCGTTCTAAGGCAAATTATATATATATATATATATATATATATATATCTCGATCGGATTCCATATTCAGACGGGAGATGCACACGTCAACTCTAAAAATCGTACCATCCAACCATCGCTCTAATGGTCGGCTGCCGACCTGCATTGATGGCGGTGCTCTGACTTTCTCAACATCGCTTGACCAGCGTGGATGGGCCCAGTTTGTCTCCAAGAACAGACAGTTAACCTGATCCCTGCTATATTCCCTTCTTCCCCCAGGTATGATGTTCTAGTTGGGGGCCCTAATGAACCTTTCATTCTCCTTTTTAAGTCAATCTGAACCGTAAATTTTCCATCTCTCTATGCGGTAAATGCCTACTATTCCTTAATAAATTTGGGGGAACTTAGCTCCTCCCCTTTTTTTTTCAGTCAAGAAAAAAAAAAAAAAACAAAAAGAGGACTTTTCTCAACATCACAGGCCATTCAAGTAATCATTGGACGGCTGGACGGCCTTTCAGTCTTCAAACAAGTTGGAAAAGATCCGGATCCCTTGCGTATGAAATATAACAGGTTTTCATTTAGTAGAAGACAAAGATCTAGACCATAGCTTCCATCGTTTGTTAATGGCACAGCTGCCGTCTCGCTATCCCACTAATTCGGATATCAAAGGCAGCTGATTTATTTAGTACAACAAAGTAGCCATACGGCTTTATTATTGCAGACTTTGTACTACGTATGAGACTTATTGATTAAAAGGCCTCTGGCTGTAGCAGTCCAAGTTGTCGCCGTAGCTCACTCCCAGAATGTCACAGTATCTCTTATAGAACCCAATCCGGTCCGCCACCCTGCTGTCCTCCCCCTTGCCGCACTCAAGCCCGCCGTTGATGATGTTGGTGATGACACCATATCCTGGAACGCGTCCTGCCGCTTGATCGGCGGCCGACGGCGTCCACTGCCCGGTGATGACATCATGAGGCGACGGTTTCGGGGATTGTGGGGTCATCCAGAACCATATCGCCGTTTTGAAGGAGATAACTGGGTCACTAGCGACCAAGTCCGGGTTGTTGAGCAGGTCTGAGCCAATGGCTTCTCCGGCTGGTCCGTAGTTGTAGTTGCTGGAAGGATTCAATTCAAATCGCATTTAGTAAGTATTATTCGTACGATGACCAATAAAAAATATCTAATATATATCGGCACTTCTGATCTTGGAATATTAAGAAGGTTATCTGCATTTGACTTTATGCAACAAGGTAATCCAACCCAGTTTGCTGCGAGGTAAGCTTGTTATGTTTAAAGTTAAGATTTTTTTTTTTTTAATTTTATTTATTTATTTAATGAAAAAGATGTATTGCAAACTACTTACTAGGAGATTTGGATTGGTCCTCGGCCGTAGTACTTCTTTCCTGGAGCACAAGGCCACTGTGCACTCTGGACACAGTAATCCGGGGGATTGCCTTGCTCTTGTTTGAAACAGTAACCCCAGGCGTATGGGCCATCAGGTGCAGTTGCCCACCCACCTATCAAAATAAAACAATACCACCATCATTTGGCTAATACAAGAAGAAAAAAAAAAAAAAAACACAGTTTTTAAGTCCAGAATTAATTTTACGGCAAACGGAACCAACCGGTTGTTTCATGGGAGGTTTGTGCCAAGAAAGCGGCGATCTCTCTCTTACGAATGGTGTCGTCCCCGGTTGTCCCGAAGCCACTGAAGGAATTCGCTGCGGTTATGAAAGCGTCGTAAGTGTAGAACCCGTTGGCTGGGCAGGCGGCATCGTTGCGGTGCTTGAGCATTTGGTCGAAGAGTGATGAGCTGATGAGAGAGCCAACACCGCTGCCACCACCGCTAGGGGTTGGGCTGGGAGTGGAGCCACCGCCGCACTGGCTTTGGCAGTCATCGGAGCAGTACGCCGGCGTGGAACCACAGTAGCCATATTTGCTGCAGCAAAGCCCGTTGGGGCATGTCGCTCCCCCGGCCTGCCTACCGCACTGCTCTGCGAGGCTCCCAAGAAGGGAGGCCAAGGAAAGTATTGTCAAGAGCCAGACCTTCATTTTTTTTAAAAAAATCTTCCTTCCGCTCTCTATTCTTGTTGTGGGTGTTTGGGTGGGGAGGGAGTGTTTATATAGAGAATGGAAGCTTACCTAAAACTTATCTTTATCTCTTGTCTTGGTTTGGTCAAGAAATGGAGGAAGAAAATGTGAAAAATAAGGGCGGACTACACTCGCACGAGATCGAGGATTGCTTTGAAGCCTCTGTTGGATTGTCTTCGCTGTTGACTAGTCAATGGAAGCCGAGTCACCAGGGCTTGGTATTGATAAAGGGTTCACGTAGCAGTATCCAAGCATCTGTTTCACACCGAGATGACTACGTGCGCTGGCACTTATCTTCATCCCTGTTTGGTGATGGAGACCGACAATTCGAAGTCATAACCTTAATTTGGAAGCATCAGATAGCGCACAAGTTACGAAACTACAACTTACTGGCCGGCTTGTCATATGATAGGATCATTGAGTCTGCTCACCGTATAGATCAAAGCAATACAATTGTTAACTTGGCCTTTGGAATCTGTTTTTACGCTATTTGGAGATGTAATTATACAATTTAGGTTGATCGAATGAGCTTGATTTTAAAATAAAATCAAGTTGAATTTTTATTACATGTACCTTTTGTATCAGTATAAATACTGAGTTCTTTACATAGAATAAAATATTAAAGTATAAATAAACTTTTTATATTTTCTAAGTTTTTCTCTGCAACTGTCATGAAATGAGAGCCAAAGTGGTCTCTGATGCGAAATTTTTTCTTCTCTTGCCTTCCCGCTACCATTAGTTTTTTTTCTTCCCCTATCACACCACTGCTAACTTAGATAAAGTTCTATAAATCACTTGACGATTGGGATAGCAAAAATCATTATGTCATCACCTGGTTTTGTAATACATCAACGCCTTCAATTCGCATTCACTTTGAGCGGTTCAAGATGGCCAAAGAAATCTAAGACTTCTTAGTAAATCGATATATGATCTCAGGTCTTGCCCATCAATACCAGTTATGGAGTACTTTTCATCATTTAAAATAACAGCTCGATTAGTCTATCAATGACTTCCTTGCTCAAATGCAGCCTCTTTGGAATTACATGCTGGCTCAAGCTAAGATTAGAGAGGATCAAATGCGCCTTGTTCAGTTTCATATAGCACTCCAATTTGACTATGAACTTATTTGGGCTTCTCTCTTCCATCGCAATCCCCTTCTTACTTTAAACAATGCAATTCTCGAATTAATCTTTGAAGAAGCCTGGCTTGGTAGGCTTGGTTTCTTTGAGTCACAGACATCTTATATCGTTCTGCCTACTTCTTCCCATCCTTAGCAATATACTAAGACTGTATAGAAATCCTCCAAAAACCATCGTAAAAATGATCATATTCTTTCTGAGTGCTCTATTATTGAATGCAGATATTGTCACCAGCTTGGCCATGTCCTTGACTAAGGAGGCACGTTTTGCATGTGGACGCATACATCTGCATCACATGCTATCACTTGTGCCGCATGACTACTTTGAGAGGAAAAAGCCTTTTTTTTTTTCTTTTCTTTTCTTTTTTTTTTTAAGAAATGTTTCTCCAAGGTTGTGATTCAGGCGATTAGACTCCCATGCTCTTTCTCAATTCAGGAACATGGTCAACTTAATTCGGTCAATAATTCGAGCATGACTGCTCTGGAAGAGGAAGAATAAAGAAAAAACTAGGCAGCGCCAACTGGCAAAAATAAGTTGAGGTCAAGCTAGGGATGGCCAAGAACTAGACCTTCATTGTTTTTTTTATTATTATTATTATTTTATTTTTATTTCCAATCTCTCCTCCCTCTCTCTCTCTTGTGGTGTTTAGAAAATGTTACGTATATCTCTCGTCTTTGGTCTGGTCAAGAAATGAACAGAAGCGTAAATAAATAAGAACGCGCTTTGTAAGCCTCTGTTTGTTGGATTGCCTTCGCTATTCGCAGGTAAATGGGTGCGATTAGCGGAGGATCGGAACGGACCAGGTCTTGAGTTAAAGTTGTTTGCGTGTCCACATTCGTCACACCTTCCTGGGCGCATTGGTGCCGGCGAGTGCTGCCACCTTAGTTACCTTGATTGCACGTCATTTACCTCTGACCTGGACTTGCTCGTCTTTCGTCCATTGCACCTCACTTCGCTCCATCTTTGGATTATTTAGAACACGCTACTGTTACTCAGAAAAAACAACCAAAAAAAATCACTCAGCGGTCTTGCACCATTCAATTTGCTTCATTACGTGACACAAGATACCATCAAATAGGGAGCTCAGGACATTGAAATATAAGATTAGAACCCTGTCTGGAGAACCGACTCTTAACGAGTATTTCTGAGCTTGCCTTGGTTGAGTGCAAGCCTGTTTCAGTTTGTAAGAGGATTCCAAACTGAGGGATCTTCATGAGTCAGCCTCTTGAACCAGCTTGATCATTTAGAGCCCTCTTTGGCACAATATGTACTTGTGCCATGATTCAAAAGCATCCCAGGATATGCTCTTATAAACTTGCATTGCGATAAATTTATTTTAAGAACAAAATACAAGATATCATGATCGCAAAACCCATTAATTATCTATCTATAGAGAACTCATTCTGCATTACTTTGGACATTCCATAATTTCATGATGCAAAGGATTTGTAAGTATTTGCCGCATTTAACTGGTTATATATGAATCTGTATCTGGTAGCCAAAACCAGGCTAGAAAACCTCAACAGCATTGTTTATGGGGAGACTACGTGCAAGATGACACCATGTGCAAGATGACCAATGGCTTGAGCCCTCTTATATAAACTTTGATGCATCTGGTGCTTGTGCAATAAGAATGTGACTAGCTGTTTTAACCATTTTAAAACAAAGAACGAAAAAATGAGATTATATAATGAGAAAGACACGGTTTATATATATATATATATATATATAATGAGAAAGACCAGAGATGTCTGATCTCTAAAAATCAGACATTCAACTTTTATATGGATGATCCATGGTGATATAAATTATGCTAGAATTTATCTTGAAATTCATAAGCTTAAAAAAGAAAAATTTTCGAACTTCAGTCCTAATCTATGTAAGCTTAGAATTTAAAAGACAAAAAAAATATATTTTTATATTCTTATAAAAGACTAATCGTAGTCTATATAGAATACTGATGTTCCTTCTCTATATAAGCACATGTAGCTCTAATTTTCAGTGAATCTCGAGTAATTTAAAAAGTTATTATAAGAGTTTAGGAGAGGATTTTATTGGCTGGTGAGGAACAATACTTTTAATCTATAATTTTCTTTTAATAGTGAAATTTTTTTATCTCTTTCACTCATGGATATAAGCCGATGATCAAACCCTATAAATCCTTGCATTTGCTCTCTTATTTTTGATTTTATCTCCTAGTTTTTTTCTTTGATATTTTATTCAGCTTTGTCATATTAAGTGATAGTAGCACTTTTACTATTGCAACAAGTGATAGGGTTTTCTTGAACCTAAGGTTTTTGAATCTAGGTTTCAATTTTTTGATATCTAAGGTTTGATTGCAAAAATCTTTAAGCAGTATGTATCCTGGAGCAGTGCTACTGATCCGCACAAATCTCAAGGTTGCATTAGGTTTGGAGTAGCATGGATATTGAAGCATGACGGATTTAGTGTTCTGACATGAATGTCAAGGCAGCACAAATCTCTGAACAACACGCATCTTGGCGTCCTCTATCTCTCACCGTCCACAAAACAGGGGAGCAGGCGTCGAAAAAGGTCGGCGCTGATTCGAGCCTGGCCCTTTGCCTTTCACCCGGTTGATCGGCGATTAGAGTCACATGCGGACCTCATGCAGCGAAGCAGAGCCGGCGATTGCAGAGCAATCCGACACCTGTGCCAAGTTGCTCTCGCGGGCCGGCTGGGATCTAGGGAACGGGCGTTCCTTTTGTCCAGGCCTTAGTCGGCGACCTTCGACGAAGACGTCCAATCCAGCGGCGGCATGACGCAGTGGTTGCAAGGAAGTTTGCCGTCCGACGTCCGGTAGCAGGTGTAGGGGCCGAAGCATGTCAAGAGGAGAATCGTGGTTGGCGTTCGGCGACGAAGAGCATGTTGAAAAAATAATTGTTTTTGCTTTTGAAAAGTTATTTAAAAATTATTAAAAATTTTAATTTAAAAATTTAAATATAAAAATTAAAATAAAAAAAAGATAAAGAATTATATCTCAACGAGGCATCTTAGACACTTGCCTTAAGGACTAGTTTTTGCCCCTTCGTGCAGGTTGTAGGCGATCTGTCTCCAAGGTACAACGATTCGGCTCGATCCGAACCTCCTAATACGAGCACGATTGCGTAGAGGTGCAATCTAACGGCTCCTTCAGATGTCCAAAGAAAAATTAGTATAAAATAATAATAAGAAGAATAAGAAATAATTTAAAAGAAGAGGTGAGAGAGCTCTTATTCTCAGTAGGGCTTCCGAGACACAGGCAGCACCGCTTGCAGAATCTCAACAAAAGCTTCTCCAGTAAAATCTCAAGAAAAGTTTTGGGAGTTGAAAGGATAGAAACAAAATTTTTTGGATTGGAATATTCAGAACCTTAGATCCTTGAGCCTATTTATAGACTCGGTCCAAGTAACCCCCAACGGCTGAGCCCATAATGGCCTTAAAGGCCTGATAACCGTTACCCCCAAATCACGTCAGTAATAGCCCAAAAATCAAATTATTTGGGCTGTTTCTGACCGTTCACGAACGTTGGTGTGCGAACGCACGCCTAACGTTCGCGAACGCTCGTGCCTCACGCGAGCATTGGCGGAACGCTCGCGCCTCAGCGAGCGTTCACAGAACGCTCACGAGCGTCGCTCACGCGAGCAGAATGCTCGCATGAGATGACGCAAACGTCCGCGAGCGTCCGCTCACGAGCGTTCCTTTTTTTTTAATTTAAAACTTTTTTCTTTTTTTAAAAAGTCAACAATCCCCCATAAAAGTTTTTAAATTAAAAAAAATTTTAAAAAAAATAATATAAATTTTAGGGCATCTTATACTGCGCAATATGTGAGGTATCCTATGAACTTGAACCCCACTTAGTGTTGATTGTATACATCTGAAGAAACCATAGTGGATTAGACCTTGAACTAGGTCCTTGACTCAGATTTCTACTAATCACACACACAGTATGGATCAATTAGGTTTAAGCGATCAGCGCATTTTAAAGGCCTTGTGCTTTGTACCTTGATTTTTCATAAGAATTTCTTAAGATTAGCCCAAATCTTTAGTCACGGCCTAATATGACAATTCTCATATAGGTGAATCCTCCAAGGGTATTTGTGACTAATACCCTGTAGATAACCTACCTTGGATCCATTAAGAGTATAACTCAACCTTATACAGATTTATTTTGTCACTTTATAAGAGCACTCATCATAGGGATGGGATGAGAAATTTCTTCAAAAAAATGTGCTTTAACACGATCACTCAATCAGCTTCGTTTCTACCACATTAAACCTCTTTCATGGGATCTCCAATCACAAAGGTTGGGTATCCACTGCTGGTGATCAAATAATGGGCTTAAGCCCCATCCCCCTCGATGATTCTAGGACTCCACTCCTAAATAGTCCCTTGGTCAATTGATCTGCCAAATTCTTCTCAGACTTGATAAATTCCAAGGAGATAACATTATTTTTCTTATGTTGCCTTATAGATTTATGACGAAGCCGTATATGACGGTTCATCTTTTTATTGGTACTCTTTTGATTAGTCAGTTCGATTACGGCCTTATTATCACAATGGATTGATATAGCCGGAGCTGGCTTAGGTACTAAAGGTAGCTCTGATACTAGATTTTTAATCCACTCTGCCTCATTACAGGTGGTATCTAGAGCTATCAACTCGGCCTCCATGGTGCTTCTAGATATGATAGTTTGCCTAGTTGATCCCCAGGCAATAGCAGCACCGCCAAGAAGAAAAAGATATCCAGTGGTCGATTTAAGATCATAAAAATCGGTGACCCAATTAGCATCACTGTAACCCTCAACCACCTCAGGGTATTCAGTGAACATCAAAGAGAGATTAAGTGTTCCCTTTAGATATCGGAACACTCTTTCTAAGGCTATCCAATGAGATTGATCAGGATTTTGATTATATCTGCTAAGTCTTCCTACAGCATAGACAATATCCGGTCTTGTCCTATTTGCCACATACAAGAGGGATCCTATGATTTGAGAATATTTTAATTGATCAATTGGGTCACCTAAATTTTTCTTTAGGTGAAAGCTAGGATCATATGGAGTAGAAACTGGTTTAAGATCAGAATAACCAAATTTCTTGATCATTTTTTCTATAGAGTGAGAAAGAGAAAGAGCTATCCCTTCATGGGATTTGATAAGCTTCATCCCTAAGATTACATCTGCTTCACCTAAATCTTTCATATCAAACTTAGAAGAAATGATAGATTTAATACTTGAAACAATTTCAAGAGATGTTCCAAAAATTAAGATATCATCGACATATAAGCAAAGGATTACATAATCATCGTCGATGATCTTAGAATAGATACATTTGTCATGATTATTGATCTGAAATCCAAAGGATAGGATGATTTGATCAAATTTTTGATGCCATTATTTTGAAGCCTGTTTAAGACCATATAGGGACTTAACAAGTTTACAAACCTTGTTTTCTTGTCCCTTTATAACAAAACCTTCAGGCTGTTCCATATATATCTCCTCCTCGAGATCTCCATTAAGGAACGCAGTCTTTACATCCATTTGATGAATGATCAACTTATGTATGGATGCAATGGCAAGAAGAGATCTAAGGGTTGTTATTTTAGCTACAGGAGAATAGGTATCAAAGAAATATAACACTTTCTTTTGGTTATACTCTTTGGCTACTAATCTAGCCTTATACTTTTCAATTGAACCATCAGGTCTAAATTTTTTCTTAAATATCCACTTACATCCTAAAGGTTTGCTACCAGGGGGTAAATCAGACAAGATCCAAGTTTGATTTTGTAAGATTGAATTAAATTCAGAATGAATGGCTTCCTTTCAAAAAGGAACATCAGGTGAAAACATCGCCTCTGAAAAAGAGGAAGATTCGCCTTCCACTAAGAAAGTAAAGAAACCTTCACCAAGGTCTTTTTCCTTTCTTGTCGTTGAACTTTTTCTAAGTTTAGAAGGTCCACTTTCAGAGTTGGATCTTTTTCTTTTTCTTGACTCATTGGAGGACTTAGATTCAAAAAGAATCATGAACCAAGAAAGGATTAGAAGAGACTTAACTTGAAACTTGGTTCTTAAAAGGAAATACATTTTCAAAATAAGTAGCATCTCTTGATTCAATAAGAGTATTATTTGAGATACCACTTATTTCAGAGTTTATCACAAGGAACCTATTGGTAATGCTATCCAAAGAATAACCTATAAAAATAGCATCTATGGTTTTAGGTCCTATCTTTCTTCTCTTGGGTTCAGGTATTCCTACCTTAGCTAGGCACCCCTACACTTTAAGGTAATATAGCCTGGGTGCTCTACCTTTACAAAGCTCAAAAGGTGTTTTAGGATTATCCTTAAAGGGTATCCTATTTAGGATATAGCATGCAGCTAAAAGAGCTTCCCCCCACAAGTTCTCGGGTGCGCCTGAACTGATTAACATTGAGTTAACCATATCTATTAAGGTACGATTTTTTCATTTAGCTACACCATTAGACTGAGGAGAGTATGGTGGTGTAACCTCATGAATAACCCCATATTCTTGGCAAAATAGAGTCATTTCATTTGAGGTATATTCACCACCTCTATCAGACCTAAGTTTCTTAAGGTTTTTCTCTGTTTGTGTTTCAGCTTCTGCCTTATAGATCTTAAACTTATCTAAGACTTCATTCTTAGATTTTATCAAATATGTATGACAATACCGTGAGAAGTCATCAATAAATGTTACAAAGTAACGACTTCCTCCTCGTGTAGGTAACTTGATAGAGTCACACACATCGCTATGGACTAATTCAAGAAGAGTTGAGCTTCTATTTACTGATTTAAAAGGTTTTCTAGGCATTTTGGCTTGAATACAAATCTCACACTTGATCTTTCTATCAACATAAACTTTAGGTATTAGATTAAGATTTGTCATATGATGAATACGATCAAAATTCACATGACAAAGTCTACCATGCCAAACATTTAAAGATTCAACATTGAAAATAAGAGAACTTTTATTAGATAACTTGGAGATTACATTTAATTTGAAAAGACCTTTACAAACAAAGCCTTTTCCAATAAACTCATTATTACAAGTAGTTACAACTTTATTTGACTCTAGAACAATTTTATATCCCCTAGATATAAGGAAAGATCCACTAATTAAATTTCTTCTAACACTAGGGACGAACAGCACTTCGTGAAGGATCAGGATCTTCCCAGAGGTCATCCTTAGGTCCACTCGACCTTTTCCAAGCACTTGTGCTGAAGAATTATTCCCAAGTGTTACACCTCCTCCACTTGATTCCTGAAAGGTGGAGAACCAAGAGCGATCAGAACAAACATGAACATTAGCTCCTGAATCAAGCCACCAATCATAAGAAAATTGGGTTAAGTTAATTAAGGGTTTCTGATTTACCGACCTGACAGAAGGCTCGGCACCACTTTCGACCATGTTAACTTGAGGTTTGGATGATTTCCTCAGTGATTCAGTCTTTCGGTGGTAGCAGTCCTTTGCCACATGATTAGACCTTCCGCACACGAAGCAGAATATTTCTTTATTATTCTTTGACTTCTGGTTCGATCGGTTCTTGTTTGGCCGGTTTTGAGGAGGTTTGGATCTAGATTGGAATTTCTTCTTCTTAAAATTCTTTCCCCTAGGTTTGAATTGATCTGGGGTTGAATTTGACTCAGTCAGATGGATCTTAGGTCCAAAATCAGGTTTTTGCTTGAGCTTAAGCCGATGTTCTTCTTCAATCCTAATAGAGTTAATCACTTCTATTAGGGTCAAGTCGCTTTGCTTGTGGCTTAGCTCTTGCGAAAAGGTTGACCAAGAAGATGGAAAGGCATCTGCTAAGGCTTGGACCTTATAGTTTTCAGAAAAACTACAGTCAATTAACTCAGCCTTTCTAAGAAGATCTTGAAACTCATGTATTTGAACACTAATAGGTTTAGAATCCACCATTACATACTTTCGAAATTTTAAGATGGTGAATCGATCTAGACCAGCATCATCCATACCATACTCAGCCTCAAGTGCATCCCATAGTTCCTTAGCAGTTTTGGTGAGAAGGTAAATATCATAAAGGTTATCAGAAAGAGCACTTAGAATTCTATATCTCCAATGGAAATCTATTTCTTGGGGTATTTTTGATGTTGAGGAAGAGAAAGTTTCAACTGGACTAGAAGAACTTGGTTGAGAAGTGGATTCGGGGTTTGAAAATTCTATGGCAAAAAATAATTCTAAAGTGGTAAGCCAGTATTTCATTTGGCTTTGCCATCTCCTAAAGAACGATCCATTAAACTTTTCGGGTTTGATTGTACTAAGATCATCTGAACCCATTTTATGAGAGTGTTGGTTGCTTAATTGGTTCTGCACAACAAAAATTTGAAGGTTCAACTTTATAGTTTGAGTTTTTAAATTAGTGGTTTTTCAGATAATTTCTAGATTTTGAATTTAAATTCAAAAATTTAAATCTAGAAACTACTTGCAATAAATAAAGTAACCACTAAGCAAAAATTAATTCAATTAATTTTAAATTTAAATTTGAGTTTCAGAATATTGAATTTTTAAAGATTTTTTAAAATTTAAATTTCAAATTTCAAAATTTGAATTTTAAATTTCAAATTTTAAAAATTTAAATTTAAAATTTAAAATTTAAAAATAAATAAATTCAAGACCTCTTTCTTTTTTTTTTCAAAAAGAAGATAATTTTTTTTAAGACTTTTGAATAGACTTCAAAGTAGAAAAAAAAAAATTTCTTTTAAAAGCAGTCATTTTTTTTTCTCTTTATCAGTAAGTTATAATAAAAATCCTAACAATTTCTGATGAAGAGAAAAATTAGTCCTTAGCTGTAGGAAAAATAATTGCTTTTGCTTTTGAAAAGCTATTTAGAAATTGCTAGAAATTTTAATTTAAAAGTTTAAATACAAAAATTAAAATCAAAAGAAGATAAGAATCGTGCTTGAACCGAGGCGTGTTAGATACTATCCTAAGGATTAGTTTTTGCCCCTTCGTGCAGGTTGTAGGCGATCTGTCTTCAAGGTACAACGATCTGGCTCGATCCGAACCTCCTATTACGAGCATACTCTAAATCACAAGCAAATATGGTAAACGGTGAAGCCAATATGGTTGGTAAATATATTTCTCATTAACTCTGAAGAAAATGTAGCATGCAAATCTTTAGAGTAATGGATTGACACTGAAACTAATGTATATATTTATCCTAATTGATCTTATTTTTCTACTTATCAGGATGAGAAGGAAGGTAGTGTAATGATGGACAACTTCTCTACAGTGAAGGTATTGGGATCAGGTTGAGTGGACCTAAAGTTTACTTCAAAAAAAATCTCTACTTTCATAGTGCTGGTACTATAAAATTGGATGATACTTCTGATTTAATATAAGTAATATATTGGTTCTCACATGGATTTACTTTTGATCCTGTTCCACAAAAGCTATTGTATCATCTAATGGTGACCTCACACACTTTATGTCTATTATTTATGGTTGAGCCTCAATGGACACATATAAGTCAAGGTTCCATTTTAATGGTGTTGCAAATAAGGATAGTGGAAGAGGCCACATGAAAGTATTTCTACAAGTAGTAGAAGAAGTTTCTTGATTTCCAACCTTAAGGACAAGATTGATTTTAAAAGGGATGGAATGATAGGATTTCTTAATTTTTGAGATCTTTTTAAACTTACAAGATTCTCTTGATTTGAAGAATTTAGTTATTAAGGAAACTCCTTATCTCAGTCAATGATTTATTTCCTTAGTTATGAATTGGTTACATTAAGGATTTTTTTTACATAATTGTATTAGACTTTTCTTAAATAATTAGGGTTTCAACCCTATAGATATATAACAACCCTTTTACCTTTTGGTAAATAACCACTCCGAGAGAATTAGATCTCCTGATAATCACTTCGTTGAACCTTCAAAGAAAAGAAACCAATGATAATATTCATCGTTGAAAGGTCAGAAGAGTTGTTATATATTTATAGGATTGAAACTCTAATTATTCAATAAAAACTTAATACAATTTATGTAAAGAAAATTCTCTTAATAACTAAATCATAACTAAAAAAATAAAACATTGATTGAAATTAAAAATTTTCTTAATAACTAAATCTTTTGAATTAAAAAAATCTTATAATTTTAAAAATCTTTAAAATTAAAAAATTTTATCACTCTCCTAAACTTCATTTTAAGTTTTAACCGTTCTAAGGCAAATTATATATATATATATATATATATCTCGATCGGATTCCATATTCAGACGGGAGATGCACACGTCAACTCTAAAAATCGTACCATCCAACCATCGCTCTAATGGTCGGCTGCCGACCTGCATTGATGGCGGTGCTCTGACTTTCTCAACATCGCTTGACCAGCGTGGATGGGCCCAGTTTGTCTCCAAGGAACAGTTAACCTGATCCCTGCTATATTCCCTTCTTCCCCCAGGTATGATGTTCTAGTTGGGGGCCCTAATGAACCTTTCATTCTCCTTTTTAAGTCAATCTGAACCGTAAATTTTCCATCTCTCTATGCGGTAAATGCCTACTATTCCTTAATAAATTTGGGGGAACTGAGCTCCTCCCCTTTTTTTTTCAGTCAAGAAAAAAAAAAAAAAACAAAAAGAGGACTTTTCTCAACATCACAGGCCATTCAAGTAATCATTGGACGGCTGGACGGCCTTTCAGTCTTCAAACAAGTTGGAAAAGATCCGGATCCCTTGCGTATGAAATATAACAGGTTTTCATTTAGTAGAAGACAAAGATCTAGACCATAGCTTCCATGGTTTGTTAATGGCACAGCTGCCGTCTCGCTATCCCACTAATTCGGATATCAAAGGCAGCTGATTTATTTAGTACAACAAAGTAGCCATACGGCTTTATTATTACAGACTTTGTACTACGTATGAGACTTATTGATTAAAAGGCCTCTGGCTGTAGCAGTCCAAGTTGTCGCCGTAGCTCACTCCCAGAATGTCACAGTATCTCTTATAGAACCCAATCCGGTCCGCCACCCTGCTGTCCTGCCCCTTGCCGCACTCAAGCCCGCCGTTGATGATGTTGGTGATGACACCATATCCTGGAACGCGTCCTGCCGCTTGATCGGCGGCCGACGGCGTCCACTGCCCGGTGATGACATCATGAGGCGACGGTTTCGGGGATTGTGGGGTCATCCAGAACCATATCGCCGTTTTGAAGGAGATAACTGGGTCACTAGCGACCAAGTCCGGGTTGTTGAGCAGGTCTGAGCCAATGGCTTGTCCGGCTGGTCCGTAGTTGTAGTTGCTGGAAGGATTCAATTCAAATCGCATTTAGTAAGTATTATTCGTACGATGACCAATAAAAAATATCTAATATATATCGGCACTTCTGATCATATTCTTTTGGAATATTAAGAAGGTTATCTGCATTTGACTTTATGCAGCAAGGTAATCCAACCCAGTTTGCTGCGAGGTAAGCTTGTTATGTTTAAAGTTAAGATTTTTTTTTTTATTATTTTTAATTTTATTTATTTATTTAATGAAAAAGATGTATTGCAAACTACTTACTAGGAGATTTGGATTGGTCCTCGGCCGTAGTACTTCTTTCCTGGAGCACAAGGCCACTGTGCACTCTGGACACAGTAATCCGGGGGATTGCCTTGCTCTTGTTTGAAACAGTAACCCCAGGCGTATGGGCCATCAGGTGCAGTTGCCCACCCACCTATCAAAATGAAACAATACCACCATCATTTGGCTAATACAAGAAAAAAAAACAAAAAACGCAGTTTTTAAGTCCAGAATTAATTTTACGGCAAACGGAACCAACCGGTTGTTTCATGGGAGGTTTGTGCCAAGAAAGCGGCGATCTCTCTCTTACGAATGGTGTCGTCCCCGGTTGTCCCGAAGCCACTGAAGGAATTCGCTGCGGTTATGAAAGCGTCGTAAGTGTAGAACCCGTTGGCTGGGCAGGCGGCATCGTTGCGGTGCTTGAGCATTTGGTCGAAGAGTGATGAGCTGATGAGAGAGCCAACACCGCTGCCACCACCGCTAGGGGTTGGGCTGGGAGTGGAGCCACCGCCGCACTGGCTTTGGCAGTCATCGGAGCAGTACGCCGGCGTGGAACCACAGTAGCCATATTTGCTGCAGCAAAGCCCGTTGGGGCATGTCGCTCCCCCGGCCTGCCTACCGCACTGCTCTGCGAGGCTCCCAAGAAGGGAGGCCAAGGAAAGCATTGTCAAGAGCCAGACCTTCATTTTTTTTAAAAAATCTTCCTTCCGCTCTCTATTCTTGTTGTGGGTGTTTGGGTGGGGAGGGAGTGTTTATATAGAGAATGGAAGCTTACCTAAAACTTATCTTTATCTCTTGTCTTGGTTTGGTCAAGAAATGGAGGAAGAAAATGTGAAAAATAAGGGCGGACTACACTCGCACGAGATCGAGGATTGCTTTGAAGCCTCTGTTGGATTGTCTTCGCTGTTGACTAGTCAATGGAAGCCGAGTCACCAGGGCTTGGTATTGATAACGGGTTCACGTAGCAGTATCCAAGCATCTGTTTCACACCGAGATGACTACGTGCGCTGGCACTTATCTTCATCCCTGTTTGGTGATGGAGACCGACAATTCGAAGTCATAACCTTAATTTGGAAGCATCAGATAGCGCACAAGTTACGAAACTACAACTTACTGGCCGGCTTGTCATATGATAGGATCATTGAGTCTGCTCACCGTATAGATCAAAGCAATACAATTGTTAACTTGGCCTTTGGAATCTGTTTTTACGCTATTTGGAGATGTAATTATACAATTTAGGTTGATCGAATGAGCTTGATTTTAAAATAAAATCAAGTTGAATTTTTATTACATGTACCTTTTGTATCAGTATAAATACTGAGTTCTTTACATAGAATAAAATATTAAAGTATAAATAAACTTTTTATATTTTCTAAGTTTTTCTCTGCAACTGTCATGAAATGAGAGCCAAGTGGTCTCTGATGCGAAATTTTTTCTTCTCTTGCCTTCCCGCTACCATTAGTTTTTTTTCTTCCCCTATCACACCACTGCTAACTTAGATAAAGTTCTATAAATCACTTGACGATTGGGATAGCAAAAATCATTATGTCATCACCTGGTTTTGTAATACATCAACGCCTTCAATTCGCATTCACTTTGAGAGGTTCAAGATGGCCAAAGAAATCTAAGACTTCTTAGTAAATCGATATATGATCTCAGGTCTTGCCCATCAATACCAGTTATGGAGTACTTTTCATCATTTAAAATAACAGCTCGATTAGTCTATCAATGACTTCCTTGCTCAAATGCAGCCTCTTTGGAATTACATGCTGGCTCAAGCTAAGATTAGAGAGGATCAAATGCGCCTTGTTCAGTTTCATATAGCACTCCAATTTGACTATGAACTTATTTGGGCTTCTCTCTTCCATCGCAATCCCCTTCTTACTTTAAACAATGCAATTCTCGAATTAATCTTTGAAGAAGCCTGGCTTGGTAGGCTTGGTTTCTTTGAGTCACAGACATCTTATATCGTTCTGCCTACTTCTTCCCATCCTTAGCAATATACTAAGACTGTATAGAAATCCTCCAAAAACCATCGTAAAAATGATCATATTCTTTCTGAGTGCTCTATTATTGAATGCAGATATTGTCACCAGCTTGGCCATGTCCTTGACTAAGGAGGCACGTTTTGCATGTGGACGCATACATCTGCATCACATGCTATCACTTGTGCCGCATGACTACTTTGAGAGGAAAAAGCCTTTTTTTTTTCTTTTTTCTTTTTTTTTTTTTTAAGAAATGTTTCTCCAAGGTTGTGATTCAGGCGATTAGTCTCCCATGCTCTTTCTCAATTCAGGAACATGGTCAACTTAATTCGGTCAATAATTCGAGCATGACTATTCTGGAAGAGGAAGAATAAAGAAAAAACTAGGCAGGGCCAACTGGCAAAAATAAGTTGAGGTCAAGCTAGGGATGGCCAAGAACTAGACCTTCATTGTTTTATTATTATTATTATTATTTTATTTTTATTTCCAATCTCTCCTCCCTCTCTCTCTCTTGTGGTGTTTAGAAAATGTTACGTATATCTCTCGTCTTTGGTCTGGTCAAGAAATGAACAGAAGCGTAAATAAATAAGAACGCGCTTTGTAAGCCTCTGTTTGTTGGATTGCCTTCGCTATTCGCAGGTAAATGGGCGCGATTAGCGGAGGATCGGAACGGACCAGGTCTTGAGTTGAAGTTGTTGGCGTGTCCACATTCGTCACACCTTCCTGGGCGCATTGGTGCCGGCGAGTGCTGCCACCTTAGTTATCTTGATTGCACGTCATTTACCTCTGATCTGGACTTGCTCGTCTTTCGTCCATTGCACCTCACTTCGCTCCATCTTTGGATTATTTAGAACACGCTACTGTTACTCAGAAAAAACAACCAAAAAAAATCACTCAGCGGTCTTGCACCATTCAATTTGCTTCATTACGTGACACAAGATACCATCAAATAGGGAGCTCAGGACATTGAAATATAAGATTAGAACCCTGTCTGGGGAACCGACTCTTAACGAGTATTTCTGAGCTTGCCTTGGTTGAGTGCAAGCCTGTTTCAGTTTGTAAGAGGATTCCAAACTGGGGGATCTTCATGAGTCAGCCTCTTGAACCAGCTTGATCATTTAGAGCCCTCTTTGGCACAATATGTACTTGTGCCATGATTCAAAAGCATCCCAGGATATGCTCTTATAAACTTGCATTGCGATAAATTTATTTTAAGAACAAAATACAAGATATCATGATCGCAAAACCCATTAATTATCTATCTATAAAGAACTCCGGAGCACTCATTCTGCATTACTTTGGACATTCCATAATTTCATGATGCAAAGGATTTGTAAGTATTTGCCGCATTTAACTGGTTATATATGAATCTGTATCTGGTAGCCAAAACCAGGCTAGAAAACCTCAACAGCATTGTTTATGGGGAGACTACGTGCAAGATGACACCATGTGCAAGATGACCAATGGCTTGAGCCCTCTTATATAAACTTTGATGCATCTGGTGCTTGTGCAATAAGAATGTGACTAGCTGTTTTAACCATTTTAAAACAAAGAACAAAAAAATAAGATTATATAATGAGAAAGACACAGTTTATATATATATATATATATATATATATATATATATATATAATGAGAAAGACCGGAGATGTCTGATCTTTAAAAATCGGACATTTAACTTTTATATGGATGATCCATGGTGATATAAATTATGCTAGAATTTATCTCGAAATTCATAAGCTTAAAAAAGAAAAATTTTCGAACTTCAGTCCTAATCTATGTAAGCTTAGAATTTAAAAGACAAAGAAGAATATATTTTTATATTCTTATAAAAGACTAATCGTAGTCTATATAGAATACTGATGTTCTTTCTCTATATAAGCACATGTAGCTCTAATTTTCAGTGAATCTCGAGTAATTTAAAAAGTTATTATAAGAGTTTAGGAGAGGATTTTATTGGCCGGTGAGGAACAATCCTTTTAATCTATAATTTTCTTTTAATAGTGAAATTTTTTGATCTCTTTCACTCATGGATATAAGCCGATGATCAAACCCTATAAATCCTTGCATTTGCTCTCTTATTTTTGATTTTATCTCCTAATTTTTTTCTTTGATATTTTATTCAGCTTTGTCATATTAAGTGATAGTAGCACTTTTACTATTGCAACAAGTGATAGGGTTTTCTTGAACCTAAGGTTTTTGAATCTAGGTTTCAATTTTTTGATATCTAAGGTTTGATTGCAAAAATCTTTAAGCAGTATGTATCCTGGAGCAGTGCTACTGATCCGCACAAATCTCAAGGTTGCATTAGGTTTGGAGTAGCATGGATATTGAAGCATGACGGATTTAGTGTTCTGACATGAATGTCAAGGCAGCACAAATCTCTGAACAACACAAATCTCTGAACAACACGCATCTTGGCGTCCTCTATCTCTCACCGTCCACAAAACAGGGGAGCAGGCGTCGAAAAAGGTCGGCGCTGATTCGAGCCTGGCCCTTTGCCTTTCACCCGGTTGATCGGCGATTAGAGTCACATGCGGACCTCATGCAGCGAAGCAGAGCCGGCGATTGGAGAGCAATCCGACACCTGTGCCAAGTTGCTCTCGCGGGCCGGCTGGGATCTAGGGAACGGGCGTTCCTTTTGTCCAGGCCTTAGTCGGCGACCTTCGACGAAGACGTCCAATCCAGCGGCGGCATGACGCAGTGGTTGCAAGGAAATTTGCCGTCCGACGTCCGGTAGCAGGTGTAGGGGCCGAAGCATGTCAAGAGGAGAATCGTGATTGGCGTTCGGCGACGAAGAGCATGTTGAAAAATAAATTGCTTTTGCTTTTGAAAAGTTATTTAAAAATTATTAAAAAATTTAATTTAAAATTTTAAATATAAAAATTAAAATCAAAAAAAGATAAAAATTATGCATGAATCGAGGCGTGTTAGATACTGCCCTAAGGACTAGTTTTCACCTATTCGTGCAGGTTGTAGGCGATCTGTCCCCAAGGTACCCCAAGGTACAACGATCCGGCTCGATCCGAACCTCTTAATACGAGCACGATCGCGTAGAGGTGCAATCCAACGGCTCCTTCAAATGTCTAAAGAAAAATTAGTATAAAATAATAATAAGAAGAATAAAAAATAATTTAAAAGAAGAGGTGAGAGAGCTCTCAGTAGGGCTTCCGAGACACAGGCAGCACCGCTTGCAGAATCTCAACAAAAGCTTCTCGAGTAAAATCTTAAGAAAAGTTTTGGGAGTTGAAATGATAGAAAGAGAATTTTTTGGATTGGAATATTCAGAACCTTAGATCCTTGAGCCTATTTATAGACTCGATCCAAGTAACCCCCAACGACTGAGTCCATAATGACCTTAAAGGCCTGATAACCGTTACCCCAAATCACGTCAGTAATAGCCCAAAAATCAAATTATTTGGGTTGTTTCTGGCCGTTCACGAATGTTGGCGTGCGAACGCACGCCTAACGTTCGCGAACGCTTGCGCCTCACGCGAGCATTGGCGGAACGCTCGCGCCTCAGCGAGCGTTCTGTGAACGCTCGCGAGCATCGCTCACGCGAGCAGAATGCTCGCATGAGATGACGCAAACGTCCGCGAGCGTCCGCTCGTGGGCGTTCCTTTTTTTTTTAATTTAAAACTTTTTTCTTTTTTTAAAAAGTTAACAATCCCCCATAAAAGTTTTTAAATTAAAAAAATTTTAAAAAAAATAATATAAATTTTAGGGCATCTTATACTGCGCAATAGGTGAGGTATCCTGTGAACTTGAACCCCACTTAGTGTTGATTATATACATCTGAAGAAACCATAGTGGATTAGACCTTGAACTAGGTTCTTGACTCAGATTTCTGCTAATCACACACACAGTATGGATCAATTAGGTTTAAGCGATCAGCGCATTTTAAATGCCTTGCGCTTTATACCTTGATTTTTCATGAGAATTTCTTAAGGTTAGCCCAAATCTTTAGTCACGGCCTAATATGACAATTCTCATATAGGTGAATCCTCCAAGGGTATTTGTGACTAATACCTGTAGATAACCTATCTTGGATCCATTAAGAGTATAACTCAACCTTATACATATTTATTTTGTCACTTTATAAGAGCACTCATCATAGGGATGCGATGAGAAATTTCTTCAAAAAAATGTGCTCTAACACGATCACTCAATCAGCTTCGTTTCTACCACATTAAACCTCTTTCATAGGATCTCCAATCACAAAGGTTGGGTATCCACTGCTGGTGATCAAATAATGGGCTTAAGCCCCATCCCCCTCGATGATTCTAGGACTCCACTCCTAAATAGTCCCTTAGTCAATTGATCTGCCAAATTCTTCTCAGACTTGACAAATTCCAAGGAGATAACATTATTTTTCTTATGTTGCCTTATAGATTTATGACGAAACCGTATATGACGGTTCATCTTTTTATTGGTACTCTTTTGATTAGTCAGTTCGATTACGGCCTTATTATCACAATGGATTGATATAGCCGGAGCTGGCTTAGGTACTAAAGGTAGCTCTGATACTAGATTTTTAATCCACTCTGCCTCATTACAGGTGGTATATAGAGCTATCAACTCGGCCTCCATGGTGCTTCTAGATATGATAGTTTGCCTAGTTGATCCCCAGGCAATAGCAGCACCGCCAAAAAGAAAAAGATATCCAGTGGTCGATTTAAGATCATAAGAATCGGTGATCCAATTAGCATCACTGTAACCTTCAACCACCTCAGGGTATTCAGTGAACATCAAAGAGAGATTAAGTGTTCCCTTTAGATATCGGAACACTCTTTCTAAGGCTATCCAATGAGATTGATCAGGATTTTGATTATATCTGCTAAGTCTTCCTACAGTATAGACAATATCCGGTCTTGTCTTATTTGCCACGTACAAGAGGGATCCTATGATTTGAGAATATTTTAATTGATCAATTGGGTCACCTAAATTTTTCTTTAGGTGAAAGCTAAGATCATATGGAGTAGAAACTGGTTTAAGATCAGAATAACCAAATTTCTTGATCATTTTTTCTATAGAGTGAGAAAGAGAAAGAGCTATCCCTTCATGTGATTTGATAAGTTTCATCCCTAAGATTACATCTGCTTCACCTAAATCTTTCATATCAAACTTAGAAGAAATGATAGATTTAATACTTGAAACAATTTCAAAAGATGTTCCAAAAATTAAGATATCATCGACATATAAGCAAAGGATTACATAATCATCGTCGATGATCTTAGAATAGATACATTTGTCATGATTATTGATCTGAAATCCAAAGGATAGGATGATTTGATCAAATTTTTCATGCCATTATTTTTAAGCCTGTTTAAGACCATATAGGGACTTAACAAGTTTACAAACCTTGTTTTCTTGTCCCTTTATAACAAAACCTTCAGGCTGTTCCATATATATCTCCTTCTCGAGATCTCCATTAAGGAACGCAGTCTTTACATCCATTTGATGAATGATCAACTTATGTATGGATGCAATGGCAAGAAGAGATCTAAGGGTTGTTATTTTAGCTACAGGAGAATAGGTATCAAAGAAATATAACTCTTTCTTTTGGTTATACTCTTTGGCTACTAATCTAGCCTTATACTTTTCAATTAAACCATCAGGTCTAAATTTTTTCTTAAATATCCACTTACATCCTAAAGGTTTGCTACCAGGGGGTAAATCAGACAAGATCCAAGTTTGATTTTGTAAGATTGAATTAAATTCAGAATGAATGGCTTCCTTTCAAAAAGGAACATCAGGTGAAAACATCGCCTTTGAAAAAGAGGAAGATTCGTCTTCGGCTAAGAAAGTAAAGAAACCTTCACCAAGGTCTTTTTCCTTTCTTGTCCTTGAACTTTTTCTAAGTTCAGAAGGTCCACTTTTAGAGTTGGATCTTTTTCTTTTTCTTGACTCATTGGAGGACTTAAATTCAAAAAGAATCATGAACCAAGAAAGGATTAGAAGAGACTTAACTTGAAACTTGGTTCTTAAAAGGAAATACATTTTCAAAATAAGTAGCATCTTTTGATTCAATAAGAGTATTATTTGAGATACCACTTATTTCATAGTTTATCACAAGGAACCTATTGGTAATGCTATCCAAAGAATAACCTATAAAGATAGTATCTATGGTTTTAGGTCCTATCTTTCTTCTCTTGGGTTCAGGTATTCCTACCTTAGCTAGGCACCCCTACACTTTAAGGTAATCTAGCCTAGGTGTTCTACCTTTACAAAGCTCAAAAGGTGTTTTAGGATTATCCTTAAAGGGTAACCTATTTAGGATATAGCATGCAGCTAAAAGAGCTTCCCCCCACAAGTTCTTGGGTGCGCCTGAACTGATTAACATTGAGTTAACCATATCTATTAAGGTACGATTTTTTCGTTCAGCTATACCATTAGACTGAGGAGAGTATAGTGGTGTAACCTCATAAATAACCCCATATTTTTGGCAAAATAGAGTCATTTCATTTGAGGTATATTCATCACCTCTATCAGACCTAAGTTTCTTAAGGTTTTTCTCTGTTTGTATTTCAGCTTCTGCCTTATAGATCTTAAACTTATCTAAGACTTCATCCTTAGATTTTATCAAATATGTGTGACAATACCGTGAGAAGTCATCAATAAATGTTACAAAGTAACGACTTCCTCCTCGTGTAGGTAACTTGGTAGAGTCACACACATCGCTATGGATTAATTCAAGAAGAGTTGAGCTTCTATTTACTAATTTAAAAGGTTTTCTAGGCATTTTGGCTTGAATACAAATCTCACACTTGATCTTTCTATCAACATAAACTTTAGGTATTAGATTAAGATTTGTAATATGATGAATACGATCAAAATTCACATGACCAAGTCTACCATGCCAAACATTTAAAGATTCAACATTGAAAATAAGAGAACTTTTATTAGATAACTTGAAGATTACATTTAATTTGAAAAGACCTTCAGAAACAAAGCCTTTTCCAATAAACTCATTATTACAAGTAGTTACAACTTTATTTGACTCTAGAACAATTTTATATCCCCTAGATATAAGGAAAGATCCACTAATTAAATTTCTTCTAACACTAGGGACGAACAGCACTTCGTGAAGGATCAAGATCTTTCCAGAGGTCATCCTTAGGTCCACTCGACCTTTTTCAAGCACTTGTGCTGAAGAATTATTCCCAAGTGTTACACCTCCTCCACTTGATTCCTAAAAGGTGGAGAACCAAGAGTGATCAGAACAAACATGAACATTAGCTCCTGAATCAAGCCACCAATCATAAGAAAATTGGGTTAAGTTAATTAAGGGTTTCTGATTTACCGACCTGACAGAAGGCTCGGCACCACTTTCGACCATGTTAACTTGAGGTTTGAATGATTTCCTCAGTGATTCAGTCTTTCGGTGGTAGCAGTCCTTTGCCACATGATTAGACCTTCCGCACACGAAGCAAAATATTTCTTTATTATTCTTTGACTTCTGGTTCGGTCAGTTCTTGTTTGGCCGATTTTGAGGAGGTTTGGATCTAGATTGGAATTTCTTCTTCTTAAAATTCTTTCCCCTAGGTTTGAATTGATCTGGGGTTGAATTTGACTCAGTCAGATGGATCTTAGGTCCAAAATCAGGTTTTTGCTTGAGCTTAAGCCGATGTTCTTCTTCAATCCTAATAGAGTTAATCACTTCTATTAGGGTCAAGTCACCTTGCTTGTGGCTTAGCTCTCGCGAAAAGGTTGACCAAGAAGATGGAAGGGCATCTGCTAAGGCTTGGACCTTATAGTTTTCAGAAAAACTACAGTCAATTAACTCAGCCTTTCTATGAAGATCTTGGAACTCATGTATTTGAATACTAATAGTTTTAGAATCCACCATTACATACTTTCGAAATTTTGAGATGGTGAATCAATCTAGACCAGCATCATCCATACCATACTCAGCCTCAAGTGCATCCCATAGTTCCTTAGCAGTTTTGGTGAGAAGGTAAACATCATAAAGGTTATCAGAAAGAGCACTTAGAATTCTATGTCTACAATGAAAATCTATTTCTTGGGGTGTTTTTGATGTTGAGGAAGAGAAAGTTTCAACTGGACTAGAAGAACTTGGTTGAGAAGTGGATTCGGGGTTTGAAAATTCTATGGCAGAAAATAACCCTAAAGTGATAAGCCAGTATTTCATTTGGCTTTGCCACCTCCTAAAGAATGATCCATTAAACTTTTCGGGTTTGATTGTACTAAGATCATCTGAACCCATTTTATAAAAGTGTTGATTGCTTAATTGGCTCTGCACAACAAAAATTTGAAGGTTCAGCCTTATAGTTTGAGTTTTTAAATTAGTGGTTTTTCAGATAATTTCTAGATTTTGAATTTAAATTCAAAAATTTAAATCTAGAAACTACTTGCAATAAATAAAGTAACCACCAAGCAAAAATTAACTCAATTAATTTTAAATTTGAATTTGAGTTTCAGAATATTGAATTTTTAAAGAGTTTTTAAAATTTAAATTTCAAATTTCAAAATTTGAATTTTAAATTTCAAATTTTAAAAATTTAAATTTTAAATTTTAAATTTAAAAATAAATAAATTCATGACCTCTTTCTTTCTTTTTTTTCAAAAAGAAGATAATTTTTTTTAAGACATTTGCATAGACTTCAAAGTAGAAAAAAAAAATTTTCTTTTAAAAACAGTCTTTTTTTTTTCCTTTATCAGTAAGTTACAATAAAAATCTTAACAATTTCTGATGAAGAGAAAAATTAGTTCTTAGCTGTTGGAAAAATAATTGTTTTTGCTTTTGAAAAGCTATTTAGAAATTGTTAGAAATTTTAATTTAAAAGTTTAAATACAAAAATTAAAATTAAAAAAATATAAGAATCGTGCTTCGACTGAGGCATATTAGACACTGCTCTAAGGATTAGTTTTTGCTCCTTCGTACAGGTTGTAGGCGATTTGTCTCTAAGGTACAATGACTCGGCTCGATCCGAACCTCCTATTACGAGCACGATCGTGTAGAGGTGCAACTCAATGACTTCTTCAAATGCTCAAAAAAAATCAGTATAAAATAATAATAAAAAGAATAAGAAATAATTTAAAAGAAGATGTGAGAGAGCTCTTATTCTCAGCAGGGCTTCTGAGATACAGGCAACACCGCTTGTAGAATCTCAGCAAAAATTTTTCGTAGCAAAATCTTAAAAAAAAATTTTGATAATTAAAAGAATAGAAAGAGAAATTTTTAGATTGAAATGCTTAGAACATTAAACCATTGAGTTTATTTATAAAATCGATCTAAGTAACTCTCAATGGCTGAGTCCATAATAATTTTAAAGGTCTAATAATTATTATTCTTAAATTATGTGAGTAATAATTTAAAAATTAAATTATTTGGACCGTTTCCGACAGCTCTGGGTTGGTGGACGTTTTTTTTTTTAATTTAAAACTTTTTTTTAAAAAAAAAGGTCAACAGAGCAAGTCTGCGACCAAGATAGGTGCTTGATTCTTCTACCCTAAGGCTGTGAGAAAGCGCTTGGTCCAAGGGGTCAGGTGATGAAGAAGCCTAAGCTCGGTCGCCTGTTTCAGGGGAAAAAGGGGTTCGACCAACCAGCAGGTGGCCGTGACCACACGCCGGAGAGAGGTAGTAGCGGTCGGGTGTGGGTGAGTCGCCAGCGAGGAGCGGCTAAAAGCAAGGAAAAAGAAGCTTGCAAATGGCCAAGGACGGTCATCCGGCGATTTATTTTTTAAAGCCGGCGAAGAGACCTTCTCCTAGGTGATTTCGCCGGCGTGAAGCGGCCTCATCGGTGGCAGCCGAAACTGGAGGCCGGCGAGAGTCCAGCGATCGGCTGCAGAGTTGGTTCTTTTTTTTTTTTTTTTTTTTTTTTTTTTAAGGTGGAATGCCAAAGCGTGAGGGGAGGAAGAAGAAAGAAGAAAGGAAAAAAAAAAAAAAAAAAGTTCTGTTTTAAAATCAGAAAAAGAGGATTATTATTTCAGTTGGAATGAAAGCGACGTATACTTTGAAAGCTTCTGTCATTGGACGCAGCGTCCCGTTAGCGGAAGATCTAGAATATTTAATAAGATCACTGTTTTCTTAAAAAAAAAAAGCACTAAATATATTGATATTGACTTCCACCAAGCAGCCAATGCGTTTTTTTTTTTTTTTTTTTAAATTCACGTTAGTGGTAACTTTAATCAATGGATCCACTCATAAATAAACTCTCTCTTATCTTAATGTTAAATGGAAAACCAATCCATTAAATCACCGCTCCAACTTACGTAGCGAAGATGCGGATATATACCGTTAAATCACCGCACCAACTCACCGGAGAAGTCAATTTACAGATATATGCCTAAATTTTTTTTTTTTTGAAAAAAAAAAACATGAGAGAACGTTTTTGAAACATTGAACATATTTCTTACTACTTTGTTGGATTATTTTTAGACTCCATAGTCACTGATGCGATCTCCATTTATTTGTTAATGGCACAGCTTGGATACAGCTGATTTATTTATTTAGTACAATAAAACAGTCATGCTGTTTTATTATTACAGACTAAACTTATTCATTAAAAGGTCTCTGATTGTAGCAGTCCAAGTTGTCGCCGTAGCTCACTCCCAGAATGTCACAGTATGTCTTGTAGAACCCAATCCGGTCCGCCACCCTACTGTCCTCCCCAATACCACACTCAAGCCCACCGTTGATGATGTTGGTGATGACACCATATCCCGGAACACGTCCTGCCGATTGATCGGCAGCCGACGGCGTCCATTGCCCGGTGATGACATCGTGAGCCGACGGTTTTGGGGATTGTGGGGTCATCCAGAACCATATCGCCGTCTTGAAGGAGATAACTGGGTCAGTAGCCACCAAGTCCGGGTCGTTGAGCAGGTCTGAGCCAATGGCTTGTCCAGCTGGTCCGTAGTTGTAGTTGCTGCAAGGATTCAATTCAACTCACATTAGAATCCAACGCACACGGAGGCAGGCACTTCTTTGGGAATATGTATTAACCAAAAGGTTATCTGTGCTGACTTGACTAATTCATGGCTAGAAATCTTAATCCAACCAAGTTTGTCGCAAGGTAAGCTTGTTATGTTTTCAAGTTTAGAAGATGTTAAGCATACTAGTTCATTACGTATCACCACAAAAAAGAATTAGTTCTCTTGTGATTTCCAGTCCCTTATCCTAACATCATTTATGTTTAATGAAACAGATGTACTGGTGAGAGCTACAAACCACTTACTAGGAAATTTGGATCGGTCCTCGGCCGTAATACTTCTTCCCTGCAGCACAAGGCCAGTCTGCACTCTGAACGCAGTAATCCGCAGGATTGCCTACATCTTGTTTGTAACAATAGCCCCAGGCATACGGGCCATCAGGAGCAGTTGGCCACCCACCTAACCAAAGCAAAACAATACCACCATCACTTGGCTAGATACAAGAATAAACACAGCTTAATAAAGTCCAGTTACGGCAAAGTGGAACCAACCAGTTGTTTCATGGGAGGTCTGTGCCAAGAAAGCCGCGATCTCCCTCTTACGAGTAGTCTCATTCCCGGTGGTCCCGAAGCCACTGAAGGAATCCGCTGCAGTAATGAAAGCGTCGTAAGTGTAGAATCCCTGGGCTGGGCAGGCGGCATCGTTGCGATGCTTGAGCATTTGCTCGAAGAGTGACGAGCTGATGAGAGAGCCGACACCCGTGCCATCGCCACCGCTAGGGGTTGGGGGGGTCGCCGGGGTTGGCGAGGTTGGGGGAGTTGCGGGGGTTGGGCTGGGGGTGGAGCCACCGCTGCACTGGCTCTGACAGCCATCGGAGCAGTACGCCGGTGTGGAACCACAGTAGCCATATTGGCTGCAGCAAAGCCCATCGGGGCACGTCGCTCCCCCGGCCTGGCTACCGCACTGCTCTGCGAGGCTCCCAAGTAGGGAGGCCGAGCAAAGTATTGCCAAGAGCCAGCCCTTCATTTCTTTTCTTTTTTTAATCTTCTTTCCGCTCTCTATCTTTGTTGTTAAGGAGTTTGGGTGGGGGAGGGAGTGCTTATATAGAGAATGGATCCTGAGTTAAACCATTTTCTTTAGAATGGAACCTTACCTAAACTTTATCTTTATCTCTTGTATTGGTTTGGTCAAGTAATGGATGGGAAAAATGTGAAAAACGAGTGCGCTGAGGATTGCTTTGAAGCCTTTATTAATGGAAGCAGCGTCACCGGATCATCCTGGTATTGATCACGCGTTCAATGTGGTAAGGTGGGTGGGTACATCTGCTGCTTTCTTGTAGCCAATATTTAATCATTTGTTTTAATCACACCGAGATGATACTAGCTGCATTAGGGCCTGCGTGCATCGAATCAATGCCCTCCAATGCTCATCATTTATCCAAAGTACTCACTAGTACTCATCTTCTAACACCTTAAAAATAATTTTATGTTAAATAAAAAAATTTATATACTTATAATTCAAGTCTATTTACTATCTATTAGCTTTTACTTAACTTTTAAATCATATAGTTTTGGTTCGCCCAACTCTTTCATCAGTAGAGGGAGAGCTGTGAGTTCACCCTTCATAATTTTGGCTCCCAAAGTAACTTTAGGGCTCTGGCAGATAATCTCACCAACTCGTTCCCCTCCACTTTTCAATCTTGCTGAAATATGATTGATTATACTAGCACCTTTCATGGCATCTCATATTACATTTTTTTCATTTCAAAAAAGGAAACACATATTTATTATTTGACTCCCTCCATCACAGACTTGGTTCACCTCCCCCTTTCATCCTTTTTATTTCTTAGTTGGCTTTCCCCTTATCAAACTTTTATTTTTTTATATATATAATAGTATACTGATTTTGAACCTTCTGGTTTTAATTTGTTGATGTGAGGATATAGGTATTGTTATATTGTTGATTTTAATTTTTTTTAACAAATTTTATTTCTTTAAGATAGAATGGATAAAGAAAATTTTGCTACATTTGGTTATCAAGAAAAACTAGAATAGGAATGGTAGGAAATTAGAATCACAATACTTATGTTATTGTTTAGATGTGAATAAATGAATGCATATAAAAAAAGAAGATGTATTGTACTCAACTATTTGATATAATTAGTTATTTATTAAGTTATAATCAATTTTACTATATATTATTTTTTATTATCTAATATTCATTGTATGTTATATCTTTTATTTATGGGCAATGAAAACATAAAGAAATATGTATAGATGTAAGTATACAATGTACTAATTCTTTTAATTAATTTAGAAAACATCATGAAATTCTTTTGTATAAAAAGTAATTATATGTAAATTTATTTTCATTCCAATAAAATTGGGAAGGCAACTTTTTTTTTTTATTTTTTTTATAATCTGTTAGATAATAGAACATGTCATTAGTTAATGTAAAAGAGATTTTAATTGGGAAGACTTATGCTCGAGGCGAGTATTAGTAAATTAACCAGTCACCATAATGAAGGACCTTCTACCAAATGGGATATGCTTGCAATATTTTACCCAACAAATGATAACCAATATTAAAGACCGGAAAACCACATCAACGATATCCAGGTTCGTTGATCTGGGGATGAAAAAAAAGGGCCGAAAACCGTCTAAATTATTTGGGCTAATAATGGACCGGGCTCTCAATACCCATAGAACCCAACAAAAGTTGCAGAAGACATGGCTGTGGACTTGCGAAAGTTAAAATAGAAAGAGTTCACAGCCCACATTAGGCCTTTAGCCCACTCCAATTGATTAGAAATCGTGGCCCATTTGACATCCTATCTGCCCGTCGTTGAAAACGAACCCAATAACTTCGATGTCAAGCTCCTCTCCCGTTTCACGGCTCCTGTCCTCTCCTCTTAAAATCATCTATTTTCCCCCTCCAAATATAAAGACGACTGGACGCCACTGAATCCACGTAGAACCAAATCCCACACCGCCCACCTTCCAAAATCACAGCTTATACTTATCAACCTATCATCACGAATTCGCACATCGCCAATTTCTCCATCTCTTCCCCGCTCCCTCTTTCCACTCGGGTTGAGCAGGCTCTACAAGGGCGCGCCGAAATAACTCCACCAATGGCTTCCGCAAGCCATCTCCTCCTCTCCTCTACTCTTTACGGCGCCCAGCCCCGCCCCCAAAATCGCAAAACCACCCCCTTTAGCCCCATCTTATTCCATCATCCGAGAATAAGACCCAATTCCATCCGATCCTTCCTCCTCCGTCCCCGGAATAAGAAATCCGACAGTTCCCAGAATAATTCCAACCCCACGTTAAGTCCCTCCGTCAACGCCGCCGTCGCCTCCTTCCTCCTCTCCACACTCGCCCACCAACAGCCCCTCTCCCCCGCCCTCGCCGAGGACCTCTCCCCTCCCCCCGCCTCCCCTCCCATCCAATTGGAGTCCGCCACGAAGCCGAGTCCCCCTTCGAGTCCCTTCTCCCAGTCCCTCTTGACCGCCCCCACGCCCCAGCCGTCCCCGGACCTCCCCGAGGGCTCCCAGTGGCGCTACAGCGAGTTCCTTAACGCCGTCAAGAAGGGCAAGGTGGAGCGCGTTCGCTTCAGCAAGGACGGCGGCGTCCTCCAGCTCACCGCCGTCGACGGCCGCCGCGCCACCGTCGTCGTCCCCAACGACCCCGACCTCATCGACATCCTCGCCATGAACGGCGTCGACATCTCCGTCTCCGAGGGCGACGCCGGCAACGGCCTCTTCGCCTTCATCGGCAACCTCCTTTTTCCCTTCCTCGCCTTCGCCGGCCTCTTCTTCCTCTTCCGCCGCGCCCAGGGCGGCCCCGGCGGCGGTCCGGGGGGCCTCGGTGGCCCCATGGACTTCGGCCGCTCCAAATCTAAGTTCCAAGAGGTCCCCGAGACCGGCGTTACCTTCGCCGACGTCGCCGGCGCGGACCAGGCCAAGCTCGAGCTCCAGGAGGTCGTCGACTTCTTGAAGAACCCCGACAAATACACCGCCTTGGGGGCCAAGATCCCCAAAGGTTGCCTCTTGGTCGGTCCTCCCGGCACCGGAAAGACGCTCCTTGCCCGGGCCGTCGCCGGGGAGGCCGGGGTGCCCTTCTTCTCATGCGCCGCCTCCGAATTCGTGGAGCTTTTCGTGGGAGTCGGAGCTTCTCGGGTCCGGGATTTGTTCGAGAAGGCCAAGTCGAAAGCCCCCTGCATCGTCTTCATCGATGAGATCGATGCGGTGGGGAGGCAGCGCGGGGCGGGACTCGGAGGTGGGAATGATGAGAGGGAGCAGACTATTAATCAGCTCTTGACGGAGATGGACGGTTTCTCGGGGAATAGTGGGGTGATTGTTCTCGCAGCGACCAACAGGCCGGACGTGCTCGATGCTGCTCTGCTCCGGCCTGGCAGGTTCGACCGGCAGGTCACGGTGGATAGGCCTGACGTCGCCGGCAGAGTCAAGATTTTGCAGGTTAGTAGTACCTTCAGTTACATTTCAAAGGATTTTTCATGACTGAGATTTTCTTTCCCCCCCCAATTTACGTATTCTTGCAATTGGAATTTCTTCTTCTCTCTCCAATGCATTCGCTTTGTATATGTCTCTCGGCATTGCTATAGTTTGCCACAATTGGTGTTTTCTTTTTAAGTTTAAGTTTAGCATATGTCAATGGAAATGTAAATCAACTTGTCTAGGTTTCATTATTGTTCAGTAACTTATAGAAAATAGGAATGATGGTTAAGTTATAGACATGGTAGTTTTAATTGTACTTGTCTGTGTTATTGAGAATGATATGATATTGCCGAATCATATGCTTGTTATTGGGAGTGATATCATTGATTGTCCAATGATCGTGTTATTGGGGGAGTTTTTGCAACGAAATATATGATCTGACATGGTTAAAGCGAAAGACTATTCGATTAGTTTCTCTACATATTGGGGGAGAACTTGAAATGTATCTTGGCTAGTGCAAACTGAGGATATGCTATTTAAACCAAAGACACTATTAGCTATAGAGTAGTGTATGCCCCATGGTAATAGTTATGTGGTTGCTCTTGAATTTTGATAAAAGGTGGGAGGTGAAAACTACTTTTTCAACCTCTTGGCTAGAAAGGGATGATATTCAATTTGGGAAGTTGACCTTGTGTAGAAATGTATGGCAATGCAGCATCTTAGTAGCAGCAATCTTCTATTTTAGATATCAAAGAAAGTGGCACAAGGAAGTGTGGAGACAACTCTAAACAAATGACTAGAGTCTTTTGAATATCTTCCAATGCACATTACTAGTGACTAGGTAAGAGTAAGAATAGTGGATATGAGATTACATCCTCAAATACGGAATGAGGATTGATCATGAGGCTCCCCGGGATACCTGTTCTATGTGTTGAGTCACATTCCTTGAGTTTACTTGATCTTGAGCACATGTCATGTGATCTTTGTCCTGCAGTCTTGGTATTTTTCACCGAAAGGTCCTGTGTTTCAACTCACCTCCAAATTGTTGTGCCCCTTAGAACCAGACATTTTGGCGCCTCGCAATCTCTAGAAGCAAAGTTTTTGGCAGCTTACACTTCCTCTTATTTAAACAAGTAACATTGATGCATGGATGAAAACACAAGTCTGATTACCATGCTTCAGTTGAGCACCGAAGGATTTCTCTATTTTGTTTTTAATTGACCGAATATGCAGCAACATTTCATTCTGAATCAATTGGACATTGCAAAGTTTAAGTGAAATACTAAACAGTAATTGAGCATACCTTTTAATCTTGTTATAATTGTGCTGTGAGTGTTCAGAGGAAATCATGCAATCATAACCACAGCTTGCATATATTCAAGTTGGTTGGTTACTTGGCATGATGATTTGGTGATACTTTCTACTTGTGTGATGGAGTTATCTTTCAGTGTTCATGTGCGCACCCTTCCTACTTTTGGATAGGTTTGGATGAGCTATTGCCTTGTGCTGTTTCAAGAATTCCTTGAAATATTTTGTGAGTTCAAGTTTGAATAGCAAAATTTAGTGCAATTTTTTAATCTTCATATGTGGTCTGGAATTTACAGTGTATCCTTAAAGAATAAAATGAAGTATAATTCATTGCATAGATAATAGGATATCATGAAGATTAAGGAAAATGTTATCTTGTTACATGCCTGTACTTGTCAAATCATGGCAGAGCAAGTCCATGATGCTATGGCATGTTGACATTCAACACACACCTACATGAGATATATGCTGGCGTATTAAAATATTCACAACTAGCACACTAAGATGTGATAGTTCATTTGATTTATTTTATACATTAACCAATTGTAAAGACTTCATCCTGGCTTATCAATATTTCAAATTAAAACTGTTTTTGATTAATATATACACCTTCAGAATAATAAGTTATCCTAGATATGTACTGATTGTTGCTTAATGTATGTATGACATAGTTTCGAGATTTTTGTCAGAACTGGTCACAACTATGTTCACACAACAACAACACAAAATAAGACAGTTCATGATATGTATTTTTAGAGAAGGGGTAAATATGTTTATATAACAACATGTTTTAGGACTTGCACTAATATTGCCAGAACTTGGGAAGCACATGTAGGTGGAGACTTAACCAAAAACCATCAGAAAGAAGAATTGTAGACTACCATGTAGAAACAACTCTCCGAGATAGTTGGCGCAAGTACTAAACAGGAAAGAGAATATAATCCCATGTGGTTAGTTATTGGTGTGTTCTGATACATATCACTTTGATACACCTCAATTCAAAATAATATGTAGTGATACTGGTTGGCAGAAATAGTACAAAAAATTATGCATGCCCCTTATATGCTAATATTCTATTGGCACATAGCATATATTATAGATAGGGTATGGGAATGGATGGGCATTATAATCATTTGGTGCTAGTCTGTTATATTTTCTTCTTGGTTTCTTTCTAGCATGTACCTAGAGAATGCACTGTGGTCTCGTATAATACTAGTCATTGGTAGCCCTGGCCTTCTCCGGTTCAGTTTTTAAGAATCTAATGGGAGCTGTCTTCCAGTGTGTTTTGCTAGAATTATTAAAAATTCATCCTCCATTTTACAGGTGCATTCTAGAGGAAAGGCACTTGCCAAGGATGTAGACTTTGAGAAAATTGCTAGGAGAACCCCTGGTTTCACAGGAGCTGATCTACAAAACCTGATGAATGAAGCAGCTATTCTTGCAGCCAGACGTGACCTTAAGGAGATAAGTAAAGATGAGATTTCTGATGCTCTGGAGAGGATAATTGCTGGACCTGAGAAGAAAAATGCAGTTGTATCGGATGAGAAGAAGAAACTGGTGGCGTATCATGGTATATTCTCATCAACTAAGTTTCCTCCTTTACAATTTGCCCTTAGTTTCTAGTGACTAATCATGTCTACCATGCAGAGGCTGGGCATGCCCTTGTCGGTGCACTGATGCCTGAATATGACCCTGTTGCCAAGATCTCCATTATTCCTCGAGGTCAGGCTGGTGGACTAACATTCTTTGCTCCAAGTGAGGAGAGGCTTGAATCTGGACTATATAGCAGGAGTTACCTTGAGAACCAAATGGCTGTTGCCCTTGGTGGAAGGTTAGTTTTGAAATGAAGTAAATATTCTTTTTCCAGCCTTCTGCGAGCTCCAGTGACTGAATATTAACATGCCCCATCACGTGTATATGCTCACCGTTTTGCAGGGTAGCTGAAGAGGTGATCTTTGGACAAGAGAATGTGACAACGGGAGCTTCAAACGACTTCATGCAAGTTTCGCGTGTGGCAAGGCAAATGGTCGAGAGGTTTGGCTTCAGTAAAAAGATTGGGCAGGTAGCCATAGGAGGACCTGGTGGAAATCCATTCCTGGGCCAGCAGGTATGCCCATGCCACTGTTACTTCTCGTCTATCAAAAATCACACAAGAAATCACAACAACAGTGTAGAATCTAGCCCACAGGCTCCCTGATTGGGCCATATGGAAGCCCCATGCCAATTCTGTGACTTTTGTGTAGAGTTTCTGTTACTAAATCATTTCTTAAGCCTCACCAATTTATGCTCCCTGAGTAGCCTGTTGTGGCTGATACTAACTTTGGTTTCTCTGGCCCTTCGACCCTACAGATGTCATCTCAGAAGGACTACTCCATGGCAACAGCTGATGTGGTGGATTCTGAGGTGCGGGAGCTTGTGGAGAAGGCTTATTCCAGGGCCAAGCAGATCATAACCGACAACATTGATATCCTTCACAAGTTGGCGCAGCTTCTCATTGAAAAGGAGACTGTAGATGGGGAGGAATTTATGAGCTTGTTCATCGATGGCAAGGCGGAATTATATGTTGCTTGACCAAACAAAGATTTTTTGTTTTTCTGTTGTAGTTTGTGTTCATAACATATTGGAGCTGAAAGCTATTGCCACGGGCAAACCGGATGTAATCAGAGAAATTTGTTTATAATACATTTTGTCTTGAACGCTTCACTAATCACAGGCTGTTAACTATATCACATCATAACTGATTGCTGAGTTGCTCTGCTGCCGTTTTCTTCTTTTCTTTCTAGTCTGAGCTTACTACTTCAATTCAACGTGTTTAGCAGCAAGTGTCATCATTCTTAAGCTCTGCTTTTTGTCTGACGATGGAATGCAGTTTAAAACTCAGTCTTCAAGTTTAGAACAAGGAAATCTTGAGGTTTTTATGAGCTTACAATCTTGATCTTAGCAGGTAAAATCTCCTGGTATTCTTATTTGGAACTTTCAGCCATCGCTTGCTTATGTATACGATCAGAAATAAATAATAACATGGGAAAACCTATCATTCTTGAGTCTTGGAAATTATATTTCATCACTTCGACTTCCAGAAGCACTTAAAATAAGTGGACCGCAATGGGCAAATGATTGGAGAATGCTTAAGCACGCTTGTATCAGTTCACATCCCAAAGCATACTGCATAATTTACAGGGAAAGAAATTTTGCTGGATTGGAGATTTGCTAGAAAGGATCACATGGAACACTGTGTTTTGCTGTAACAGCACCACCTTCCTCGGTCCTCGGCTGTTTGTTGAACAGTGTCACTACCTTTGACCCAGTCCGGGGGTTTGAGGAAAAGGGCAGTGGAGAGGGCGAGAGGAGAGAAAGAATGAGGTACCTCGAGTGTTCCTGTATAAGCCAGTGAATTTGTGTTGAATGGATTCCCTGATAGAACCAGTCTCAACCCAAGTAATTTTTGCCTCTGAGGATGCGTGACCTTTTCAGTTGGATGTCAGAGAATTTGCCAGAAGGTACACTTCTAAGAATACTGCATGCTTTCTGTAGTACAGCTTAGTGAGCAGTGGAAATCTCAAATCTGTAGACAAACCAGCTGAAAGACCAGAACTTTTTCTAAGCGCTCGAGACCCACCACTTTCATCCCTTCTTCAAATATACGACCGTCTGAGCTTGTATCTCAGGCATATTTTTCTTTGGCAGGAGGCTCACACAAGCACACAGGATGGTCCTAAGCTGTAGATTAGGCACTTGAGAAGAAATTGCATGCATGAGGAAATGCCACACGTTGCAAAGCATTCCTTAAAGAGAAGAGGAGGGGGGGGGGGGGGCGGCGAACAAATGGAAATTAAAAGGATGTAAACCGAAAAGAACCACAGGGTGCCAAGGGCAGGATCTGCATCATGTCCCTTTTTTCCCCACAGAAAAACTTGAGCAAGTTGAGGACAAAAGTTCAAGCAGAGAAGCAGAAATCAGTAGATTCATCCAAGAAAACTCATTCTATTATGAACTGATAAATTTATGTAACTAATAACTGAATGCTTACAAAAGCTTTGGTTCATATGAATTCAACAATCTGAAAAAAATGAACTTTGTTGCATAGAGCTAATAATTTTACAGGTAAGTCCACCTTATTTTCTTTTCTTCTTGCCACTGCTTGTCATACCAAGATTAGGTGTGCAAGAACAAAGTTATTAGGTTAAAACAATCTAGAATCAACTCATCGACTAAAAAGTACTTAATGGCCTCAAATCAGCCTCACTTGCACTTCCCTCAACATACTGGATATTTCAGATATATTCTACAAAGAAATAAGCATCGAACTCACTTAGCTTCTCTCCTGACAATGACGGTTTCACCTTTCAGACAACAATAAAGAGTAGGCATGCCACTCTTTACTCCATTAAAGCCTCCAAGTCTTCTCCAACGCACTTGCTCATGATTGCATTCGCTACTTGAACACATTTTAAACATACTTGCAGGTATTAGCTTCCCTATATAGCAAGCATGGCAGTTTAATTTTCGAAAGGCTGAGACCGACTTCAGCAAATATCTGCGAATGCTCATGATTGCTGGTCTTCTGCCCTAGTACACAAAGAAATTCCCCAGATTGAAGATCCTTAATAGACTTTCCCAGATGCAGCAGCACTGGGTCCACATTCAAGATCAATGTCTGGGAGTGGTTCATTGATCTCAGGCAGAAGCCATTTCCCAAGGCTGATACTGAACGTCCAAATATCTGTGCAAGCTCAGGGACCCATGACATGTACTTTCTTTATCCCTAGCTCAGAAAAAAAATTCCAGATTCTGAAATCAGAGATAAAACTTCTCCAAATGCAACAGCAGGCATAACCAGCTTTTGAGATCAATGTGTGGGAATGGTTGATTGATCATAGGCAGCAGCGCACAATTATTTAATTTGTATTTGCTATTCAGGATCCCTGACAATAAGATGCCATCAAAGAGAAATTCTTGACATTTCCCTTCACCTCCTCTTTGCCAACTATACCAGAAACGGAGAATTGTATTTGGCTCTTACCTTGTTAGCTTCGTTCTTCTCACTTCTCTACCAAGGTAGCAGATTGGCATTTGCAATTTTGATGCAAAAAGTCGCTTGGCAATGACATTTTAAAATTTGCAATACTGGAAGCAGACACGGATGTTTTACTGAATTTCACGTCAGAGACCAGTCACCATGATGCACTGGCATAAGCTTAATTCATGATGTGGTGCAGTCCCTACCTCATCAGCAAACCTAATGGGGCAAGGGCCAGGGAATATCTTCACAATGCAAGAGAAAATAGTTACTAAGAAGTTTTGCATCATACACTGACCAATTGCTTTTTATCAACTATGACCATATTAGCCATTACTAGCTCTTTGAATTGGATGGCAGACATGATCAAAAAGATGTTTCCCCTCACTTTGGTGGGCATGGGAATTAAGAGGCCAATTAGCTCCAACTGTCAGATTCAATTCCTT